>JAPTMU010000154.1:144306-150320 GCA_028583405.1 Pogonophryne albipinna
ACCACAAGCACTCGTTATCGCACGACGAGCCGAATGAATTTCCTGTCGACTATTGTTCCCGCACGCAAACTCCCTCACACCGCCCTCTGCATACTCTTCATCATCTCCACCTCTTCATCATCTCCACCTCTTCTCTTCATCATCTCCACCTCTTCTCTTCATCATCTCCACCTCTTTTCTGTCATCCTTCTCTCCTCATCTCCACCTCTTTTCTGTACTCCTTCTCTCCTCATCTCTTTTCTGTCTCCTTCTCTTTTCTGTCTCCTTCTCTCCTCATCTCCACCTCTTTTCTGTCTCCTTCTCTCCTCATCTCTTTTCTGTCTCCTTCTCATCTCCACCTCTTCTCTCCTCATCTACACCTCTTCTCTTCATCATCTCCACCTCTTTTCTGTCTCCTTCTCTCCTCATCTCCACCTCTTTTCTGTCTCCTTCTCTCTATCTCTTTCTGTCTCCTTCTCTTTTCTGTCTCCTTCTCTCCTCATCTCCACCTCTTTCTCTCCTCATCTCCACCTCTTTTCTGTCTCCTTCTCTCCTCATCTCCACCTCTTTTCTGTCTCCTTCTCTCCTCATCATCTCTTTTCTGTCTCCTTCTCTTTTCTGTCTCCTTCTCTCCTCATCTCCACCTCTTCTCCATCTCCACCTCTTTTCTGTCTCCTTCTCTCCTCATCTCCACCTCTTCTCTCCTCATCTCCACCTATTTTCTGTCTCCTTCTCTCCTCATCTCCAACCTCTTTTCTGTCTCTTCTCTCCTCATCTCTTTCTGTCTCCTTCTCTTTTCTGTCTCCTTACTCTCCTCATCTCCACCTCTTCTCATCTCCACCTCTTTTCTGTCTCCTTCTCTCCTCATCTCCACCTCTTCTCTTCATCATCTCCACCTCTTTCTGTCTCCTTTCTCTCCTCATCTCCACCTCTTTTCTGTCTCCTTCTCTCATCATCTCTTTCTGTCTCCTTCTCTTTTCTGTCTCCTTCTTCCTCATCTCCACCTCTTCTCATCTCCACTCTTTTCTGTCTCCTTCTCTCCTCATTCCACCTATTCTCTCCTCATCTCACCTCTTTCTGTCTCCTTCTCTTCCTCATCTCCACCTCTTTTCTGTCTCATTCTCTCCTCATCTCTTTTCTGTCTCCCTTCTCTCCTCATCTCCACCTCTTTTCTGTCTCCTTCTCTCCTCATCTCTTTTCTGTCTCCTTCTCTTTTCTGTCTCCTTCTCTCCTCATCTCCAACTCTTCTCATCTCCACCTCTTTTCTGTCTCCTTCTCTCCTCATCTCCACCTCTTCTCTCCTCATCTCCACCTCTTTTCTGTCTCCTTCTCTCCTCATCTCTTTTCTGTCTCCTTCTCTTTTCTGTCTCCTTCTCTCCTCATCTCCACCTCTTCTCATCTCCACCTCTTTTCTGTCTCCTTCTCTCCTCATCTCCACCTCTTCTCTCCTCATCTCCACCTCTTTTCTGTCTCCTTCTCTCCTCATCTCTTTTCTGTCTCCTTCTCTTTTCTGTCTCCTTCTCTCCTCATCTCCACCTCTTTTCTGTCTCCTTCTCTCCTCATCTTCACCTCTTTTCTGTCTCCTTCTCTTTTCTGTCTCCTTCTCTCCTCATCTCCACCTCTTTTCTATCTCTCTCTCTCTCCACCTCTCTCTCTCTCTCTCTCTGTGTGTCTCTCTCTCTCTCTCTCTCTCTCTCTCTCTCTCTCTCTCTCTCTCTCTCTCTCTCTCTCTCTCTCTCTCTCTCTCTCTTCCTGCAGGATTTGGAGGAATACATCTTTCACTCACAACCTTGTACTCTAACCTGAAGGCTGGCGAGGCCCAACCCGTGGTCCAGGGACCTCAAGGGGTCCTTGACATAGACTGAGGTTACAGTAAACATGGCTTATACTGCAGCAGATATACAGCCTGCCTCCTGAGGGCTAGCACTGGTTTTGGATAGAAACTCAGATTTGAGTGCCAGTAAAATACAAGAGGGCACACGCAGTACTTTGCACTTCATACTGAAGTTTCATTTGTTGCCTTTTTGTGATCTTTAAAAGTATCTTGACGTGTGAAAGTCCCATGCATTGCAAGTGATTGCACAATACATGTTCTAGAAGAAATCTGATAAAGAGTTCAGTTTTACTCGATTACATTTGTACACGTTTTTGCCCTGTGTGTTGTTATTAAACATATCAAACGTGTGTATATGAATAACAATGAGAGGAAGGCACATGTTTATGAAATACTCAAAAAATGGATTCTTAACCATAGCTTACAATACGATGTGGTACGATAAAAGGGATTTTTGCAATTTGGAAATTGAATTAGGCCATATTGCAATTATGGTTACATTTCAATGAATTGTTTAGCTGTTAGCCTTAGCCTATCACGTACAATGTGTTGGAGCGCTAGCCAATAGAGTGGTGCAGTGACGAGTCCTAAAACCAGGAAGTGAGTCAGCATTTCTCCACTTCCTGTTCCCTCGTCTCAGAGCCAATGGGATCTCTCCGTAGGGTTTAGGAGAATATCTGAACTAAGGTCTGTGGTTGAGACACATCGAAGAGACGGATCACGTCTTGTTCTACAACATTAAATCATCAGCAGTGACCCCACTGGTGATTTCTGAAGAGTGGACGTGTCTGAGAAACGATGGTTGTTACCAAGTGGCTGAATAGGACTACAGAAGTCGTGGAGGTCGTTGTACGTCATGACGCCGAACACGTAAACACTCCTCTGAGTTAGTTTCTGTTCTGCTTGAAAGCAAGTCCCTGCCTCCTGCAAAGTGTTCAAACAAACGCTTCAACTCGTTCCATTTAGAATCTGTGTGTTTGAATATGGATCTGAAGTTGGCGTGACGTTGAAGTCGTGCTGCTGGACTCGCTGTAGTTCCTTTATAGCATCACGTTAGCATGTTGCTTCTGGACATTAGATGTATGATTAGAACATTATAAAAGTAGACATGTGGAGATTATCCGGCTGAACAAAACGTTTATCAAACAGGTTCGTTTTCCACAGATCTTATTTCCAGCTAGTTTCCTAAATCCTCTGGAGAAACCCCGTTGCTTTTTGTCGAGGGAACCAGCGGCTTCCTTCAGGGTCAATACGTCATCCCTGCACCGCTCTATTGAAGCGCGAGTGTTACCTGCAACTATGTTTTGGAAGTAAACAAAGTAGTTTACCTAAGATGGATGTTCTTAAAAGCATGTAAACATGTCACAGTAGAGACAAATATGAACCTTCAAAGATGTCATGTTGGATCTCTTGTTCTTTGATGATGTTCTTTCTATCATTTGATTAGACTTGTTGGAAACAGGTCACTCAGCATTATGCATTTTAACTCGATGCCCTTCCTCCGCTGACCCAGAATGCATCTGTCTCCCGCTCTGTGGTTTTTAACATCACATATAAATGGAGGTCTCGGAAAGTCAGCGCATTCGTTAAGGGGCTTTTAGAGCAATTCACTGAAAATGGAAGCAGACAATAAAGAAAAGACGTCTCTCTCCCACTCACTTCACGCCGCACTGTTTGTGACATTTATGGCGAAAAAACTGGCAACCTGGAAGCCATTAAAATATCAATGTAGTACTCTGACAAAGCGAAAGCTCGACTCCAGAGTAACAAATGCATCTTTTTGGATTGCCTTAGAGCAGGGGTGTCAAACTCAAGGCCCGGGGGCCAAATTCGGACCGCGACTTCATTTAATGCGGCCCCACAAGAGCTCTGAAAGAATATAATATGTGTATTATGGTTACATGCGATTTAAAGAAGCACTTTGCCCATAAATTACATTTCCCACAATTGCAGCTCTCAAATTTGCTTTTTCTTAGAATTTGCCTTTTGTCAGAATTTGACTATTTTTTCAAAATGTTACTTTTTTTCTTTCAAATTTCACTTTTGACTTTTTATTTCTCCGAATTTGGCTTTTCTTTCAATCATTTTGTGACATTCTCACTGAAGAGACTTGCAATGATTTGCCCTAGACTTCTGCTGTCAGACGTAGTTATTTATGAAGTTATTACCCTATCAGATATAACCCAATGAAGATTGCAATAATGTAATATAATACATTATTTTATTAAATATTTATATATGTATTCTTATATAGTCTTAAAGTTACACCGGCCTTTGAGTGCAACCAAAATGCGAAGTGGCCGAGATGAAATTGAGTTTGACCCCCCTGGTTTAGAGTGACTCATTGGTGCGGTCAGAGGTCATGCTGTCGTGCTCGTATGACAGAAAAGTGATGAGAAGTTCAATAATGTGAAGAAAGTGAGATGATTTTCGCAAATAATGGTGGCAGAGAAGAAGAAATAGGACCTGATTTCGAGTGAAAAAACACCTCGATTCTCATCATCACAAGCTATAAAACCAGATTCATTGTCCAATAAATTAATATTTAGACTTTAAATATGATTTTGTCTCAAAAACCACTATTTCCAGGGTCATAAATGCTCCTGCTAACATACAGCACACGTCTCACATATGATAACAATACTCCAATAAAAAGTCCTGCATTCAAAACCTAACTTAAGTTAAAGATTAAGGGATCTTTAAGTAACTTTACTCAAATCCAAAGTATTGATTGTGCAGTAATATGTTTTACTTCTATATATATATCATATGATGTTTGGGAATGATATTACTCTGCATTAATGTATATTTGCATTTTAATTCATAATTCATGCATCTTTCCTGAACCCTTGTGTTGTGTTCGAAAGCTGTTACCGTTCATGGTGTGCGGGTACATTTTGACCCGTGATGTATCTCAGTCCAAAACACTCAAAATAATGACTATCATCCAATATTGTTTTAACGACATCATAACTAACTTATAATGCATTCAGAACCGTACAATCCATTTAATGTCATGGCCCCAAAACACATTACACCACATATTGCACACGTGCATGAGTGAGTTCAGGTTCAAGTGTTAGTGCACATGTTCTTTGAGAAAGGTGGAGTTCCCGTGGGGGAGGGGGGGGGGGGGGGGGGGCAGAGGGAGGGGAGACCAGGTGCATGTTGCAAAACAATTATTGTTACAGTGGATGAAGGGGGGGGGGGGGGGGGGGCCTGAAGTCAAAGATGAGTCTTGATTGGGCCAAATTTGACCTCAAGTCACCCACAACAATTCTGCTGGGTCTCCCCCCCCGACCCCAACACCAAATGATACACTTGTTTTTTTAGAGACCTTCAGACTTGGCTAAAATGTTAAAAATCAGTTTAGTAGAGTTTATATGATGATGTGGAGGATATCATGAAGCCTTGTTCCGATAACAAAAACTAGAGCGTAGTTATTATATCATTTTAACTTGAAACGGGTCACGAGAGACCCGAACACGACATAAGGGTTAAGTATTTCCTGCCACAGTTTTCCGATTATTTCTGAGTATTTTCAAGTATTTCTGAGTATTGTTCAAGTATTTGAGTTTTCAGAATATTTCCTGCCACATTTTTCTTGCAGAATGGGCTTTTTTTAAAGAGCGGCTCTTAAAGAGACAGGCGCCAAAACGAAGCATTTCAGAAAAACAGTAAATACAACTAAATTCAGACAGACACGAGAAAATATTTGTGTTTTGAAATATTTAAAGTATAAAAATACGTTCTAGTATAAACCCTTAGCATGGGGGATAACTCTGATATTGAGCATAATACAGTATGTTGCCTTTAAGTCAATTTAGTTTGTTTCCACTGTGCAAAGCATGATGGGAAATGTAGTTCAATCCAAATTGAAATGGGAGTTTAAAAAAGTAGTTGTGTGTTATGTTTATGTATTCTGTCATTTCCTGTTTTATTGTGTTCTTACCTCTTGTCTCTCATTCCAGGCCCTGTGTCTTCCTCCCCTTGTGTGTTTTTCCCGCCTTCATCAGCGTCTGCCCCGCCCCTGATTGTTTCCACCTGTTCCACCTCATGTTTGAATAGTCCTGTCTCTCCCTGTCCTGTGTCAGTTCGTCTTGTTTGTTTCCCGAATGGTCGAGCCAGGCCTCAGCTCAGAAAGGATCGCTTTCTCTCATGTCAGGTTTTGTTATTTTGTGTTAAGTTTTTATGAAGTCCT
>JAPTMU010000154.1:151320-263820 GCA_028583405.1 Pogonophryne albipinna
AAAGAAGACAAAGGGATATGCGTTAGTTATGAATGCAACCTATTCTTTTATTTTTTTATGATTAAAACATTTTTTTTATCTTTTTTCTTTAACTTCTGTAAGCGACAAACACGGGAATAAGAATAAGACCACAATATTATCACAACCAGTGACGACAATTAAAGGACAATCATTCCAAGTAGTATTAGATAATGAGGCATTTTTTTTCTTCTTCTGTCAAACAAACGGGTTTTTTTTTTACATTGTTTTGCCTTTTTAGAAAAGAAGGAAACCCCCAAATTCAAATTACAAATAGACATTTTTTTTAACTTTCTTTTACTAATTATACAAATAAAAGAAGATGCGTGAAATTCGTTTTTAGCGGCGATCACGTTTACAGTAAAAAAAAAAAAAAAATCACCGAGGAAATATCCATTTAAAAACGAGAGATTCACGTTTTAGTATTCTATTTCATTAGGAGTGAAACGAGGCGGGTTAAGGCAAAATGCCTCCAGCTGCACCAATAAAACATTCAGTGAAATACATTTAAAAATTGGTGCCACCAAACTCCATTGAATTGTTCGCTAATTTAACAAAACAACAAATATTCTTCATAAAAGATGCAATAAAAATCTCGTTTAAATGGACACTTTCTGCAGCGATGGAGGCACAATTCATCTTTCTATTCACTCGTTCATCCATTCATTCTAATTCCTACTAGGCCTCTGTAAGCTGAATATTGACTCTACATTTCCTAAAAACCGATTCTTTGGTCTATAAAAATGTTTTTAAACTGGGAAATGAAATTATAAAAAAAAAAAAAAACAAGCCTCTGGTGTTTAAACGGCAGGAGTCGCTTTAGAAATAAAACAAATTTCACTGAATAGAAAATAATAATTAAAAAAGAAATTAGTGTTTTCTCCACTGAAATCATTCCTCCAACGCGGCTCTTCTTAGCCCGCATGATACCTGATAATACTGCACACATGCGGGGAAAAGAACCGGCTATTAGAGATATTATTAATATTATTTTAACCTTTTTTTAAACTTAAAATTATACAAAACTATTTTAAATACACATTCTATAAAAGTAATGCCTCCTCGAACAACAGAAGTAAATCAGCCTAACCATCCTCTCTGTGTTTAAGTCACATTGCACGTCGCTGACTGACAGTATTATACAGAGACAGACCCGGACACTTATAGGAACAGACATTATGTACACACAAATTCAACTGCAGCGGGAAACGGAGCAGAAAAGAAGAAGAAGAGATAATAATAATAATATTAAAAAATACCTGGAAACTTCAGGGCTGCTTTCTGTCAGTTTCTCTGCCGCTCTTTTTTGTTTTGCAGTTTAAGTCTCTCTTCTTTTCTCTATTGGTAGTTTATAATATTTCAGTTTTTTTACAATGTAAATGTTCAGTGTAAAATGTTCAACTTACAGTTCCAGTCATTTTAAAGAGTTTCACTCCTTCAGGGGTGGAAATGGGGGGTGAGGGATGGATGGAAAGGTGAGCTATGGGTGAGGGTTTGGAGTGTGTTAGTGTATAAGCGGGTTGGAGGTCGACCCCTGGTTTTGATGCGTAAAATAGTCAGACAAACCCCCGGAAAGTCCCCCGGAAAGTCCCGAGGGGAAGGCCGGCAGAGAACCGGACAGACCCGGCCTCAGAGAGTCACAAGCCAGCGAGGAGGATGGAGCCTGCGGGGAATTGGAGGCCGAAGCCCGGGCGGCATGCAGGGAGCCTCCGGGCTGCGTGGTCATGGAGGGGTGAGGGACGTGGGGGGAAAAGTAACTAGCCTGCCCAGACAGCAGGTTGACCGAGCACGGGTTCAGGGAGTAAGTGGCCCCGGAGCAAGGACCGAGAGGCCGCAGGGCACCGCGGAGGCCGCCAGAGCCGCAGCCGTGAGGTGGTGCGTCGCGTAGGGGAGATCCCCGCCGACCAGCCGGTCCATGCTCAGCCCGTTGGAGCTCGGGAACGACGAGTGGCTGCCCCCCATGTTCTGCGTCAACATGGTGCTGTAGGACATGGGGTGACCCGGGTACCCAGAGGAGGTCCCGTTGTAGCCCAGGGCGCTGCCGGCCCGCGGGTGATGCAGGGAGAGGAACGGGGACATGGGCCAGTACAGGGAGCCGGCGCGGTCCATGAAGGTCAGCCCGGAGGTCAGCCGCGCGCCCCGCTTGAAGGCCAGCTTGGCCCGGGACGTGGTGGACCGCCGCCGGAGCTTCCCCGTGGTGCCACCGATGAAAAACATCATCACTGCTGGGGTCAAGCATCCAGTAGTTCCCCTTGCCCGGGTCGTCGTAGTGCCTGGGAACCTTTACGAAGCACTTATTCAGGCTCAGGTTGTGCCGGATGGAGTTCTGCCAGCCCTGCTTGTTCTCCCGGTAATACGGGAAGTTTTCATGATGAACTCGTAGATGCCGTTCAGGGTGAGCCGCTTCTCCGGACTCTGCCTGATGGCCATCATGATCAAAGCGTTGTAACTAAAAGGAGGTTTTTCGTACTTGCCGCTCTTCTTCTCTCCGTCCTTCCCTCCTCCGTCCCCGTCTTTCCCGTCCTTCTTTTCCTCCGGTTTCTCCTTCTCGTCCGGGCAGCTATCCGGACCGGAGGAGTCACTTTTAGGATCCGCTTTGCTGTCCTGCTGCGCGGCCGGAAGAGGAGCCTTCTGCTCGGCTTCCTCCGGCACGCCGGGCCGGTGGAGGTGGGTCTGGTGGAGATGCTGCTGGTTCTGGTGGTGCTGCTGGTTCTGGTGGTTGTTGTTGTCGTTTTTCACGGCCTCGGGCACCAAACTGTTTATACTGAACGACGATTTAGGAATCATTTTCACCTCTTTGCGCTCTCCCATATCCAACATCACCGGGCAATGAGGGGGGAAAATGGCAACGACCGAAAGCGAGGAACACAGCTGGGCTTCAATCTGTCCTGACTCTGCCTGCGAACCCGAACGGGAAGGAAGGAAGGGGGGAACGGTAGGAAGAAGAAAGTATAGCCCAACAAACTATTTCATGTTCGCTTTGGGGAGAGAAAGGGAAACACACACACACACATGTACACACACATCGATAGGAGACAGATAGCTGCAATTAATTAGGGAGCCACAGCCACTAAAGCAAGTAAAAAACATTGGTTGGACCTTTCCAGTCCTCAGCCAACCAGGGGAACATTAGTATTAAATATTAAGGCGTCCTCTGCGCGTTCAGCCAATCATGACGCACAGGGAAACACACACATGCACCAGCGCCGTGCACACTGCAAAAAGTGCCCAACTCGACCTCTCTTTTTTGAACGGTTATCGAGTTTGAAAATAATACTTCGATCAAAATAAACATGAAAATCTAAACAATTTGATATCTATTTATTTTTATGTTAAAATACGATTTGTTTATTTAGGTTGTTTTGTTGATTCTGTTTACATTTTTATGTCAGAACAAATGTCTCCAAGTCACATTTTTAAAACAAAATCCAAACATTTGATATTTATTTGTTTGTTTTGTTCCGGTGAATTGTTTATTTTGGTTGTCATGACGATGTTATCTGCATTTTTATGTTAAAAATAGTGTTTCCAGGTCACATTTTTTCAAACACAATCACTATTTTAAGTCAAATAAATTCAGCTTTATTTAAAAGGTATATATTTATGGGCTTTATTGTGTATATTTATGACCTTTTCTGCACGAATAACAGACCTTCAGAGTGTCAACACATCCAAAAGGATTTTCCAACATGGACACTTTTTGCAGCGTGGAAAGCTTTATTTAAAAAGGTATATATTTGTTGTCGTTAATGTACATTTCTCAGATATTTTCTGCACAAATAATAGACTTTCAGAGTGTCTTACACGCCCCAAATGACTTGCCAACACGGACACTTTTTGCAGCGTGGAAAACACACTCACCCCTATCAACACTGCCTTCCTCCCTCACCCCTCCCCTCATTCTCTCCCCCCCCCCCCCCCCCCCTCCCCCAGCTAAAACTAAACCCCGTCGCTGGAAAACACACACCGTGCATGCGTACACCAAATCCCCGCCGCTCCTCATATTTACACCCCTCCGATTCAAATATTTTCCCCTTCGGCGTGTTCAAAACTGTTTACATCCAGAAGTCTGAGGCAAAATAAAGAGAGGAGAGGGGATGTGGAGGGCACGCGGACACGGTCAGGACACGCGGAGGTGATTTTAGTGTCAGATAGCAGCAGCAGCAGCAGCAGCAGACTGAATGCGCGCACTGAGGCTGAGGATTCTGTTTTCTCCAAAAGCCGATTTCTCCGTGCGTAAAAGTGCGCGCCGGAGAAGCGTAAAAGTCATGTCAGGGTTTCTGCTTCCTGGAAGAGGTTTTAAGATTTCCTCCCGGCGGCTCCATGTTGGAGGAGAAGTGATCCGGAGGCAGAAACACTTTCAGTGACAAGTGAGGGTTCAATAAAGTGCGGAGAGCTCGAGGCCAACTGAGAACGCGCGCAGAGACATTTCTTCTTTCAGCCGTTTGGCATTAATACGAATAATTGTGGGAAAAATAAATAGTAAATTTTACAATTAAAGGATGGATCTTTTTATATTTTGAACAGGAAATATTTCACTTTTTCCTTTATTTCACACCTTACATCCAAGTCTGATACAAGATATGACTTCTTCAGTACTCTCTTTATATGCAGTCTAGTAATACTACTGCACAAGTACCTCATGTCCTGCTGCATTCATACACACTCACACTGAGGGCTTTATTTTCTAGGGATTGTATTAACCTACAGGGAGTTTATATTCAATTATATTAAGCATTAACATCATTGGCTCTCTCGAGTATATTATGGACACATAGGCCTATTATATATGTCCCCTTGTTATGATATCAAATATATCCTAAGAGGTTTACACGCAAGGAAATAAAATAAATGTCAAATGACGGTAGAAACCGTAAAGACTTAATAAGATTTGCTACGGCCTATCAGCTGCTGCCATTAGTATACAGGAGACCACTGTTCAAATACTCACACTAATAATAAAGTGGCTCCAAGAGCATTCGTTACAGAAAATAAATATAGGATACATGCATTATTATCTATTATAGCTTATGTATTATTACGTATTAGAGCTTTTTTACGACATGTGAAGAAGACACGATATAAACAAAGGTTTTACGCAGCTGTAAAATACATTTACAGATATTGTATTGTTACTGATAAGTTATTATATCCATACTGATAGTGTACAAACTGCAGTCCCCCCCCCCCCTTCCTCAATTACTGCTGATATAAAGGGCTGTTTCATTGACTGTAATTCTACCATAGCTGTTATTGTCAGACTACTAATATCACTATCACTAATTAATATTATTGATAGAGCTATTGTTGATCCACTGCACATCAGTCCTGCATGCATGTGACCAAACATAATGAAAGCGAAGCAGAGTGTTATCAACTCAACAAAATAAAAGCTTCTCAGTGAAAGATGCTGCGACAGCAATCTGAGACACATGGAGAGTTATTTGAACACTTCTAAGGCGGGGTGAAAGCCTCAGAGTGATATTAAACCGCTAAAAACAATCAGCTTTGTGGTAAAAACCCGGGAGCGTGTTGGATATGGAGCAACAAACTAAATAGTCTAACGATTTTGAGGCAGATTAAAAATTAATTCAACTCTCTTGGGTTTTTCTACAAAGACAGAAAAACGCAAAATGTTTCCAAACAAAGTGACAAAATGTGACAGAAAATCCCTTTCAATGAAAGACAGAAATCTCCTCAGAAACGAGAGATTTCTTCCGGATTAAAAAACCAACCGATGTTTCTGTCTCAAAACGAAGGACACTTGTTCCCCCGGAGGACCAGCGGAAGGTCTCGGACCCTTGGAGCCGTGTTTACGCACCGAAACCCCGAAGCGTCACCGAGCCGGAGCTCCGCAGCGAGACACAGATGTGAAGAGCCTTTTTCTGAGATATTAAGAAAAGACTCAGATTCTGACGATTAATAATAATAAGTATAATGTAGATATTAGACAGAGGAAGAAGGAACAGAAATTCTGGAAAACACGTAAAAGTATGATTTTATTTCAGTTTGAAGATTTTAGACGAAGCTGACTGAAAAGAGAAAATATCAGATCTCCCCAAAAAATAATCAAATGTCTTTTAAATTGATCTAAGTTTGTCTTTTTTTACTTGATGCTTTTACTCTCAATATTCCTACTTTCTCACATTAGCCTATCGTTGTGGTTTGTGCACAATAACGGCACATGTTTCTGACATTTCTAAAGGCAGAAGGAGCTTCAGAGTTTACTTGTATTTTAGGAAACAGAGGGAAACATGAAAACACAACACAGTAGTATTTGTTTTGACAATTGCATTATTATAGTGTATCATTCGGTTGAAAACGAATTCATAAATGATCATAATTGAGGACAATTGAGCTTAAAATACCAACCAGGTCAACTTACTTGGCTTTTTCTCAGATGTTCAGTCACATCTCATGGCCTTTAAAGAAGAACTGTTGGCTTTGAGTTCCTACAAAAACACACAAGTGTACTTTTAGTCAAGCTATTACCTCCAAGTTCAAACATTTAAAATGATAATAATAATAGCAATAATAAAAGGAATAAGAATGTGACAACGAGCCAACATTCTGCATGCGTTAAATTGAATGTTTTTCATTGTTGTTTTCCGTCATGCTCTTATTTGGAAAGGGGGTAGTTTAACTTGCTGTTTTGTTTGTCAGCTCCTCTGTGACTCAGTGCACTAAACATACTGCGTGTTTGTTTATTGTTGTTGTTGTTGTCGTTGTTAGTTTGCTCACAGAAGCTGAGGATGTGAGCTGAGTTTGGACCGATCAGCGGCTCTGCTTATATCAGGAGGAGGAGGAGGAGGAGGAGGAGGAGGAGGAGGAGGAAGAGGAGGAGGTGCAGATGAATCCATTTAGCCTCAGAGAGAACCCCCTGCCTCCACTCCACCTGCAGGTTCTTCATGAATTTTCTGACTTTTGATCAGATTTTTATGATTTCTTCGCTTTAAACCTTTCAAACAAAACCAGCAGGTGGATTTTTCCAAAGGAAGCGAAGAGAAGTGGTTGAAATAGAACAAATGTAGATAAAGAAGCCAAAAAATAGGTTATTTTTGACTGGGACTTCAAACCAGGATCCGGTTAAGTGTTTTCAGAATGGCAGTCTGTTTGTTCTTTTGTTGGCTAACTTACAAACAAACCAGATTTTAATATTATTATTTTTTAAATGACCAACAACACGGGGCATCAAATACCAAACTAGACCCAATCAACCCAAGAGTAAACCGCATTAAAGACTTACATTTGCGTTGTGACGGATAAAAGCGAGATTGCCTTCCTTGACTTGTTTGTTGGTCAACTTGCAACCACGAAGTTCAACTTTAAAACACAATGTACATGCTCACAGAGAAACCAAACCAAGCCAGACCACATGATATACAACACATTCAAACTGTAACTTGCAGTACAGGACAGTTCCTTACGTCTTATTTCAATAACCAACTTCAAGCTGAATCGACCAGACTCCATTCATGTTCTTCTGAATATAAGAGCTCAAACGCATCACATGGTCTCTTTAGTTTGCCGTCTAGCAACTGGGAGTTCAACGGTAGGTTTAAGTGTTTCTTAGGTGTTCTTCAATTGTCATTAAGGGGGTTACTGAGGTTTAAAGTACTTCTTATCTTATCTTACAAATAGTTTCAGGGGGTTTATTCCAAGGGGTTCTAGTTCTGCTTCTAAAGTTGAGTTCTTGAACGTTTAAGTGACTCCTAAAGGTTGTAAGGGGGTTCCCAAAGTTAAGAGGTTTCTTATTGAGGTCTTATATGTGGTTCCTGTGGTTATTGGGGGTTCCATTAACCTGGAATAGTTTATTTGGGTTCTTAAGTAAAAAGCAGGGTTTTAAGGGGAGCGTAAGAGGTTTCCTGGGGTTTTCAGAGACCTTTAAGTGGTCTTCAGTTGTCATTAAGGGGGTTCCTGAGGTTTTTTGAAAGTTTTTTTTGGCAGTTCATGAAGTGTCTTGGGAAAAGTTAATAACAGGGGTTAACTGATTCTTGAGGGAGAGTGTAAGGGGTTTGGTGGTATGCTAGAGATTTTAAGGGGGTATTCAAAGGGTCATGAGTATCCTTAAAGTGGACCTATCATGCTATATTTGAAACATATATTGTAGGGCCATACCTATACAAACATGTCTGTGAAGTTTCTTTTTCAAAATACCAAACAGATCACCCGTGCCTCATGCTGCTCAAACCCCTCTTTTGCAGCCCTGTTAGAGAAACGCGGATCTTGGGTCCTTAGCTTGAAAAAAAAGAAAGAAAAGAGGAGGCGGAGCTAATGCCTGATCAGAATTCTACTGGAGATAAAGTTAAATTCTGCTGTGATAAAACGCCATCCTGTTCTAAACCACATCAAGGATTATGTCTGAAACAGTATGGAGCTCAAATGCTTTTTCTCTTGCGGGTTTATCACAAGGTGAGTTCCTTTTTTTATTTCCTGCTTTTCAAACACATGCTCTCTCCAGTACAGGTTAGCTCTGAGTGTTAGCGAGGCTTGCTAATGTAAACAAAGACATTGGCATTGTTTCTGATAGCAATTTTCCGTGGGTCCGCTGCCGATTTGACGTCATATCGGCAGCACATCTGTATCCGCTCGTTGTTCCCCGTTTTTAGAGATTTGGGTACGGAGGAAAAGAGAGGGTTTTATTTTCTGACGCTGCGTGAGTTCCCCGACACACCGGGGACACATGTTGATGTACACAAGACATCACAAAGTGCATTTTGCATGATAGGTCCCCTTTAAGGTATTTTCCAGATTGGTAGGAAGGTTCTAGAAGTTATTAAGGGAGTTGCAGGTCTTCTTATATTAAGGGACTTTGTTGGGTCATTAAGGGGGATTCATTTGGGGTTTCCACTCACTTTAAGAGGTTTTAGGAGTTTTTAAAAGGAGATCTTAATGTATTTTGGGGTTCCTTAAAGGGTTATAGGTTAAAAAGTAGTGGGCTAAAATCCTTTGGCTGCCGCTAACAGCTTGTAGATATATAATATATAGTTTCCCAAATCCCAGGCTACCCAATGAAACAGATTCATACATCACATCTCCATCTTTAATGTGCACCCTGTACCTACAACAAGGAGTTTGAATCTAAACGTCTGACCTTTACTGTCCAATACCAGCTGGGACTTCACGTCAAACAAACCCTTCATGCTTCCAAATATAGAAACACTCAAAAGCTCTTCTTAAAAAAGTGTTAAAGAAGAAGAAACATTCACCATCTGTCTTTATTCTGCACCTTTCCAACATCTGTGATTGTATATTTTTAAGGGAAACATTATAACAGCTTGTTGTTAACGCATAATTGACAAAACATATATTTAAAAGTTTAAAAAGCCTCAAGACCCACCTGTTCCGCACCGCATTTTACTGACTGTCCTTTACTTTATTTCGATTTTAACCTTTTATGCTCTTAACCTTTTTA
Organism: Pogonophryne albipinna; assembly: GCA_028583405.1. NCBI lineage: Eukaryota > Metazoa > Chordata > Actinopteri > Perciformes > Artedidraconidae > Pogonophryne > Pogonophryne albipinna. The sequence goes on from JAPTMU010000154.1 coordinate 160,754, forward strand.
TTATTATTGTGGGAGAAACTTCTGAAGCAAGTGGAGTCAGGACTCAGAGAGACACGAGGAGAGCTGGAGCTTTGATGGAGTCAGGACTCAGAGAGACACGAGGAGAGCTGGAGCTCTGATGGAGTCAGGACTCAGAGAGACACGAGGAGAGCTGGAGCTCTGATGGAGTCAGGACTCAGAGAGACACGAGGAGAGCTGGAGCTCTGATGGAGTCAGGACTCAGAGAGAGACACGAGGAGAGCTGGAGCTCTGATGAAGTCAGGACTCAGAGAGACACGAGGAGAGCTGGAGCTCTGATGGAGTCAGGACTCAGAGAGACACGAGGAGAGCTGGAGCTCTGATGGAGTCAGGACTCAGAGAGAGACACGAGGAGAGCTGGAGCTCTGATGAAGTCAGGACTCAGAGAGACACGAGGAGAGCTGGAGCTCTGATGGAGTCAGGACTCAGAGAGACACGAGGAGAGCTGGAGCTCTGATGGAGTCAGGACTCAGAGAGACACGAGGAGAGCTGGAGCTCTGATGGAGTCAGGACTCAGAGAGACACGAGGAGAGCTGGAGCTCTGATGGAGTCAGGACTCAGAGAGACACGAGGAGAGCTGGAGCTCTGATGGAGTCAGGACTCAGAGAGACACGAGGAGAGCTGGAGCTCTGATGGAGTCAGGACTCAGAGACACGAGGAGAGCTGGAGCTCTGATGGAGTCAGGACTCAGAGAGAGACGAGGAGAGCTGGAGCTCTGATGGAGTCAGGACTCAGAGACACGAGGAGAGCTGGAGCTCTGATGGAGTCAGGACTCAGAGAGACACGAGGAGAGCTGGAGCTCTGATGGAGTCAGGACTCAGAGAGACACGAGGAGAGCTGGAGCTTTGATGGAGTCAGGACTCAGAGAGACACGAGGAGAGCTGGAGCTCTGATGGAGTCAGGACTCAGAGACACGAGGAGAGCTGGAGCTCTGATGGAGTCAGGACTCAGAGAGACACGAGGAGAGCTGGAGCTCTGATGGAGTCAGGACTCAGAGAGACACGAGGAGAGCTGGAGCTCTGATGGAGTCAGGACTCAGAGAGAGACGAGGAGAGCTGGAGCTCTGATGGAGTCAGGACTCAGAGAGAGACGAGGAGAGCTGGAGCTCTGATGGAGTCAGGACTCAGAGAGACACGAGGAGAGCTGGAGCTCTGATGGAGTCAGGACTCAGAGAGAGACACGAGGAGAGCTGGAGCTCTGATGGAGTCAGGACTCAGAGAGACACGAGGAGAGCTGGAGCTCTGATGGAGTCAGGACTCAGAGAGACACGAGGAGAGCTGGAGCTTTGATGGAGTCAGGACTCAGAGAGACACGAGGAGAGCTGGAGCTCTGATGGAGTCAGGACTCAGAGAGACACGAGGAGAGCTGGAGCTCTGATGGAGTCAGGACTCAGAGAGACACGAGGAGAGCTGGAGCTCTGATGGAGTCAGGACTCAGAGACACGAGGAGAGCTGGAGCTCTGATGGAGTCAGGACTCAGAGAGAGACGAGGAGAGCTGGAGCTCTGATGGAGTCAGGACTCAGAGAGAGACGAGGAGAGCTGGAGCTCTGATGGAGTCAGGACTCAGAGAGACACGAGGAGAGCTGGAGCTCTGATGGAGTCAGGACTCAGAGAGACACGAGGAGAGCTGGAGCTTTGATGGAGTCAGGACTCAGAGAGACGAGGAGAGCTGGAGCTCTGATGGAGTCAGGACTCAGAGAGACACGAGGAGAGCTGGAGCTCTGATGGAGTCAGGACTCAGAGAGACACGAGGAGAGCTGGAGCTCTGATAGAGTCAGGACTCAGAGAGACACGAGGAGAGCTGGAGCTTTGATGGAGTCAGGACTCAGAGAGAGACACGAGGAGAGCTGGAGCTTTGATGGAGTCAGGACTCAGAGAGACACGAGGAGAGCTGGAGCTCTGATGGAGTCAGGACTCAGAGAGACACGAGGAGAGCTGGAGCTCTGATGGAGTCAGGACTCAGAGAGACACGAGGAGAGCTGGAGCTCTGATAGAGTCAGGACTCAGAGAGACACGAGGAGAGCTGGAGCTTTGATGGAGTCAGGACTCAAAGAGACACGAGGAGAGCTGGAGCTCTGATGGAGTCAGGACTCAGAGAGACACGAGGAGAGCTGGAGCTTTGATGGAGTCAGGACTCAGAGAGACACGAGGAGAGCTGGAGCTCTGATGGAGTCAGGACTCAGAGAGACACGAGGAGAGCTGGAGCTCTGATTGAGTCAGGACTCAGAGAGACACGAGGAGAGCTGGAGCTTTGATGGAGTCAGGACTCAGAGAGACACGAGGAGAGCTGGAGCTCTGATGGAGTCAGGACTCAGAGAGACACGAGGAGAGCTGGAGCTCTGATGGAGTCAGGACTCAGAGAGACACGAGGAGAGCTGGAGCTCTGATGGAGTCAGGACTCAGAGAGACACGAGGAGAGCTGGAGCTCTGATGGAGTCAGGACTCAGAGAGACACGAGGAGAGCTGGAGCTTTGATGGAGTCAGGACTCAGAGAGACACGAGGAGAGCTGGAGCTCTGATGGAGTCAGGACTCAGAGAGAGACACGAGGAGAGCTGGAGCTTTGATGGAGTCAGGACTCAGAGAGACACGAGGAGAGCTGGAGCTCTGATGGAGTCAGGACTCAGAGAGACACGAGGAGAGCTGGAGCTCTGATGGAGTCAGGACTCAGAGAGACACGAGGAGAGCTGGAGCTCTGATGGAGTCAGGACTCAGAGAGACACGAGGAGAGCTGGAGCTCTGATGGAGTCAGGACTCAGAGAGACACGAGGAGAGCTGGAGCTTTGATGGAGTCAGGACTCAGAGAGACACGAGGAGAGCTGGAGCTTTGATGGAGTCAGGACTCAGAGAGACACGAGGAGAGCTGGAGCTCTGATGGAGTCAGGACTCAGAGAGAGACACGAGGAGAGCTGGAGCTTTGATGGAGTCAGGACTCAGAGAGACACGAGGAGAGCTGGAGCTTTGATGGAGTCAGGACTCAGAGAGACACGAGGAGAGCTGGAGCTCTGATGGAGTCAGGACTCAGAGAGACACGAGGAGAGCTGGAGCTCTGATGGAGTCAGGACTCAGAGAGACACGAGGAGAGCTGGAGCTTTGATGGCAAACACTGACGGTTTATTTGGAACTTCGGCCGGAGAATTCACAAAACATGTCACGGGCCACGGTTTGACCACACGGTAGAGATGCCACACTCAATTCTGAAGAACCCTCCTGTAGCTCCAGGTTTTAAAGGTGGGGTAGGTAATTTCAGAGAAACCAGCTTGAGTGCGCTAGAATTTGAAAATACACAACCGGAAAAAATCTGCCACTTCCTCACAGAGCCCCTCCTCCAACACACACGAACGCACACATGACCAATGAGGGCACGAGATGAGTTTGTGCCCCGATGGAAGGCTGACAGGCAGGTAGGCCATCCAGTTACTTTAGCCGGCTCAGATGATTGGTCGTGCTTTTTACAGCGCCACGGCTTCCAGAGATGACGTTTGTTTATGGATTTGTTGTCAAAGCACTTAATGTATTCATTGCTATCGGGATGTTAAGAGCATTCCATGGAATATAGCACAAAGTGTTTTCTGAAATAAATGACATACCCCACCTTTAAGGGAGATAACGGATGCTCAAGGTTGGTCAGCTGCATCAGAGGGCGAAAGGTAAACATATATGGCAAAATTATTCCCGGACTATAATTATATTTATGACTATAACATCTACTAACGTCTACTATAACATCTACTAACGTCTACTATAACATCTACTAACGTCTACTATAACATCTACTAACGTCTACTATAACATCTACTAACGTCTACTATAACATCTACTAACGTCTACTATAACATCTACTAACGTCTACTATAACATCTACTAACGTCTACTATAACATCTACTAACGTCTACTTTTATTACATGATTCTGTTTGGCTGGAACGAAAAGATGTTTTTTTTTAAATGTAATCAAAGACAAAGAAATATGATAGTGACCTCTGACCTCATCATAATTAACATCTCAACCATCATTAGAAACCAAATAAATCAGTTTTTTCTACATGCATGTTATTCAAATATCTGCTTTTATTATCCATCTATTAATCCCATCAGTTTAAGTACAACAGGTTTAACTTTAATAACCCCCAGAAGAGTTTGAAGTTAGATTTCAGCGCAGAATAAAAGTGTTTCTAAAGGTCTAAAGTTCTGGTTTGTTTTTTAAATGATGCTGTGAGAGAGATTTGATATTTGCCACTGAACACCTGCTGTGTTTCTGAAATATAAAAAGCTCCGTTTCCCTTTCAAAGAAGCTGAAAGAGTGGAAGAGTGTCAGAGCATTAAGGGGTTCCTCAGGTTCTGACCAGAGCTTAAAGGGGTTTGTTAAGGGGTTCTCTGAGTTCTTTAGGTTTTTAGAGTCTAGTGTTAATAAGACGTTTCCTGTGGGGATTACACTGGTTTCTGCTACTTCTCAGGGGTCTCTTATGTTCTCTAAGTGATATGTCATCCGTAGCATTTGTCTCTCAATTAAGGACCCTGTGTTTCGTTGAGTTCTTGAGGAACTTGTTTTTCTGACACGCCTCCACAAAGAATCCAAGAACTCTCTGGAACTTTTCTTCTGGTATTCAAGGAAACACTTAAGACACAAAAGATCAATTTAGTAGGAAAAAAGTTGACTTAAGGGAAGCTCCAATGGCTCTTTAGACGTTTCAACATGTTACGAAGAGTTTCAGGGTTTTCTTTCAAGGGGTTCTAGTTCTGCTTCTAAAGTTGAGTTATTGAACGTTTAAGTGACTCCTAAAGGGTGTAAGGGGGTTCACAAAGTTAAGAGGTTTCTTATTGAGGTCTTATATGTGGTTCATGTGGTTATTGGGGGTTCCATTAACCTGGAATAGTTTATTTGGGTTCTTAAGTAAAATACAGGGTTTTAAGGGGAGCGTTATAAAAGGTGTTCGGGGGTTTTCAGAGACCTTCTGGGTTTAAGTGTTTCTTAGGTGTTCTTCAGTTGTCATTAAGGGGGTTCCTGAGGTTTTTTTGAAGTTTTTTTTGGCAGTTCTTAAAGTGTTTTGGGAAAAGTTAAGGGGTTAACTGATTCTTGAGGGAGAGTGTAAGGGGTTTGGTGGTATGCTAGAGATTTTAAGGGGGTATTCAAAGGGTCATGAGGATCCTTAAGGTATTTTCCAGGTTGGTAGGAAGGTTCTAGAAGTTATTAAGGGAGTTGCAGGTCTTCTTATATTAAGAGACTTTGTTGGGCCATTAAGGGGATTCAATAGGGGTTTCCACTCACTTTAAGAGGTTTTAGGAGGTTTTAAAGGAGATCTTAATGTATTTGGGGGTTCCTTAACGGGTTACAGGTTTTTGACTCATCTTATAAACCTATAATATAGTTTAAAACGACCAAGACCAAAAAAGTGTATTGACAAAATGTTGAAAACTGAATAAAACACAAATGTTTACATCTTGTTGCAACATTACAGGCAATTAAACAATAACAATAACAGACCAACACCTTCATTTAAAATGACAGATTTCTCCAGGTTTAAGACATTAGAGACGTTTTGGAAAACGTATACAAAACTGCAGTTATACTCATTCTAATGCATAAAAGTTACCTTTAAGGGACCATTTAAGGGCTTTTTGGGAGAGTTTTAACAGCAATGAAAGGGGTTCTATGGTTTTATTTAGGAATATGAATTTGCATAACGGACAAAATGTGGTTGTTACAGTAAACCCATGTTCGGTCTCATTAAAGTGAGTGTTTTACTCGTGTTTTTATTTCCTCTACACGTACAGACGCTAAAGGATTTCTCCACATGCTTAAAAATAACAGTTTGTTTTCAAGCTTGGTATTATACTTTGATTTCAATTAAACTCCTTTAGAAATGCTTGATTATAATCACATGTTACAAATATGTTATTGAATTATAAGCTGTTAGTTGGTTGTCTTCTGGGAATTTAGTTAGCTCAAAATTAAATAATCGTGATCAAGAAATGAAATGAATGTTGAAATGAACAGCTGTTAGAATAAGCAGTTACATTAGGGTTAAAAGACCCTGTAAACAAAGTATAATTATTATGATTCAGGGTATATGCAGGAATCCTGAAGTCAAATGTAATACATTTTAAGACCCTTTCCATACATTTTAAGACCTTCGAAAGGCTTTAGGGCTCAGAGAGAACGTTGTGATGAGGCGGAGGGATATTACAGACAGAGGGCGCCTCCTACAGGCAGACACAGAAACTACAGCAACATACATATAATGTACATTTCATCGATTTACTTTATGTTGGATCGACATCGTCCGATTGTTCTTGTGCCACACTTTAATAAACAATTACATTTGATTTGATGTGAAGAGACTAGCACGTTAAGATTGGATTTAATAACATTTTTTAATGTTTTTATTGACGGATACATTTATTTGAGTTATTCAAAGACGTGACACTGACATCTGTTTTTATCTTTCCGATCAGATAAGTATTTAAATGTTAATCTAAATGTGATGATATGAGTGAAACACTGACAGTTTGAATGAGATAAATGTCCATGTGGGCGTGAATCTGATTAAACTGTCAGATTAGAAGCGTCAACAAACCGTGAAGTTCTTACTTTGCACGTGTATAATATCTGCTAATAATTAGATTTCATTGTGATTTATAATCATCAGCTATATCTCATTTTCTTGTATGATATAATGACCTGTTTAATGGCATTTGTGTGGAGGCACATTGACGTTATTTCAATATAGATATCAGATTTCTGTGAATGCTGCTATAATGGTTATTTTCGCCTGAAATCACAATACGTTAAAGTAAAAGACAACAGTTTGTTAAAATGAAAAAGCAACCAAAAGTGTCTGACAATGTCAATTAAATACAATTTCTGCAGCTTTTTGACACAAAGTTCTATTTTTTCTGTGAATATTTCCTGCTTTTTTTTATATCATTCGTGAAAAAACTCTTCCTTTTAGTTTTTATCCAACTTGCTTCTTTCAATATATTTACACTAAATTACATTAGAATCAGCATTGACTGTGATTACACAACATCGTGTTTTGGTCCCGAGACCCGAGGAAATGAGTTCAGTACACTTTGTTAAAATAATAACATGTGTGACAGATGTGTTAAATAAGCTGACTGATCATTGTTGCATTTAGAATTATTTGTTTAATAGGATTGTAGGAACATGTTCAGTGTATTTTGTTGATTTGATTAAGATACAGAGAAGTGCTGTTTCAATAAGCATTCATTTGACTAGGCTACGTCATCAATTGCTTAATCTTTAAGATTTTAATGCATGTTTTAAGGAGAAGAAAACAGCATAAATCCATTCCTGAGTGCTAGAATATTGTATATCCGGCCACCAATAGAAACCAGCTGAGTTTGAACAGAGTGAAAATAAATAGATAAATCCTCTGCAAGAAGCTGATGCATTAAACGGACTCATTTTGCAACAGAAACAGTCCCAGTCTGTGCAGTGATGAATTGACATTTAAACTGTGATTGAACTGGTTAAACTGGGGTTTTGTCTGCAGCAGAAATCACTCAGACATTTCTGTCTCTGCTCTCCTGCTGGTTTCTGTTTTTTTCCTTCTTCTGTAGCCGTGAGCCTTATGTTGAAACGGGAATCAGACGGAGGCCTGCAGGGACAAAAATGTGTCCAATACAAAAACGTATATATAACGGTGACAGGGAAGCTGTTGGTCACTCAGTGTGTGTGGAGCTAAGATACAGTGTTTTTAAATATCTATAATTAAAGCCTTTAATTTGCAAACAAATATTTATGCACATTAAATACAGTCGGCTTTTATTTTTTTACATATATTTTATCTTTTTTATAGATAGGAAAACGGACTCATAAACCACCTTTAAGTGTCTGATTTAACTTACATCATATCCATGGAGACAGCAAACGTCTCAAAGGCTCTTAATATATTAAATGAGCTTACATTCTTATCACTATCATCATGCCACTATTTGTTATTGCATAATTTAAAGGCTATTTCGTTTCCAGTTCTTCATTTATTAAATGCAAACATGTTCACTTTACAGTTCATGAGAGATTGAGTTTACTTACGAATGTTTTTAAACAATTAAATATATTGCATGAAAAATTAAATACACCATTTAAAAAAAACTATTACAGTAATATGGCTTGATTGGTTTTTGACTGGAAGTATTTTGTAAGATTTTCAAAAATGTTGCGCATTTTATTGTTTAAAAATATTGCATTAATCCATAATAAATGTATTTAAACTGTTGTTGTTTTAATTGTTTGACAAATATGTATTTACTTAATGTCCGTTTTATGTAACCGTCACGTGTTTTGTACCAAACCTTGACGCTGCAGTCTTGAAATTGATGTTGAATCTTTAACCTTTATAGGAATCTGTGGATCAAATCAACTAACACCTCTCGCAGGGAAACATGAATTCACACAGGACGAGAACGGCCTCGATTATGAAACAAAAAGCATGAAAAGTGAGAGAAGCCGCACAGAGAGAGAAGAAGAAGAAGCGCTTCCTGCTGTCCTGCAGCACAAAAACAAGCAGAAGAGAAAATCATTAGCTGTGTTGGCGCCGCAGGGTTAATGGTTCAATCAATGTCAAGCGCTGGAAATACACTTTTGAACCGGACAATCTGCCGGCTGGAGCCCGCAGACTCACACCGAGAGAGCAGGAGGAGAGAGGCGCTTTACCGCAGCGACAGCGACACCATGAGGCCGCGGGAGGAACTACATCTCGAAATCTGCAGACAGGTCAGAGAGCAATAAGTAAAGTAGTACTTCTATCTAACTGCACGTCTAAATCTGCAGGGATCAGAGAGAAGGAACAGCAGTAAGTAAAAGTAGTACTTCTATCTAACTGCACGTCTAAATCTGCAGGGATCAGAGAGAAGGAACAGCAGTAAGTAAAAGTAGTACTTCTATCTAACTACACCTCTACATCTGCAGACAGGTGGGAGTACAAGTAGTACTTCTACAGAATTTAAGTTAACTTCATGGAATGTACGTGGGCTCAATAACTTATCGAAACTTAAGTAAGTGTTAAATAGAGCTAAGAGGTTGAATTCCAAAAATACTGCTTTTACAGGAATCACATTTACCACAAAGTGATATTCATAAGATCCAGAAAAGATGGAATGGTGAGGTCATCGCAGCCTCCTATTCTTCCCATGCTAATCCAATCCAATCCACTTTATTTATGAAGCACATATTAAAAACAGAGGGTTTACCGAAGTGCTTCACAGCAAACATAACATTATAATAAAATATAACAATAATAGATAAAAGGCACACATAAGAATAGAAAAAAGGCTATGGGCAGACAATAAAAGCATACAAATCGATAAAAGCTCAGACTGACTCGAAAGCGAGGGAAAAGAGGTGGGTCTTCAGGCGGGATTTCAAAGTTTGAAGGGTGGGCGACAATTTGACATGGGTGGGGGGGGGGGGGGGGCAGGTCGTTCCAGAGCCTGGGGGCTACCGCTGAGAAGGCTCGGTTTCCCCTGGTCTTTCTCTTTGTTTTAGGGACTACTAGCATCAGCTGATCAGCCGACCTCAAAGCCCTTGAGGGGGTGTACACCTTTAGGAGGTCGGAGATGAGGGGCCAGCCCATTAAGCGAGGGGTGTTAACTCTTATACATTAAAGTAGTACTTATATCTAACTACACCTCTATATCTGCAGACAGGTGGGAGAGGAGGGAGAGCAGTAAGTAAAGACGTACTTCTATCTAACTACATCTCAGAGGGAAATATTGTACTTTTTACAGCCATAGTTAATTAATAATAATACATTTAATTTTCATAGCGCTTTTCCCAGTGCTCAAAGACGCTGTACACAAAATACAAAACAAACTAATCTATCGAGGAAATGTCTTAAATTGGCTCCACATCGTCAAATGTCAACAGTAAAATGCTTGTTTTATAATATGATGTTGTGAAAAGAGCCAAGAACATTGAACTGGTTATTCTTCTGTACTTCAATATGACATTTTTAATGCTTGTAATGGAGTATTATAAGACAATAGTATTGCTAATTTTAGTTAAGTAAAGTGGGAACTATTCTTTCACCACTGGTTAAGAGAAAATAAAAAGCAAGTACTGCAATTGACAAGAAACTAACATTGAGTTGAACAAATACTATTGAAAAATGTACAATATAACAGGATTCGGGTGTGGCTATTTCCTGGAGCTACTTACCCACTTTACTGACTGGAAAATAAAAAACGCTAGAAATGTTTGGGGTAAATAAATCAATAAATGGTTGGTATATCAATACAACCAGGGGTCATACACTTTTTCACCAGTGATTTTCAATGACTTCTCAAGGACCTTAACCTAATTTTCCATGACCAAAAAAATGACTCTCTCAGCGGTACCACTGAAAATGGTGTATTTTAACATGGAACAGGAAAATAAGGTCTAAAACAAATCAAATAGATTACTACTAACCCAACTAAAATCTCTCACCAGCAAAATACCTCGTCAGTTAAATGCCATTTTACGTTTCATTACTTTACGATACAGTATTTATTCTCATTATAGCATTACTATTTCGACGATTAGATAAAATATAAATTATATTTGATGCAATTTTAGTTAAATTTCCATGACTTTTCCAAAACTTTGGGAAAAAATATTGTTTTCCAAAACTCTTTGAAGGGCCTGGAATTAGCATTTTGAATTTCCATGACTTTTCCAGGTTTTTAATGACCGCAAGAAGAACCCTGTACAACAAGTGAGATGGGGAAAAACAACAACCAGGAAGTTGACTGTGAAATGTTGGAATATTTAATGACATTCATTTAGCTGACGTTTTATTAAAAACATCCATTGCAGTTTAATCAAAGTAATGAGTTTGATTCAATATTTCTTATAAAATCTTCGGCAGTAATCAGTACAACGATTATTACTGAAAACAGAAATATAAAGAGATTATATTTGAAACCCTGAGAATAAACAACGCTTGCTAATCAATGACGGAGTGACGTCACATGTTTACGATGTATCTCTGAATGACTCTCAGAAAAATCACTTCAATTGGCTTTAATTTCCCGTAAAGTGAATGAAGTGTTTGAACTCCTGATTTCCCTCCGACGTCTTAATCTGACTCATTATTTTTAATGATTGACTTATTGATCCGACTCAAAGCGGCAGACGATGTTTGGATTTGTTGCTCATTAATAAATAAATGGGAGTTTGTTTCCAGAAACATCGACGTCATCTTTTAGGATGGAGCACTTTTTTATGCTCCTAAATGTGACAAATTAGTTTGAGTTGATTTGCTGTCTGTTCACATTACTCTCCAGATAAAGTCACTTCAAAGTATTTTAAATTAAAAACACACACAAGCAGAGCAGAACATCCGTCTGTTTCAAAAACACTTTGAGATGAAGCTAATACATTGCAGATAGATCGCCGTCTAGTTCTTGTCTCTTAATTATTAATTAATTTGTTGTGAATTTTGAATGAATTACGAGTGTTTTTCAAGATTAACAAATGATGGTGACCAAGCAGGTGTCGTTTATTGACTCTTCTTAAGTGCAACTCTTTTAAAAGAAAGAAGTTGTAAAATGTACAGAAAGGCCAATTTACTAGCTTTTTCAGGAGCGTTCAAATGCATCTTTTGGCGTTCCTTAGTCGAAGGAACAACATTAGGCGCTTTCACACCGCAGTACTTTTCCCACTTTAGTTCCGATGTAGTTCCGAAATGTTGCGTTCACACCAAAAAAATCCGGAACTAGAACTTAGTTCAGGAGAACCTGTTTACCCCCTTTTCAGTCCCTGCTAGAGAGCAGGTCAAAAAAAAGGTTCCTATTTCTGATTGGCTGGGCGGATTGCAAACCATCCATCTTCTCCCGCTTATCCGTGGTCGGGTCTCAGGGGTAGCAGTTCCAGCAGAGAGCCCCACACTTTCCTTTCCCCTCATCAACCAGCTCTGACTGGGGGGTCCCAAGGCGCTCCCAGGCGAGCGAAGAGATATAATCCCTCCACCTGGTCCTAGGTCTACCCCTTGGTCTCCTCCCAGCTGGACGTGCCTGGAACACCTCCCTAGGGAGGCGCCCAGGTGGCATCCTAACTAGGTGCCCGAACCACCTCAACTGGCTCCTTTCGACGCGAAGGAGGAGCGGTTCAACTCCGAGTCCCTCCCGGATGACTGAACTTCTCACCTTATCCCTAAGGGAGACGCCAGCCACCCTGCGGAGAAAACCCATCTCGGCTGCTTGTATCCGCGATCTCGTTCTTTCGGTCATGAAACTGCAAATGGATGCAAACCACGCCCCGTAAAACTCCCCAAAAAGTGTTGTGAAGCCGCCATTTTATTATCCTCGCATTAGCATTAAGAAAACATGGGAGCGGTGGAGATGAGGAGGTGTCGGCGTTCTGGCGATTTACTCGGAAGGCTTCAGTAGAAGCTGCTGGGAGTCCCAGCAGCTTCTACTGAAGCCTTCCCCAACTCCGGGGACTTCGTGGCAGTATACGCTGTGAAGTGGTTTGCGGCCTGCCAGTAAACCCAAAGCAGAAGAAGAAGAAGAAGAAGTGACGTCAGCGGCTTCATTTGCCTAATCCTCCCTCAGGGACTTATTCCGGTGTGAACGCGATCTGTACTTAGTTCATGAGAACTAAAGAGTTCTCAGGAACCTTTGTGGGAAAAGTACTGCGGTGTGAAAGCGCCTATTCATCTGGGAAGAAGTGAGCAATGGACTTTGAGTTAAGATATAATATGTTAAAGTGCTTTCTTCTTGACTTTCCAACTTGATTTCTGAGCTTTCAAGTGCATCTCTTGGTCTTCCTTTAGTGGAAGGAACTTCACAAACCTACTTTCTACGGGACTCTTCCAGGGTTGGGAATGAATCCTACGCTCAACTGAGTTCATTTATTATAGCTTTATTATCATTAGTTTGGAGGTTTCTCTCTTTTTCTGTGAGGCACTTCAATCGAAAATAACTTTTAAAGTACAAACACTTCTACTTGGCATCCATTAAGGCTTTTATCATTTCAATATCAAAGTCTTTGTCCCCTGCACTGTCACCTGAGTCAATATCAAGTTCTACTTCTTAGTGAAAAACTTCCTGAAGACGCTCTTCTTGGACTTGTCTCTGCTCGTGTTGTCCTCTGTCAGCCGGGGGGTCACAGGCAGGGTTTGATGACTGTCTTTATCTATAGTGGGGAAACAAATAGAAAAGACAGAAGGGACATGAAGAAGAGGGGACACATGTTGATGTAGAAGAGACATGAAGAAGAGGGGACACATGTTGATGTAGAAGAGACATGAAGAAGAGGGGACACATGTTGATGTAGAAGAGACATGAAGAAGAGGGGACACATGTTGATGTAGAAGAGTCATGAAGAAGAGGGGACAAATGTTGATGTAGAAGAGACATGAAGAAGAGGGGACACATGTTGATGTAGAAGAGACATGAAGAAGAGGGGACACATGTTGATGTAGAAGAGACATGAAGAAGAGGGGACACATGTTGATGTAGAAGAGACATGAAGAAGAGGGGACACATGTTGATGTAGAAGAGGCATGAAGAAGAGGGGACACATGTTGATGTAGAAGAGACATGAAGAAGAGGGGACACATGTTGATGTAGAAGAGACATGAAGAAGAGGGGACACATGTTGATGTAGAAGAGACATGAAGAAGAGGGGACACATGTTGATGTAGAAGAGACATGAAGAAGAGGGGACACATGTTGATGTAGAAGAGACATGAAGAAGAGGGGACACATGTTGATGTAGAAGAGACATGAAGAAGAGGGGACACATGTTGATGTAGAAGAGACATGAAGAAGAGGGGACACATGTTGATGTAGAAGAGACATGAAGAAGAGGGGACACATGTTGATGTAGAAGAGTCATGAAGAAGAGGGGACACATGTTGATGTAGAAGAGACATGAAGAAGAGGGGACACATGTTGATGTAGAAGAGACATGAAGAAGAGGGGACACATGTTGATGTAGAAGAGACATGAAGAAGAGGGGACACATGTTGATGTAGAAGAGACATGAAGAAGAGGGGGACACATGTTGATGTAGAAGAGACATGAGGAAGTGGATTTTGCACAATAGGTGACCTTTCATGATAACGGGTCGTTAGTGTTAGACAGCAGGTGTGTGGCCTCACCTGTCCTGGCCTCCCCTTCCTCGGGGTAGCGGTGTTTGTCGTAGTAAATGTGGGGGGGTTTGGGAGGAGGTTGACTCTCCGTGGACGATTGTCTCTCCAGGCTCTCAGCTCTTATGTCCAGATGTTTCTTCGAAGACGAATCCTCCTGAGCGTCTGCTAACTTCTCCAAACTCAGGTTGACTGAAGAGGCTCTTCTGAAAAACAAAAGTTAGTGGATAAGAAATTCTGTACGGAGAGTTATTAAAAGGTGTTTCCTTGGACCCAAAACGTTTTAGCTAGGGAGGTAACATTATCTAATACACCTCAGTTCTGTTCTTGTTCCGTTCTGCTTGGTTCAACTTGTGATTAAAATGCGAACCACTTTGTTTTTCCACGGCACAGAGCCTCAGTACGCCACCGTTTAATATTCTCAGCAAAAAAGGCGTAAATATCAGTCGCAAAAACAACAATGGCAGATTGCATCGGCTGCTCTAGTCACTTTGCAATCTGCTTCTGTGTTAGAAAAATCTCACTCGTCACCGGCTTGAGCTTCAATCTCAGGATCCATGTATTTGTGATCCTCTCAAGAATGGAAGTAGTCATCACATACAGAATAGCTTATCAACATGATTTCTCAAAATCTCAAAATTCTGACTTTTCTCAAAATCTCAAAATTCTGACTTTCAAAATTCTGACTTAAATCTCAAAATTCTGACTTTTCTCAAAATCCTGACTTTCTCAAAATTCTGACTTTCTCTCAAAATTCTGACTTTTTCTCAAAATTCTGGCTTTTCCCTCAAAATTATGACTTTTTCTCAAAATCTCTAAATTCTGTCTTTTCCCTCAAAATTATGACTTTTTCCTCAAAATCTCAAAATTATGGCTTTCTCAAAATTCTGACTTTCTCTCAAAATTATGACTTTTCTCCAAATCTCAAAATTCTGGCTTTTCCCTAAAAATTATGACTTTTCTCAAAATCTCTAAATTCTGGCTTTTCCCTCAAAATTATGACTTTTCAAAAAATCTCAAAATTATGGCTTTTCCCTCAAAATTATGACTTTTCAAAAAATCTCAAAATTATGTTAATGTTAATAAACACTCGTCCCCGGCTTGAGCTTCAATCTCAGGATCCATGTATTTGTGATCCTCTCAAGAATGGAAGTAAGTCATCACATACAGAGCAGCTTATCAAAATGATTTCTCAAAATTCTGACTTAAATCTCAAAATTCTGACTTTCTCTCAAAATTCTGACTTTTTCTCAAAATCTCAAAAATTCTGACTTTCTCTCAAAATTCTGACTTTCTCTCAAAATTCTGACTTTCTCTCAAAATTCTGTCTTTCCTCAAAATTTCTGACTTTTTCTCAAAATCTAAAAATTCTGACTTTTTCTAAAAATTCTGACTTTTGGAAATCTGGAAGTAGTCATCACATACAGAGCATCAACTAGTTCCTGAACAGAGTCCTTCACATGCTGATATCCAAGAGAGGGAGTTACACAGTCACAAGATGGAGGAATAGAAAGCAGTATTCAATGTTTACTTCAGATTAGCTCCACGTCAGAAATGAGC
Organism: Pogonophryne albipinna; assembly: GCA_028583405.1. Classification (NCBI taxonomy): domain Eukaryota; kingdom Metazoa; phylum Chordata; class Actinopteri; order Perciformes; family Artedidraconidae; genus Pogonophryne; species Pogonophryne albipinna. The sequence continues at coordinate 176,431 of JAPTMU010000154.1, forward strand.
ATGCTTGATGTCTCTCTCCATAGAGGCTGAATCATCATGTTAATCACATAGCTATCATCTGCCTCAAACAGTCCTGATGCTCTTCTAGGTAATCACACATCCTGTCATGTTCACAGCTACAGTTGGGATATCTTTGTTAGCATGTTACTCTCATACTGGAAGAGGACACTCAGGATTTTCCCAACATTCTGTAACAAATGTCAACTCTTCGCCGTACACGACAAGAACTGTTGTTGCTAGGAATCGTTTTTCGTGTCCAAGAGCAGGGGCGGACTGGGGGGAAAAAGTGGCCCGGGGATTAATTGACAGACAGGCCCACTTAATGCGCGGCATGTATCGGCCGGCCGGCGACGAAAGTATGTTACTTAACAAGAAACCCAATGCATTTTATGTTATTTTGGACCATTATTCGTATAGTAATCACATTACCTGAGCCCTTGAGTTGCCTAGAGCAAAATAGTTACAGCATATATTTATTGATGTTAATGTTAACAGATCATTGATGCAATAACATTTGGACCCAATTTGCCTGACTTGACACATGGAATAAAACATGGGCGTAGGAAGCATCCTCAATGTGGGTGAGACAATTTGACAGGGGGTGTGGGCAGGTGGTGGACCTCACCTCCTCTAGGGGGGTCCGGGGGCATGCATGATTGTGCATAAAGTGTTGAAGTTAAAAGCATCAATCTGGTGCACTTTGAGAGCAAAATTAGGGACTAAATCTATGGATACATCTCTCAACACCCACATGAAACAGAACTGTAAACAGATTTACTTTTTCTTTCAACATTTATTTGAACAGCAAGTGGAGGCAAAAGCGACTGCACCCAAAACAATAAACCTGCTAGCTAACTAGCCTAAACTCAGTAACAGAATGTGGGCAACACGTTCTTCTCCACAGCCGCGCGCAGTGGCGACTGGTCATTAGGGGCAGGTGGGGCAATATATTTTAAGATCATGGTTAATCATCTGATTCGTCTGTACATTGATGTTTTAGTATGTGTTCTTCTAATTAGTGTCTACAGTGTGTGCCTATTGAGCTGTTTAGAGCCATGTGGGACAAAACCCGCTCATGTCCCCTCCCTCTCACTGTCTAAGTGAACGGTGACTGTAAAAACTACACTGCGCATGCTCAGAGTATTTTCCTATTTAATGTGTGTGGCAACAAAATAATGACCATAGGGGCATAGAGCTGCCATCCCCACCATACGTCATCTCACATCATTCAGAGCTGATTGGCTGTAAGTGCGTGTGCCGCGAAAAGTGTGGTGTGTGAAGAGAGGAGACGAGAGAGCTGCAGTGAGGCGTCCTAAAACCCGGAAGTAAGCTGCGCATGGCTTCCCTCGACAAAAAAGCAATGAGATTTCTCCATAGGATTTTAGAAAATAGCTCAAAATAAGATCTGTGGGAAACGTAGCTGTTAGATAAATGCACGTTTTGTTCAGACAGATAATATCCACATGTCTACCCCTACTTTTATAATTTTCGAATCAGAAATCTATTGATTAGATTTATGATAGACTTTTGAAACTACAAGAACATAAGGAGGACTTTACAAAAAAGTAATAGAGATTTTTGTCCAGAAGGATAGGCAAATGGACTTCATCTTCAAGTCAAGGTAAGACCACAATTTTATTGAAGATGGGATCTTATTAAGAGAGAACAATTCAATATTTAAATGATACAATTACATTTTTTTGGGTATCCTTTGTTGAACTGTCTGTTTAAAATTAATCGAAGCATCAGACAAAAAAAGCTTTTGAAAATAATATTATATTTTGATTTAGGTAAAAATATAATATTTGTAAACCTGAAGAATCAGAGCCTCACCAGCCATGAACCTCACTGCAGAAGCTTATAGACATCTAAGTTTTTTGTGCCCCACCACTTTTGTACATATAAAAACGCCACTGGCCGCGCGACCTCTGAGTCAGACATCACTTCCCCCTTTTCTATCCTACGGGTGCAGCCACTCCCCCTGAACCCTGTTTCCCTGCCAACCCCCCCTCCCCTATGCAAGCCCCTCCCCCTGAACCCAGGGCTCGCTACAATACTGTATACTTATACACAACCGGAACACTTAAAAAGGTGGGCCGATAGCATTTAGGCAACTCCCGGTATTCCCATGGCCAGTCCGCCCCTGTCCAAGAGCCATGCCACTGCAGTGTGAACGCGAAAACTGCAATCGAAGCACTGATGCGACTTAAACAGTGACGTCAGGATGTGTCTCCTCTCAGTCTCTCTTTGATGGAAAAGCAACTTTTTGTTAGTGATTCGCAAGTTGAACCAATTAGCACGTCTCTCTGGAGAAGAGTATGAAATTAGACAACTGTGGCTGTGAGTAGTGCAGTCGTCTTTCAATCCGAAGGTTATGAGTTCAATCCCAAGTTGATTTATCTACAAATACTTAACCTCTAGTTAATGACGGTGTCTGATATAAAGTGCTTTATAAATGCAGTCCATTTACCATTAGTCCTTCTTGCAAATCAATCTAGCTTTGTACGTTTAATAGCAACACCATACTGTGCCTAATCGATATAATCACAAGTTATACCAACTGCGATCCAAGCTAGTTTCGGCACAGAGCTAGAACAAAAAAGGGGAAATGAGTTATTAGCTTACACTACAACAACTACAAATCTTGCCCAGTATCTTAGGCAAGGCAAGTTTATTTATATAGCACTTTTCAACACAAGGCAATTCAAAGTGCTTTACAAAAAATGAAAGACATTAAGAAAATGGCATTTAAAATCAGTCATTAAAAAGAAAAAGCTAATAAAGAAACATTAAAAGATAAAAGTTACAGTGGCAGTCTAAGATACGAATAGTTCAATTAAAAGCAGCGACAAAAAGAAAAGTCTTCTTGCTGGATTTAAAAGTAGTCAGAGTTGCAGCGGACCTGCAGGTTTCTGGGAGTTTGTTCCAGATATTTGGAGCATAATAACTGAACGCTGCTTCTCCATGTTTAGTTCTGACTCTGGGGACAGAAAGCTGACCAGTCCCTGAAGACCTGAGAGATCTGGATGGTTCATCATTTAGCAGGAGTCAGAAGTGTATTTTGGGCCTAAACCATTCAGTGCTTTAGAAACCAGCAGCAGTATTTAGAAATCTATTCTTTGACACACAGGAAGCCAGTGTAAAGACTTCAGAACAGGAGTGATGTGATCCACTTTCTTAGTGTTAGTGAGGACTCGAGCAGCGGCGTTCTGAATCAGCTGCAGCTTTCTAATAGATGTTTTAGTGAGACCTGTGAAGACACCATTGCAGTAGTCCAGTCTACTGAAGATAAAAGCATGGACAAGTTTTTCCAAAATCCTGCTGTGACATTAGTCTTTTAATCCTAGATATGTTCTTTAGGTGATAGTAGGCTGATTTAGTAACTGTTTTAATGTGACTGTTGAAACTCAGGTCAGAGTCCATGACTACACATAGATTTCTGGCTCTATCTGTTGTTTTGAACATTGCAGACTGAAGCTCAGCGCTAACTTTGATACGTTCTGCCTTGGCTCTTAGTCTGATACCGAATGTGTCTCTCCACCAGATATAAGACACAATAACTTCAGAAGTGACACTGCAGTGAGATATAGGCTCTTGTTTTTAGACAATGCATCATCTTGTTCAGTCAAAACATCTTATTTTGAGTTGTATCTCATATTTTTTGATATATTTATTAGAAAATCACCAGCTAACATAAAAAAAACGAAAACTTGTATTAACGATTATTTTTGTAACACAACATTTCCTGATTCTGGTCAAATATAGTTTAAAATGAATTTTCTCCGAGCTGATAACAAGATCTGATTTATCTAAATATCCCATCTTCAAGGAATCTTAGCAAGCGACATTTCACTTGTTCTATTGGTAGATTTTTGGATTTATTTCAAGTGGAAACAGCTGGTTTTCATTATTGTTTTAACTTGATTTTGGAGCAGCATTCTTCCCAGTGTAACAAACTGTGTCAATGCTCCCAACTCCTGCTAAAACTCCCCGCTGAAGTCAAATTATGAATGTATTTTAAGGTTTCTTTAGTCAAGTTGCCTGTGCAGCATTTCTCTCTCCATGCTGCAAACTAAACCAGATGCAATTCTTGAAAGCTGGAATGGCACGGCGTGTTTTAACACCATTGTGTGCCCGCTGGATGTAATTCTCCATGTCAATGTATCTCATTAAAAGGGAAAGAAATCCCTGCTGGCAGCAATGAAAGAATTTCTTTGGCCTCTCACCCACCCGATGTCCCCACAGAGCGAACAGTGTGAACAGGTGAGATGTGAAAGGCAAATTACCTGACGCAGTTTGAAGGAAACCATTTCACTCTGAGACTCCATCAAACACTTCAGACTGACGTGTGATCGGCGTGACTCCAAAACTAGTCACGCCATGCTTTTGTGTCCGTGTTCATTTCAGAAAATAGTTATGAGATGTGAAATTAATATAAAAAGAGAGTGATTTAATCAAAGCAAGAGTGAAATAATAGACAAAATATTGGATGAATTAAACCTCAATGCTTTTAAAATACTGAGCAAAATCACATTGTAGAATCCAAGAAATCAAATACCTAAATTGGCAGTGATATACACCTGAACATCAGCAAGAGAGGACTCTTTAAAGTAGAGACACTACATACTGATATACACCTGAACATCAGCAAGAGAGGACTCTTTAAAGTAGAGACACTACATACTGATATACACCTGAACATCAGCAGGAGAGGACTCTTTAAAGTAGAGACACTACATACTGATATACACCTGAACATCAGCAGGAGAGGACTCTTTAAAGTAGAGACACTACATACTGATATACACCTGAACATCAGCAGGAGAGGACTCTTTAAAGTAGAGACACTACATACTGATATACACCTGAACATCAGCAGGAGAGGACTCTTTAAAGTAGAGACACTACATGCTGATATACACCTGAACATCAGCAGGAGAGAACTCTTTAAAGTAGAGACAATACATACTGATATACACCTGAACATCAGCAGGAGAGGACTCTTTAAAGTAGAGACACTACATACTGATATACACCTGAACATCAGCAGGAGAGAACTCTTTAAAGTAGAGACATTACATACTGATATACACCTGAACATCAGCAGGAGAGGACTCTTTAAAGAGTCTCTCCTGTGATGTTCAGGTGTATATCAGTATGTAGTGTCTCTACTTAAAGAGTCCTCTCCTGCTGATGTTCAGGTGTATATCAGTATGTATTGTCTCTACTTTAAAGAGTTCTCTCCTGCTGATGTTCAGGTGTATATCAGCATGAGTGTCTCTACTTTAAAGAGTCCTCTCCTGCTGATGTTCAGGTGTATATCAGTATGTAGTGTCTCTACTTTAAAGAGTCCTCTCCTGCTGATGTTCAGGTGTATATCAGTATGTAGTGTCTCTACTTTAAAGAGTCCTCTCCTGCTGATGTTCAGGTGTATATCAGTATGTAGTGTCTCTACTTTAAAGAGTCCTCTCCTGCTGATGTTCAGGTGTATATCAGTATGTAGTGTCTCTACTTTAAAGAGTCCTCTCTTGCTGATGTTCAGGTGTATATCAGTATGTAGTGTCTCTACTTTAAAGAGTCCTCTCTTGCTGATGTTCAGGTGTATATCACTGCCAATTTAGGTATTTGATTTCTTGGATTCTACAATGTGATTTTGCTCAGTATTTTAAAAGCATTGAGGTTTAATTCATCCAATATTTTGTCTATTATTTCACTCTTGCTTTGATTAAATCACTCTCTTTTATATTAATTTCACATCTCATAACTATTTTCTGAAATGAACACGGACACAAAGCATGGCGTGACTAGTTTTGGAGTCACGCCGATCACACGTCAGTCTGAAGTGTTTGATGGAGTCTCAGAGTGAAATGGTTTCCTTCAAACTGCGTCAGGTAATTTGCCTTTCACATCTCACCTGTTCACACTGTTCGCTCTGTGGGGACATCGGGTGGGTGAGAGGCCAAAGAAATTCTTTCATTGCTGCCAGCAGGGATTTCTTTCCCTTTTAATGAGATACATTGACATGGAGAATTACATCCAGCGGGCACACAATGGTGTTAAAACACGCCGTGCCATTCCAGCTTTCAAGAATTGCATCTGGTTTAGTTTGCAGCATGGAGAGAGAAATGCTGCACAGGCAACTTGACTAAAGAAACCTTAAAATACATTCATAATTTGACTTCAGCGGGGGAGTTTTAGCAGGAGTTGGGAGCATTGACACAGTTTGTTACACTGGGAAGAATGCTGCTCCAAAATCAAGTTAAAACAATAATGAAAACCAGCTGTTTCCACTTGAAATAAATCCAAAAATCTACCAATAGAACAAGTGAAATGTCGCTTGCTAAGATTCCTTGAAGATGGGATATTTAGATAAATCAGATCTTGTTATCAGCTCGGAGAAAATTCATTTTAAACTATATTTGACCAGAATCAGGAAATGTTGTGTTACAAAAATAATCGTTAATACAAGTTTTCGTTTTTTTTATGTTAGCTGGTGATTTTCTAATAAATATATCAAAAAATATGAGATACAACTCAAAATAAGATGTTTTGACTGAACAAGATGATGCATTGTCTAAAAACAAGAGCCTATATCTCACTGCAGTGTCACTTCTGAAGTTATTGTGTCTTATATCTGGTGGAGAGACACATTCGGTATCAGACTAAGAGCCAAGGCAGAACGTATCAAAGTTAGCGCTGAGCTTCAGTCTGCAATGTTCAAAACAACAGATAGAGCCAGAAATCTAGGTGTAGTCATGGACTCTGACCTGAGTTTCAACAGTCACATTAAAACAGTTACTAAATCAGCCTACTATCACCTAAAGAACATATCTAGGATTAAAAGACTAATGTCACAGCAGGATTTGGAAAAACTTGTCCATGCTTTTATCTTCAGTAGACTGGACTACTGCAATGGTGTCTTCACAGGTCTCACTAAAACATCTATTAGAAAGCTGCAGCTGATTCAGAACGCCGCTGCTCGAGTCCTCACTAACACTAAGAAAGTGGATCACATCACTCCTGTTCTGAAGTCTTTACACTGGCTTCCTGTGTGTCAAAGAATAGATTTCTAAATACTGCTGCTGGTTTCTAAAGCACTGAATGGTTTAGGCCCAAAATACACTTCTGACCTCCTGCTAAATGATGAACCATCCAGATCTCTCAGGTCTTCAGGGACTGGTCAGCTTTCTGTCCCCAGAGTCAGAACTAAACATGGAGAAGCAGCGTTCAGTTATTATGCTCCAAATATCTGGAACAAACTCCCAGAAACCTGCAGGTCCGCTGCAACTCTGACTACTTTTAAATCCAGCAAGAAGACTTTTCTTTTTGTCGCTGCTTTAATTGAACTATTCGTATCTTAGACTGCACTGTAACTTTTATCTTTTAATGTTTCTTTTATTAGCTTTTCTTTTTAATGACTGATTTTAAATGCCATTTTCTTAATGTCTTTCATTTTTTGTAAAGCACTTTGAATTGCCTTGTGTTGAAAAGTGCTATATAAATAAACTTGCCTTGCCTAAGATACTGGGCAAGATTTGTAGTTGTTGTAGTGTAAGCTAATAACTCATTTCCCCTTTTTTGTTCTAGCTCTGTGCCGAAACTAGCTTGGATCGCAGTTGGTATAACTTGTGATTATATCGATTAGGCACAGTATGGTGTTGCTATTAAACGTACAAAGCTAGATTGATTTGCAAGAAGGACTAATGGTAAATGGACTGCATTTATAAAGCACTTTATATTCAGACACCGTCATTAACTAGAGGTTAAGTATTTGTAGATAAATCAACTTGGGATTGAACTCATAACCTTCGGATTGAAAGACGACTGCACTACCTCACAGCCACAGTTGTCTAATTTCATACTCTTCTCCAGAGAGACGTGGCTAATTGGTTCAACTTGCGAATCACTTAACAAAAAGTTTGCTTTTCCATCAAAGAGAGACTGAGAGGGACACATCCTGACGTCACTGTTTAAGTCGCATCAGTGCTCGATTGCAGTTTTTCGCGTTCACACTGCAGTGGCATGGCTCTTGGACAGGGGCGGACTGGCCATTGGGAATACCGGGAGTTGCCTAAATGCTATCGGCCCACCTTTTTAAGTGTTCCGGTTGTGTATAAAGTATACAGTATTGTAGCGAGCCCTGGGTTCAGGGGGAGGGGCTTGCATAGGGGAGGGGGGGTTGGCAGGGAAACAGGGTTCAGGGGGAGTGGCTGCACCGTAGGATAGAAAAGGGGGAAGTGATGTCTGACTCAGAGGTCGCGCGGCCAGTGGCGTTTTTATATGTACAAAAGTGGTGGGGCACAAAAAACTTAGATGTCTATAAGCTTCTGCAGTGAGGTTCATGGCTGGTGAGGCTCTGATTCTTCAGGTTTACAAATATTATATTTTTACCTAAATCAAAATATAATATTATTTTCAAAAGCTTTTTTGTCTGATGCTTCGATTAATTTTAAACAGACAGTTCAACAAAAGGATACCCAAAAAAATGTAATTGTATCATTTAAATATTGAATTGTTCTCTCTTAATAAGATCCCATCTTCAATAAAATTGTGGTCTTACCTTGACTGAAGATGAAGTCCATTTGCCTATCCTTCTGGACAAAAATCTCTATTACTTTTTTGTAAAAGTCCTCCTTATGTTCTTGTAGTTTCAAAAGTCTATCATAAATCTAATCAATAGATTTCTGATTCGAAAATTATAAAAGTAGGGTAGACATGTGGATATTATCTGTCTGAACAAAACGTGCATTTATCTAACAGCTACGTTTCCCACAGATCTTATTTTGAGCTATTTTCTAAAATCCTATGGAGAAATCTCATTGCTTTTTTGTCGAGGGAAGCCATGCGCAGCTTACTTCCGGGTTTTAGGACGCCTCACTGCAGCTCTCTCGTCTCCTCTCTTCACACACCACACTTTTCGCGGCACACGCACTTACAGCCAATCAGCTCTGAATGATGTGAGATGACGTATGGTGGGGATGGCAGCTCTATGCCCCTATGGTCATTATTTTGTTGCCACACACATTAAATAGGAAAATACTCTGAGCATGCGCAGTGTAGTTTTTACAGTCACCGTTCACTTAGACAGTGAGAGGGAGGGGCATGATCGGGTTTTGTCCCACATGGCTCTAAACAGCTCAATAGGCACACACTGTAGACACTAATTAGAAGAACACATACTAAAACATCAATGTACAGACGAATCAGATGATTAACCATGATCTTAAAATATATTGCCCCACCTGCCCCTAATGACCAGTCGCCACTGCGCGCGGCTGGGAGAAGAACGTGTTGCCCACATTCTGTTACTGAGTTTAGGCTAGTTAGCTAGCAGGTTTATTGTTTTGGGTGCAGTCGCTTTTGCCTCCACTTGCTGTTCAAATAAATGTTGAAAGAAAAAGTAAATCTGTTTACAGTTCTGTTTCATGTGGGTGTTGAGAGATGTATCCATAGATTTAGTCCCTAATTTTGCTCTCAAAGTGCACCAGATTGATGCTTTTAACTTCAACACTTTATGCACAATCATGCATGCCCCCGGACCCCCCTAGAGGAGGTGAGGTCCACCACCTGCCCACACCCCCTGTCAAATTGTCTCACCCACATTGAGGATGCTTCCTACGCCCATGTTTTATTCCATGTGTCAAGTCAGGCAAATTGGGTCCAAATGTTATTGCATCAATGATCTGTTAACATTAACATCAATAAATATATGCTGTAACTATTTTGCTCTAGCAACTCAAGGGCTCAGGTAATGTGATTACTATACGAATAATGGTCCAAAATAACATAAAATGCATTGGGTTTCTTGTTAAGTAACATACTTTCGTCGCCGGCCGGCCGATACATGCCGCGCATTAAGTGGGCCTGTCTGTCAATTAATCCCCGGGCCACTTTTTCCCCCAGTCCGCCCCTGCTCTTGGACACGAAAAACGATTCCTAGCAACAACAGTTCTTGTCGTGTACGGCGAAGAGTTGACATTTGTTACAGAATGTTGGGAAAATCCTGAGTGTCCTCTTCCAGTATGAGAGTAACATGCTAACAAAGATATCCCAACTGTAGCTGTGAACATGACAGGATGTGTGATTACCTAGAAGAGCATCAGGACTGTTTGAGGCAGATGATAGCTATGTGATTAACATGATGATTCAGCCTCTATGGAGAGAGACATCAAGCATGCTCATTTCTGACGTGGAGCTAATCTGAAGTAAACATTGAATACTGCTTTCTATTCCTCCATCTTGTGACTGTGTAACTCCCTTCTTGGATATCAGCATGTGAAGGACTCTGTTCAGGAACTAGTTGATGCTCTGTATGTGATGACTACTTCCAGATTTCCAAAAGTCAGAATTTTTAGAAAAAGTCAGAATTTTTAGATTTTGAGAAAAAGTCAGAATTTTGAGGAAAGACAGAATTTTGAGAGAAAGTCAGAATTTTGAGAGAAAGTCAGAATTTTGAGAGAAAGTCAGAATTTTTGAGATTTTGAGAAAAAGTCAGAATTTTGAGAGAAAGTCAGAATTTTGAGATTTAAGTCAGAATTTTGAGAAATCATTTTGATAAGCTGCTCTGTATGTGATGACTTACTTCCATTCTTGAGAGGATCACAAATACATGGATCCTGAGATTGAAGCTCAAGCCGGGGACGAGTGTTTATTAACATTAACATAATTTTGAGATTTTTTGAAAAGTCATAATTTTGAGGGAAAAGCCATAATTTTGAGATTTTTTGAAAAGTCATAATTTTGAGGGAAAAGCCAGAATTTAGAGATTTTGAGAAAAGTCATAATTTTTAGGGAAAAGCCAGAATTTTGAGATTTGGAGAAAAGTCATAATTTTGAGAGAAAGTCAGAATTTTGAGAAAGCCATAATTTTGAGATTTTGAGGAAAAAGTCATAATTTTGAGGGAAAAGACAGAATTTAGAGATTTTGAGAAAAAGTCATAATTTTGAGGGAAAAGCCAGAATTTTGAGAAAAAGTCAGAATTTTGAGAGAAAGTCAGAATTTTGAGAAAGTCAGGATTTTGAGAAAAGTCAGAATTTTGAGATTTAAGTCAGAATTTTGAAAGTCAGAATTTGAGATTTTGAGAAAAGTCAGAATTTTGAGATTTTGAGAAATCATGTTGATAAGCTATTCTGTATGTGATGACTACTTCCATTCTTGAGAGGATCACAAATACATGGATCCTGAGATTGAAGCTCAAGCCGGTGACGAGTGAGATTTTTCTAACACAGAAGCAGATTGCAAAGTGACTAGAGCAGCCGATGCAATCTGCCATTGTTGTTTTTGCGACTGATATTTACGCCTTTTTTGCTGAGAATATTAAACGGTGGCGTACTGAGGCTCTGTGCCGTGGAAAAACAAAGTGGTTCGCATTTTAATCACAAGTTGAACCAAGCAGAACGGAACAAGAACAGAACTGAGGTGTATTAGATAATGTTACCTCCCTAGCTAAAACGTTTTGGGTCCAAGGAAACACCTTTTAATAACTCTCCGTACAGAATTTCTTATCCACTAACTTTTGTTTTTCAGAAGAGCCTCTTCAGTCAACCTGAGTTTGGAGAAGTTAGCAGACGCTCAGGAGGATTCGTCTTCGAAGAAACATCTGGACATAAGAGCTGAGAGCCTGGAGAGACAATCGTCCACGGAGAGTCAACCTCCTCCAAACCCCCCCACATTTACTACGACAAACACCGCTACCCCGAGGAAGGGGAGGCCAGGACAGGTGAGGCCACACACCTGCTGTCTAACACTAACGACCCGTTATCATGAAAGGTCACCTATTGTGCAAAATCCACTTCCTCATGTCTCTTCTACATCAACATGTGTCCCCTCTTCTTCATGTCTCTTCTACATCAACATGTGTCCCCTCTTCTTCATGTCTCTTCTACATCAACATGTGTCCCCTCTTCTTCATGTCTCTTCTACATCAACATGTGTCCCCTCTTCTTCATGTCTCTTCTACATCAACATGTGTCCCCTCTTCTTCATGACTCTTCTACATCAACATGTGTCCCCTCTTCTTCATGTCTCTTCTACATCAACATGTGTCCCCTCTTCTTCATGTCTCTTCTACATCAACATGTGTCCCCTCTTCTTCATGTCTCTTCTACATCAACATGTGTCCCCTCTTCTTCATGTCTCTTCTACATCAACATGTGTCCCCTCTTCTTCATGTCTCTTCTACATCAACATGTGTCCCCTCTTCTTCATGTCTCTTCTACATCAACATGTGTCCCCTCTTCTTCATGTCTCTTCTACATCAACATGTGTCCCCTCTTCTTCATGTCTCTTCTACATCAACATGTGTCCCCTCTTCTTCATGCCTCTTCTACATCAACATGTGTCCCCTCTTCTTCATGTCTCTTCTACATCAACATGTGTCCCCTCTTCTTCATGTCTCTTCTACATCAACATGTGTCCCCTCTTCTTCATGTCTCTTCTACATCAACATGTGTCCCCTCTTCTTCATGTCTCTTCTACATCAACATTTGTCCCCTCTTCTTCATGACTCTTCTACATCAACATGTGTCCCCTCTTCTTCATGTCTCTTCTACATCAACATGTGTCCCCTCTTCTTCATGTCTCTTCTACATCAACATGTGTCCCCTCTTCTTCATGTCTCTTCTACATCAACATGTGTCCCCTCTTCTTCATGTCCCTTCTGTCTTTTCTATTTGTTTCCCCACTATAGATAAAGACAGTCATCAAACCCTGCCTGTGACCCCCCGGCTGACAGAGGACAACACGAGCAGAGACAAGTCCAAGAAGAGCGTCTTCAGGAAGTTTTCACTAAGAAGTAGAACTTGATATTGACTCAGGTGACAGTGCAGGGGACAAAGACTTTGATATTGAAATGATAAAAGCCTTAATGGATGCCAAGTAGAAGTGTTTGTACTTTAAAAGTTATTTTCGATTGAAGTGCCTCACAGAAAAAGAGAGAAACCTCCAAACTAATGATAATAAAGCTATAATAAATGAACTCAGTTGAGCGTAGGATTCATTCCCAACCCTGGAAGAGTCCCGTAGAAAGTAGGTTTGTGAAGTTCCTTCCACTAAAGGAAGACCAAGAGATGCACTTGAAAGCTCAGAAATCAAGTTGGAAAGTCAAGAAGAAAGCACTTTAACATATTATATCTTAACTCAAAGTCCATTGCTCACTTCTTCCCAGATGAATAGGCGCTTTCACACCGCAGTACTTTTCCCACAAAGGTTCCTGAGAACTCTTTAGTTCTCATGAACTAAGTACAGATCGCGTTCACACCGGAATAAGTCCTGAGGGAGGATTAGGCAAATGAAGCCGCTGACGTCACTTCTTCTTCTTCTTCTTCTGCTTTGGGTTTACTGGCAGGCCGCAAACCACTTCACAGCGTATACTGCCACGAAGTCCCCGGAGTTGGGGAAGGCTTCAGTAGAAGCTGCTGGGACTCCCAGCAGCTTCTACTGAAGCCTTCCGAGTAAATCGCCAGAACGCCGACACCTCCTCATCTCCACCGCTCCCATGTTTTCTTAATGCTAATGCGAGGATAATAAAATGGCGGCTTCACAACACTTTTGGGGAGTTTTACGGGGCGTGGTTTGCATCCATTTGCAGTTTCATGACCGAAAGAACGAGATCGCGGATACAAGCAGCCGAGATGGGTTTTCTCCGCAGGGTGGCTGGCGTCTCCCTTAGGGATAAGGTGAGAAGTTCAGTCATCCGGGAGGGACTCGGAGTTGAACCGCTCCTCCTTCGCGTCGAAAGGAGCCAGTTGAGGTGGTTCGGGCACCTAGTTAGGATGCCACCTGGGCGCCTCCCTAGGGAGGTGTTCCAGGCACGTCCAGCTGGGAGGAGACCAAGGGGTAGACCTAGGACCAGGTGGAGGGATTATATCTCTTCGCTCGCCTGGGAGCGCCTTGGGACCCCCCAGTCAGAGCTGGTTGATGAGGGGAAAGGAAAGTGTGGGGCTCTCTGCTGGAACTGCTACCCCTGAGACCCGACCACGGATAAGCGGGAGAAGATGGATGGTTTGCAATCCGCCCAGCCAATCAGAAATAGGAACCTTTTTTTTGACCTGCTCTCTAGCAGGGACTGAAAAGGGGGTAAACAGGTTCTCCTGAACTAAGTTCTAGTTCCGGATTTTTTGGTGTGAACGCAACATTTCGGAACTACATCGGAACTAAAGTGGGAAAAGTACTGCGGTGTGAAAGCGCCTAATGTTGTTCCTTCGACTAAGGAACGCCAAAAGATGCATTTGAACGCTCCTGAAAAAGCTAGTAAATTGGCCTTTCTGTACATTTTACAACTTCTTTCTTTTAAAAGAGTTGCACTTAAGAAGAGTCAATAAACGACACCTGCTTAGTCACCATCATTTGTTAATCTTGAAAAACACTCGTAATTCATTCAAAATTCACAACAAATTAATTAATAATTAAGAGACAAGAACTAGACGGCGATCTATCTGCAATGTATTAGCTTCATCTCAAAGTGTTTTTGAAACAGACGGATGTTCTGCTCTGCTTGTGTGTGTTTTAATTTAAAATACTTTGAAGTGACTTTATCTGGAGAGTAATGTGAACAGACAGCAAATCAACTCAAACTAATTTGTCACATTTAGGAGCATAAAAAAGTGCTCCATCCTAAAAGATGACGTCGATGTTTCTGGAAACAAACTCCCATTTATTTATTAATGAGCAACAAATCCAAACATCGTCTGCCGCTTTGAGTCGGATCAATAAGTCAATCATTAAAAATAATGAGTCAGATTAAGACGTCGGAGGGAAATCAGGAGTTCAAACACTTCATTCACTTTACGGGAAATTAAAGCCAATTGAAGTGATTTTTCTGAGAGTCATTCAGAGATACATCGTAAACATGTGACGTCACTCCGTCATTGATTAGCAAGCGTTGTTTATTCTCAGGGTTTCAAATATAATCTCTTTATATTTCTGTTTTCAGTAATAATCGTTGTACTGATTACTGCCGAAGATTTTATAAGAAATATTGAATCAAACTCATTACTTTGATTAAACTGCAATGGATGTTTTTAATAAAACGTCAGCTAAATGAATGTCATTAAATATTCCAACATTTCACAGTCAACTTCCTGGTTGTTGTTTTTCCCCATCTCACTTGTTGTACAGGGTTCTTCTTGCGGTCATTAAAAACCTGGAAAAGTCATGGAAATTCAAAATGCTAATTCCAGGCCCTTCAAAGAGTTTTGGAAAACAATATTTTTCCCAAAGTTTTGGAAAAGTCATGGAAATTTAACTAAAATTGCATCAAATATAATTTATATTTTATCTAATCGTCGAAATAGTAATGCTATAATGAGAATAAATACTGTATCGTAAAGTAATGAAACGTAAAATGGCATTTAACTGACGAGGTATTTTGCTGGTGAGAGATTTTAGTTGGGTTAGTAGTAATCTATTTGATTTGTTTTAGACCTTATTTTCCTGTTCCATGTTAAAATACACCATTTTCAGTGGTACCGCTGAGAGAGTCATTTTTTTTGGTCATGGAAAATTAGGTTAAGGTCCTTGAGAAGTCATTGAAAATCACTGGTGAAAAAGTGTATGACCCCTGGTTGTATTGATATACCAACCATTTATTGATTATTTACCCCAAACATTTCTAGCGTTTTTTATTTTCCAGTCAGTAAAGTGGGTAAGTAGCTCCAGGAAATAGCCACACCCGAATCCTGTTATATTGTACATTTTTTCAATAGTATTTGTTCAACTCAATGTTAGTTTCTTGTCAATTGCAGTACTTGCTTTTATTTTCTCTTAACCAGTGGTGAAAGAATAGTTCCCACTTTAACTTAACTAAAATTAGCAATACTATTGTCTTATAATACTCCATTACAAGCATTAAAAATGTCATATTGAAGTACAGAATGAATAACCAGTTCAATGTTCTTGGCTCTTTTCACAACATCATATTATAAAAACAAGCATTTTACTGTTGACATTTGACGATGTGGAGCCAATTTAAGACATTTCCTCGATAGATTAGTTTGTTTTGTATTTTGTGTACAGCGTCTTTGAGGCACTGGGAAAAGCGCTATGAAAATTAAATGTATTATTATTAATTAAACTATGGCTGTAAAAAGTACAATATTTCCCTCTGAGATGTAGTTAGATAGAAGTACGTCTTTACTTACTGCTCTCCCTCCTCTCCCACCTGTCTGCAGATATAGAGGTGTAGTTAGATATAAGTACTACTTTAATGTATAAGAGTTAACACCCCTCGCTTAATGGGCTGGCCCCTCATCTCCGACCTCCTAAAGGTGTACACCCCCTCAAGGGCTTTGAGGTCGGCTGATCAGCTGATGCTAGTAGTCCCTAAAACAAAGAGAAAGACCAGGGGAAACCGAGCCTTCTCAGCGGTAGCCCCCAGGCTCTGGAACGACCTGCCCCCCCCCCCCCCCACCCATGTCAAATTGTCGCCCACCCTTCAAACTTTGAAATCCCGCCTGAAGACCACCTCTTTTCCCTCGCTTTCGAGTCAGTCTGAGCTTTTATCGATTTGTATGCTTTTATTGTCTGCCCATAGCCTTTTTTCTATTCTTATGTGTGCCTTTTATCTATTATTGTTATATTTTATTATAATGTTATGTTTGCTGTGAAGCACTTCGGTAAACCCTCTGTTTTTAATATGTGCTTCATAAATAAAGTGGATTGGATTGGATTAGCATGGGAAGAATAGGAGGCTGCGATGACCTCACCATTCCATCTTTTCTGGATCTTATGAATATCACTTTGTGGTAAATGTGATTCCTGTAAAGCAGTATTTTTGGAATTCAACCTCTTAGCTCTATTTAACACTTACTTAAGTTTCGATAAGTTATTGAGCCCACGTACATTCCATGAAGTTAACTTAAATTCTGTAGAAGTACTACTTGTACTCCCACCTGTCTGCAGATGTAGAGGTGTAGTTAGATAGAAGTACTACTTTTACTTACTGCTGTTCCTTCTCTCTGATCCCTGCAGATTTAGACGTGCAGTTAGATAGAAGTACTACTTTTACTTACTGCTGTTCCTTCTCTCTGATCCCTGCAGATTTAGACGTGCAGTTAGATAGAAGTACTACTTTACTTATTGCTCTCTGACCTGTCTGCAGATTTCGAGATGTAGTTCCTCCGCGGCCTCATGGTGTCGCTGTCGCTGCGGTAAAGCGCCTCTCTCCTCCTGCTCTCTCGGTGTGAGTCTGCGGGCTCCAGCCGGCAGATTGTCCGGTTCAAAAGTGTATTTCCAGCGCTTGACATTGATTGAACCATTAACCCTGCGGCGCCAACACAGCTAATGATTTTCTCTTCTGCTTGTTTTTGTGCTGCAGGACAGCAGGAAGCGCTTCTTCTTCTTCTCTCTCTGTGCGGCTTCTCTCACTTTTCATGCTTTTGTTTCATAATCGAGGCCGTTCTCGTCCTGTGTGAATTCATGTTTCCCTGCGAGAGGTGTTAGTTGATTTGATCCACAGATTCCTATAAAGGTTAAAGATTCAACATCAATTTCAAGACTGCAGCGTCAAGGTTTGGTACAAAAACACGTGACGGTTACATAAAACGGACATTAAGTAAATACATATTTGTCAAACAATTAAAACAACAACAGTTTAAATACATTTATTATGGATTAATGCAATATTTTTAAACAATAAAATGCGCAACATTTTTGAAAATCTTACAAAATACTTCCAGTCAAAAACCAATCAAGCCATATTACTGTAATAGTTTTTTTTAAATGGTGTATTTAATTTTTCATGCAATATATTTAATTGTTTAAAACATTCGTAAGTAAACTCAATCTCTCATGAACTGTAAAGTGAACATGTTTGCATTTAATAAATGAAGAACTGGAAACGAAATAGCCTTTAAATTATGCAATAACAAATAGTGGCATGATGATAGTGATAAGAATGTAAGCTCATTTAATATATTAAGAGCCTTTGAGACGTTTGCTGTCTCCATGGATATGATGTAAGTTAAATCAGACACTTAAAGGTGGTTTATGAGTCCGTTTTCCTATCTATAAAAAAGATAAAATATATGTAAAAAAATAAAAGCCGACTGTATTTAATGTGCATAAATATTTGTTTGCAAATTAAAGGCTTTAATTATAGATATTTAAAAACACTGTATCTTAGCTCCACACACACTGAGTGACCAACAGCTTCCCTGTCACCGTTATATATACGTTTTTGTATTGGACACATTTTTGTCCCTGCAGGCCTCCGTCTGATTCCCGTTTCAACATAAGGCTCACGGCTACAGAAGAAGGAAAAAAACAGAAACCAGCAGGAGAGCAGAGACAGAAATGTCTGAGTGATTTCTGCTGCAGACAAAACCCCAGTTTAACCAGTTCAATCACAGTTTAAATGTCAATTCATCACTGCACAGACTGGGACTGTTTCTGTTGCAAAATGAGTCCGTTTAATGCATCAGCTTCTTGCAGAGGATTTATCTATTTATTTTCACTCTGTTCAAACTCAGCTGGTTTCTATTGGTGGCCGGATATACAATATTCTAGCACTCAGGAATGGATTTATGCTGTTTTCTTCTCCTTAAAACATGCATTAAAATCTTAAAG
Organism: Pogonophryne albipinna; assembly: GCA_028583405.1. Lineage (NCBI taxonomy): Eukaryota > Metazoa > Chordata > Actinopteri > Perciformes > Artedidraconidae > Pogonophryne > Pogonophryne albipinna. Next base: position 194,996 of record JAPTMU010000154.1, read on the forward strand.
ATTAAGCAATTGATGACGTAGCCTAGTCAAATGAATGCTTATTGAAACAGCACTTCTCTGTATCTTAATCAAATCAACAAAATACACTGAACATGTTCCTACAATCCTATTAAACAAATAATTCTAAATGCAACAATGATCAGTCAGCTTATTTAACACATCTGTCACACATGTTATTATTTTAACAAAGTGTACTGAACTCATTTCCTCGGGTCTCGGGACCAAAACACGATGTTGTGTAATCACAGTCAATGCTGATTCTAATGTAATTTAGTGTAAATATATTGAAAGAAGCAAGTTGGATAAAAACTAAAAGGAAGAGTTTTTTCACGAATGATATAAAAAAAAGCAGGAAATATTCACAGAAAAAATAGAACTTTGTGTCAAAAAGCTGCAGAAATTGTATTTAATTGACATTGTCAGACACTTTTGGTTGCTTTTTCATTTTAAACAAACTGTTGTCTTTTACTTTAACGTATTGTGATTTCAGGCGAAAATAACCATTATAGCAGCATTCACAGAAATCTGATATCTATATTGAAATAACGTCAATGTGCCTCCACACAAATGCCATTAAACAGGTCATTATATCATACAAGAAAATGAGATATAGCTGATGATTATAAATCACAATGAAATCTAATTATTAGCAGATATTATACACGTGCAAAGTAAGAAACTTCACGGTTTGTTGACGCTTCTAATCTGACAGTTTAATCAGATTCACGCCCACATGGACATTTATCTCATTCAAACTGTCAGTGTTTCACTCATATCATCACATTTAGATTAACATTTAAATACTTATCTGATCGGAAAGATAAAAACAGATGTCAGTGTCACGTCTTTGAATAACTCAAATAAATGTATCCGTCAATAAAAACATTAAAAAAATGTTATTAAATCCAATCTTAACGTGCTAGTCTCTTCACATCAAATCAAATGTAATTGTTTATTAAAGTGTGGCACAAGAACAATCGGACGATGTCGATCCAACATAAAGTAAATCGATGAAATGTACATTATATGTATGTTGCTGTAGTTTCTGTGTCTGCCTGTAGGAGGCGCCCTCTGTCTGTAATATCCCTCCGCCTCATCACAACGTTCTCTCTGAGCCCTAAAGCCTTTCGAAGGTCTTAAAATGTATGGAAAGGGTCTTAAAATGTATTACATTTGACTTCAGGATTCCTGCATATACCCTGAATCATAATAATTATACTTTGTTTACAGGGTCTTTTAACCCTAATGTAACTGCTTATTCTAACAGCTGTTCATTTCAACATTCATTTCATTTCTTGATCACGATTATTTAATTTTGAGCTAACTAAATTCCCAGAAGACAACCAACTAACAGCTTATAATTCAATAACATATTTGTAACATGTGATTATAATCAAGCATTTCTAAAGGAGTTTAATTGAAATCAAAGTATAATACCAAGCTTGAAAACAAACTGTTATTTTTAAGCATGTGGAGAAATCCTTTAGCGTCTGTACGTGTAGAGGAAATAAAAACACGAGTAAAACACTCACTTTAATGAGACCGAACATGGGTTTACTGTAACAACCACATTTTGTCCGTTATGCAAATTCATATTCCTAAATAAAACCATAGAACCCCTTTCATTGCTGTTAAAACTCTCCCAAAAAGCCCTTAAATGGTCCCTTAAAGGTAACTTTTATGCATTAGAATGAGTATAACTGCAGTTTTGTATACGTTTTCCAAAACGTCTCTAATGTCTTAAACCTGGAGAAATCTGTCATTTTAAATGAAGGTGTTGGTCTGTTATTGTTATTGTTTAATTGCCTGTAATGTTGCAACAAGATGTAAACATTTGTGTTTTATTCAGTTTTCAACATTTTGTCAATACACTTTTTTGGTCTTGGTCGTTTTAAACTATATTATAGGTTTATAAGATGAGTCAAAAACCTGTAACCCGTTAAGGAACCCCCAAATACATTAAGATCTCCTTTAAAACCTCCTAAAACCTCTTAAAGTGAGTGGAAACCCCTATTGAATCCCCTTAATGGCCCAACAAAGTCTCTTAATATAAGAAGACCTGCAACTCCCTTAATAACTTCTAGAACCTTCCTACCAACCTGGAAAATACCTTAAGGATCCTCATGACCCTTTGAATACCCCCTTAAAATCTCTAGCATACCACCAAACCCCTTACACTCTCCCTCAAGAATCAGTTAACCCCTTAACTTTTCCCAAAACACTTTAAGAACTGCCAAAAAAAACTTCAAAAAAACCTCAGGAACCCCCTTAATGACAACTGAAGAACACCTAAGAAACACTTAAACCCAGAAGGTCTCTGAAAACCCCCGAACACCTTTTATAACGCTCCCCTTAAAACCCTGTATTTTACTTAAGAACCCAAATAAACTATTCCAGGTTAATGGAACCCCCAATAACCACATGAACCACATATAAGACCTCAATAAGAAACCTCTTAACTTTGTGAACCCCCTTACACCCTTTAGGAGTCACTTAAACGTTCAATAACTCAACTTTAGAAGCAGAACTAGAACCCCTTGAAAGAAAACCCTGAAACTCTTCGTAACATGTTGAAACGTCTAAAGAGCCATTGGAGCTTCCCTTAAGTCAACTTTTTTCCTACTAAATTGATCTTTTGTGTCTTAAGTGTTTCCTTGAATACCAGAAGAAAAGTTCCAGAGAGTTCTTGGATTCTTTGTGGAGGCGTGTCAGAAAAACAAGTTCCTCAAGAACTCAACGAAACACAGGGTCCTTAATTGAGAGACAAATGCTACGGATGACATATCACTTAGAGAACATAAGAGACCCCTGAGAAGTAGCAGAAACCAGTGTAATCCCCACAGGAAACGTCTTATTAACACTAGACTCTAAAAACCTAAAGAACTCAGAGAACCCCTTAACAAACCCCTTTAAGCTCTGGTCAGAACCTGAGGAACCCCTTAATGCTCTGACACTCTTCCACTCTTTCAGCTTCTTTGAAAGGGAAACGGAGCTTTTTATATTTCAGAAACACAGCAGGTGTTCAGTGGCAAATATCAAATCTCTCTCACAGCATCATTTAAAAAACAAACCAGAACTTTAGACCTTTAGAAACACTTTTATTCTGCGCTGAAATCTAACTTCAAACTCTTCTGGGGGTTATTAAAGTTAAACCTGTTGTACTTAAACTGATGGGATTAATAGATGGATAATAAAAGCAGATATTTGAATAACATGCATGTAGAAAAAACTGATTTATTTGGTTTCTAATGATGGTTGAGATGTTAATTATGATGAGGTCAGAGGTCACTATCATATTTCTTTGTCTTTGATTACATTTAAAAAAAAACATCTTTTCGTTCCAGCCAAACAGAATCATGTAATAAAAGTAGACGTTAGTAGATGTTATAGTAGACGTTAGTAGATGTTATAGTAGACGTTAGTAGATGTTATAGTAGACGTTAGTAGATGTTATAGTAGACGTTAGTAGATGTTATAGTAGACGTTAGTAGATGTTATAGTCATAAATATAATTATAGTCCGGGAATAATTTTGCCATATATGTTTACCTTTCGCCCTCTGATGCAGCTGACCAACCTTGAGCATCCGTTATCTCCCTTAAAGGTGGGGTATGTCATTTATTTCAGAAAACACTTTGTGCTATATTCCATGGAATGCTCTTAACATCCCGATAGCAATGAATACATTAAGTGCTTTGACAACAAATCCATAAACAAACGTCATCTCTGGAAGCCGTGGCGCTGTAAAAAGCACGACCAATCATCTGAGCCGGCTAAAGTAACTGGATGGCCTACCTGCCTGTCAGCCTTCCATCGGGGCACAAACTCATCTCGTGCCCTCATTGGTCATGTGTGCGTTCGTGTGTGTTGGAGGAGGGGCTCTGTGAGGAAGTGGCAGATTTTTTCCGGTTGTGTATTTTCAAATTCTAGCGCACTCAAGCTGGTTTCTCTGAAATTACCTACCCCACCTTTAAAACCTGGAGCTACAGGAGGGTTCTTCAGAATTGAGTGTGGCATCTCTACCGTGTGGTCAAACCGTGGCCCGTGACATGTTTTGTGAATTCTCCGGCCGAAGTTCCAAATAAACCGTCAGTGTTTGCCATCAAAGCTCCAGCTCTCCTCGTGTCTCTCTGAGTCCTGACTCCATCAGAGCTCCAGCTCTCCTCGTGTCTCTCTGAGTCCTGACTCCATCAGAGCTCCAGCTCTCCTCGTGTCTCTCTGAGTCCTGACTCCATCAAAGCTCCAGCTCTCCTCGTGTCTCTCTGAGTCCTGACTCCATCAAAGCTCCAGCTCTCCTCGTGTCTCTCTCTGAGTCCTGACTCCATCAAAGCTCCAGCTCTCCATCGTGTCTCTCTGAGTCCTGACTCCATCAGAGCTCCAGCTCTCCACGTGTCTCTCTGAGTCCTGACTCCATCAGAGCTCCAGCTCTCCACGTGTCTCTCTGAGTCCTGACTCCATCAGAGCTCCAGCTCTCCTCGTGCCTCTCTGAGTCCTGACTCCATCAGAGCTCCAGCTCTCCTCGTGTCTCTCTGAGTCCTGACTCCATCAGAGCTCCAGCTCTCCTCGTGTCTCTCTGAGTCCTGACTCCATCAGAGCTCCAGCTCTCCTCGTGTCTCTCTGAGTCCTGACTCCATCAGAGCTCCAGCTCTCCTCGTGTCTCTCTGAGTCCTGACTCCATCAGAGCTCCAGCTCTCCTCGTGTCTCTCTGAGTCCTGACTCCATCAAAGCTCCAGCTCTCCTCGTGTCTCTCTCTGAGTCCTGACTCCATCAGAGCTCCAGCTCTCCTCGTGTCTCTCTGAGTCCTGACTCCATCAAAGCTCCAGCTCTCCTCGTGTCTCTCTGAGTCCTGACTCCATCAGAGCTCCAGCTCTCCTCGTGTCTCTCTGAGTCCTGACTCCATCAGAGCTCCAGCTCTCCTCGTGTCTCTCTGAGTCCTGACTCCATCAGAGCTCCAGCTCTCCTCGTGTCTCTCTGAGTCCTGACTCCATCAGAGCTCCAGCTCTCCTCGTGTCTCTCTGAGTCCTGACTCCATCAAAGCTCCAGCTCTCCTCGTGTCTCTCTGAGTCCTGACTCAATCAGAGCTCCAGCTCTCCTCGTGTCTCTCTGAGTCCTGACTCCATCAGAGCTCCAGCTCTCCTCGTGTCTCTCTGAGTCCTGACTCCATCAAAGCTCCAGCTCTCCTCGTGTCTCTCTGAGTCCTGACTCCATCAGAGCTCCAGCTCTCCTCGTGTCTCTTTGAGTCCTGACTCCATCAAAGCTCCAGCTCTCCTCGTGTCTCTCTGAGTCCTGACTCTATCAGAGCTCCAGCTCTCCTCGTGTCTCTCTGAGTCCTGACTCCATCAGAGCTCCAGCTCTCCTCGTGTCTCTCTGAGTCCTGACTCCATCAGAGCTCCAGCTCTCCTCGTGTCTCTCTGAGTCCTGACTCCATCAAAGCTCCAGCTCTCCTCGTGTCTCTCTCTGAGTCCTGACTCCATCAAAGCTCCAGCTCTCCTCGTGTCTCTCTGAGTCCTGACTCTATCAGAGCTCCAGCTCTCCTCGTGTCTCTCTGAGTCCTGACTCCATCAGAGCTCCAGCTCTCCTCGTGTCTCTCTGAGTCCTGACTCCATCAGAGCTCCAGCTCTCCTCGTCTCTCTGAGTCCTGACTCCATCAAAGCTCCAGCTCTCCTCGTGTCTCTCTGAGTCCTGACTCCATCAGAGCTCCAGCTCTCCTCGTGTCTCTCTGAGTCCTGACTCCATCAGAGCTCCAGCTCTCCTCGTCTCTCTCTGAGTCCTGACTCCATCAGAGCTCCAGCTCTCCTCGTCTCTCTCTGAGTCCTGACTCCATCAGAGCTCCAGCTCTCCTCGTGTCTCTGAGTCCTGACTCCATCAGAGCTCCAGCTCTCCTCGTGTCTCTCTGAGTCCTGACTCCATCAGAGCTCCAGCTCTCCTCGTGTCTCTCTGAGTCCTGACTCCATCAGAGCTCCAGCTCTCCTCGTGTCTCTCTGAGTCCTGACTCCATCAGAGCTCCAGCTCTCCTCGTGTCTCTCTGAGTCCTGACTCCATCAGAGCTCCAGCTCTCCTCGTGTCTCTCTGAGTCCTGACTCCATCAGAGCTCCAGCTCTCCTCGTGTCTCTCTGAGTCCTGACTCCATCAAAGCTCCAGCTCTCCTCGTGTCTCTCTGAGTCCTGACTCCATCAGAGCTCCAGCTCTCCTCGTGTCTCTCTGAGTCCTGACTCCATCAGAGCTCCAGCTCTCCTCGTGTCTCTCTGAGTCCTGACTCCATCAGAGCTCCAGCTCTCCTCGTCTCTCTCTGAGTCCTGACTCCATCAGAGCTCCAGCTCTCCTCGTCTCTCTCTGAGTCCTGACTCCATCAGAGCTCCAGCTCTCCTCGTGTCTCTCTGAGTCCTGACTCCATCAGAGCTCCAGCTCTCCTCGTGTCTCTCTGAGTCCTGACTCCATCAGAGCTCCAGCTCTCCTCGTGTCTCTGAGTCCTGACTCCATCAGAGCTCCAGCTCTCCTCGTGTCTCTCTGAGTCCTGACTCCATCAAAGCTCCAGCTCTCCTCGTGTCTCTCTGAGTCCTGACTCCATCAGAGCTCCAGCTCTCCTCGTGTCTCTCTGAGTCCTGACTCCATCAGAGCTCCAGCTCTCCTCGTCTCTCTCTGAGTCCTGACTCCATCAGAGCTCCAGCTCTCCTCGTGTCTCTGAGTCCTGACTCCATCAGAGCTCCAGCTCTCCTCGTGTCTCTCTGAGTCCTGACTCCATCAGAGCTCCAGCTCTCCTCGTGTCTCTCTGAGTCCTGACTCCATCAGAGCTCCAGCTCTCCTCGTGTCTCTCTGAGTCCTGACTCCATCAGAGCTCCAGCTCTCCTCGTGTCTCTCTGAGTCCTGACTTCATCAGAGCTCCAGCTCTCCTCGTGTCTCTCTCTGAGTCCTGACTCCATCAGAGCTCCAGCTCTCCTCGTGTCTCTCTGAGTCCTGACTCCATCAGAGCTCCAGCTCTCCTCGTGTCTCTCTGAGTCCTGACTCCATCAGAGCTCCAGCTCTCCTCGTGTCTCTCTGAGTCCTGACTCCATCAGAGCTCCAGCTCTCCTCGTGTCTCTCTGAGTCCTGACTCCATCAGAGCTCCAGCTCTCCTCGTGTCTCTCTGAGTCCTGACTCCATCAGAGCTCCAGCTCTCCTCGTGTCTCTCTGAGTCCTGACTCCATCAAAGCTCCAGCTCTCCTCGTGTCTCTCTGAGTCCTGACTCCACTTGCTTCAGAAGTTTCTCCCACAATAATAATAAAAAGGTTAAGAGCATAAAAGGTTAAAATCGAAATAAAGTAAAGGACAGTCAGTAAAATGCGGTGCGGAACAGGTGGGTCTTGAGGCTTTTTAAACTTTTAAATATATGTTTTGTCAATTATGCGTTAACAACAAGCTGTTATAATGTTTCCCTTAAAAATATACAATCACAGATGTTGGAAAGGTGCAGAATAAAGACAGATGGTGAATGTTTCTTCTTCTTTAACACTTTTTTAAGAAGAGCTTTTGAGTGTTTCTATATTTGGAAGCATGAAGGGTTTGTTTGACGTGAAGTCCCAGCTGGTATTGGACAGTAAAGGTCAGACGTTTAGATTCAAACTCCTTGTTGTAGGTACAGGGTGCACATTAAAGATGGAGATGTGATGTATGAATCTGTTTCATTGGGTAGCCTGGGATTTGGGAAACTATATATTATATATCTACAAGCTGTTAGCGGCAGCCAAAGGATTTTAGCCCACTAATTTTTAACCTATAACCCTTTAAGGAACCCCAAAATACATTAAGATCTCCTTTTAAAAACTCCTAAAACCTCTTAAAGTGAGTGGAAACCCCAAATGAATCCCCCTTAATGACCCAACAAAGTCCCTTAATATAAGAAGACCTGCAACTCCCTTAATAACTTCTAGAACCTTCCTACCAATCTGGAAAATACCTTAAAGGGGACCTATCATGCAAAATGCACTTTGTGATGTCTTGTGTACATCAACATGTGTCCCCGGTGCGTCGGGGAACTCACGCAGCGTCAGAAAATAAAACCCTCTCTTTTCCTCCGTACCCAAATCTCTAAAAACGGGGAACAACGAGCGGATACAGATGTGCTGCCGATATGACGTCAAATCGGCAGCGGACCCACGGAAAATTGCTATCAGAAACAATGCCAATGTCTTTGTTTACATTAGCAAGCCTCGCTAACACTCAGAGCTAACCTGTACTGGAGAGAGCATGTGTTTGAAAAGCAGGAAATAAAAAAAGGAACTCACCTTGTGATAAACCCGCAAGAGAAAAAGCATTTGAGCTCCATACTGTTTCAGACATAATCCTTGATGTGGTTTAGAACAGGATGGCGTTTTATCACAGCAGAATTTAACTTTATCTCCAGTAGAATTCTGATCAGGCATTAGCTCCGCCTCCTCTTTTCTTTCTTTTTTTTCAAGCTAAGGACCCAAGATCCGCGTTTCTCTAACAGGGCTGCAAAAGAGGGGTTTGAGCAGCATGAGGCACGGGTGATCTGTTTGGTATTTTGAAAAAGAAACTTCACAGACATGTTTTGTATAGGTATGGCCCTACAATATATGTTTCAAATATAGCATGATAGGTCCACTTTAAGGATACTCATGACCCTTTGAATACCCCCTTAAAATCTCTAGCATACCACCAAACCCCTTACACTCTCCCTCAAGAATCAGTTAACCCCTGTTATTAACTTTTCCCAAGACACTTCATGAACTGCCAAAAAAAACTTTCAAAAAACCTCAGGAACCCCCTTAATGACAACTGAAGACCACTTAAAGGTCTCTGAAAACCCCAGGAAACCTCTTACGCTCCCCTTAAAACCCTGCTTTTTACTTAAGAACCCAAATAAACTATTCCAGGTTAATGGAACCCCCAATAACCACAGGAACCACATATAAGACCTCAATAAGAAACCTCTTAACTTTGGGAACCCCCTTACAACCTTTAGGAGTCACTTAAACGTTCAAGAACTCAACTTTAGAAGCAGAACTAGAACCCCTTGGAATAAACCCCCTGAAACTATTTGTAAGATAAGATAAGAAGTACTTTAAACCTCAGTAACCCCCTTAATTACAATTGAAGAACACCTAAGAAACACTTAAACCTACCGTTGAACTCCCAGTTGCTAGACGGCAAACTAAAGAGACCATGTGATGCGTTTGAGCTCTTATATTCAGAAGAACATGAATGGAGTCTGGTCGATTCAGCTTGAAGTTGGTTATTGAAATAAGACGTAAGGAACTGTCCTGTACTGCAAGTTACAGTTTGAATGTGTTGTATATCATGTGGTCTGGCTTGGTTTGGTTTCTCTGTGAGCATGTACATTGTGTTTTAAAGTTGAACTTCGTGGTTGCAAGTTGACCAACAAACAAGTCAAGGAAGGCAATCTCGCTTTTATCCGTCACAACGCAAATGTAAGTCTTTAATGCGGTTTACTCTTGGGTTGATTGGGTCTAGTTTGGTATTTGATGCCCCGTGTTGTTGGTCATTTAAAAAATAATAATATTAAAATCTGGTTTGTTTGTAAGTTAGCCAACAAAAGAACAAACAGACTGCCATTCTGAAAACACTTAACCGGATCCTGGTTTGAAGTCCCAGTCAAAAATAACCTATTTTTTGGCTTCTTTATCTACATTTGTTCTATTTCAACCACTTCTCTTCGCTTCCTTTGGAAAAATCCACCTGCTGGTTTTGTTTGAAAGGTTTAAAGCGAAGAAATCATAAAAATCTGATCAAAAGTCAGAAAATTCATGAAGAACCTGCAGGTGGAGTGGAGGCAGGGGGTTCTCTCTGAGGCTAAATGGATTCATCTGCACCTCCTCCTCTTCCTCCTCCTCCTCCTCCTCCTCCTCCTCCTCCTGATATAAGCAGAGCCGCTGATCGGTCCAAACTCAGCTCACATCCTCAGCTTCTGTGAGCAAACTAACAACGACAACAACAACAACAATAAACAAACACGCAGTATGTTTAGTGCACTGAGTCACAGAGGAGCTGACAAACAAAACAGCAAGTTAAACTACCCCCTTTCCAAATAAGAGCATGACGGAAAACAACAATGAAAAACATTCAATTTAACGCATGCAGAATGTTGGCTCGTTGTCACATTCTTATTCCTTTTATTATTGCTATTATTATTATCATTTTAAATGTTTGAACTTGGAGGTAATAGCTTGACTAAAAGTACACTTGTGTGTTTTTGTAGGAACTCAAAGCCAACAGTTCTTCTTTAAAGGCCATGAGATGTGACTGAACATCTGAGAAAAAGCCAAGTAAGTTGACCTGGTTGGTATTTTAAGCTCAATTGTCCTCAATTATGATCATTTATGAATTCGTTTTCAACCGAATGATACACTATAATAATGCAATTGTCAAAACAAATACTACTGTGTTGTGTTTTCATGTTTCCCTCTGTTTCCTAAAATACAAGTAAACTCTGAAGCTCCTTCTGCCTTTAGAAATGTCAGAAACATGTGCCGTTATTGTGCACAAACCACAACGATAGGCTAATGTGAGAAAGTAGGAATATTGAGAGTAAAAGCATCAAGTAAAAAAAGACAAACTTAGATCAATTTAAAAGACATTTGATTATTTTTTGGGGAGATCTGATATTTTCTCTTTTCAGTCAGCTTCGTCTAAAATCTTCAAACTGAAATAAAATCATACTTTTACGTGTTTTCCAGAATTTCTGTTCCTTCTTCCTCTGTCTAATATCTACATTATACTTATTATTATTAATCGTCAGAATCTGAGTCTTTTCTTAATATCTCAGAAAAAGGCTCTTCACATCTGTGTCTCGCTGCGGAGCTCCGGCTCGGTGACGCTTCGGGGTTTCGGTGCGTAAACACGGCTCCAAGGGTCCGAGACCTTCCGCTGGTCCTCCGGGGGAACAAGTGTCCTTCGTTTTGAGACAGAAACATCGGTTGGTTTTTTAATCCGGAAGAAATCTCTCGTTTCTGAGGAGATTTCTGTCTTTCATTGAAAGGGATTTTCTGTCACATTTTGTCACTTTGTTTGGAAACACTTTGCGTTTTTCTGTCTTTGTAGAAAAACCCAAGAGAGTTGAATTAATTTTTAATCTGCCTCAAAATCGTTAGACTATTTAGTTTGTTGCTCCATATCCAACACGCTTCCGGGTTTTTACCACAAAGCTGATTGTTTTTAGCGGTTTAATATCACTCTGAGGCTTTCACCCCGCCTTAGAAGTGTTCAAATAACTCTCCATGTGTCTCAGATTGCTGTCGCAGCATCTTTCACTGAGAAGCTTTTATTTTGTTGAGTTGATAACACTCTGCTTCGCTTTCATTATGTTTGGTCACATGCATGCAGGACTGATGTGCAGTGGATCAACAATAGCTCTATCAATAATATTAATTAGTGATAGTGATATTAGTAGTCTGACAATAACAGCTATGGTAGAATTACAGTCAATGAAACAGCCCTTTATATCAGCAGTAATTGAGGAAGGGGGGGGGGGGACTGCAGTTTGTACACTATCAGTATGGATATAATAACTTATCAGTAACAATACAATATCTGTAAATGTATTTTACAGCTGCGTAAAACCTTTGTTTATATCGTGTCTTCTTCACATGTCGTAAAAAAGCTCTATACGTAATAATACATAAGCTATAATAGATAATAATGCATGTATCCTATATTTATTTTCTGTAACGAATGCTCTTGGAGCCACTTTATTATTAGTGTGAGTATTTGAACAGTGGTCTCCTGTATACTAATGGCAGCAGCTGATAGGCCGTAGCAAATCTTATTAAGTCTTTACGGTTTCTACCGTCATTTGACATTTATTTTATTTCCTTGCGTGTAAACCTCTTAGGATATATTTGATATCATAACAAGGGGACATATATAATAGGCCTATGTGTCCATAATATACTCGAGAGAGCCAATGATGTTAATGCTTAATATAATTGAATATAAACTCCCTGTAGGTTAATACAATCCCTAGAAAATAAAGCCCTCAGTGTGAGTGTGTATGAATGCAGCAGGACATGAGGTACTTGTGCAGTAGTATTACTAGACTGCATATAAAGAGAGTACTGAAGAAGTAATGTCTTGTATCAGACTTGGATGTAAGGTGTGAAATAAAGGAAAAAGTGAAATATTTCCTGTTCAAAATATAAAAAGATCCATCCTTTAATTGTAAAATTTACTATTTATTTTTCCCACAATTATTAGTATTAATGCCAAACGGCTGAAAGAAGAAATGTCTCTGCGCGCGTTCTCCGTTGGCCTCCAGCTCTCCGCACTTTATTGAACCCTCACTTGTCACTGAAAGTGTTTCTGCCTCCGGATCACTTCTCCTCCAACATGGAGCCGCCGGGAGGAAATCTTAAAACCTCTTCCAGGAAGCAGAAACCCTGACATGACTTTTACGCTTCTCCGGCGCGCACTTTTACGCACGGAGAAATCGGCTTTTGGAGAAAACAGAATCCTCAGCCTCAGTGCGCGCATTCAGTCTGCTGCTGCTGCTGCTGCTGCTATCTGACACTAAAATCACCTCCGCGTGTCCTGACCGTGTCCGCGTGCCCTCCACATCCCCTCTCCTCTGTTTATTTTGCCTCAGACTTCTGGATGTAAACAGTTTTGAACACGCCGAAGGGGAAAATATTTGAATCGGAGGGGTGTAAATATGAGGAGCGGCGGGGATTTGGTGTACGCATGCACGGTGTGTGTTTTCCAGCGACGGGGTTTAGTTTAGCTGGGGGAGGGGGGGGGGGGGGGGAGAGAATGAGGGGAGGGGTGAGGGAGGAAGGCAGTGTTGATAGGGGTGAGTGTGTTTTCCACGCTGCAAAAAGTGTCCGTGTTGGCAAGTCATTTGGGGCGTGTAAGACACTCTGAAAGTCTATTATTTGTGCAGAAAATATCTGAGAAATGTACATTAACGACAACAAATATATACCTTTTTAAATAAAGCTTTCCACGCTGCAAAAAGTGTCCATGTTGGAAAATCCTTTTGGATGTGTTGACACTCTGAAGGTCTGTTATTCGTGCAGAAAAGGTCATAAATATACACAATAAAGCCCATAAATATATACCTTTTAAATAAAGCTGAATTTATTTGACTTAAAATAGTGATTGTGTTTGAAAAAATGTGACCTGGAAACACTATTTTTAACATAAAAATGCAGATAACATCGTCATGACAACCAAAATAAACAATTCACCGGAACAAAACAAACAAATAAATATCAAATGTTTGGATTTTGTTTTAAAAATGTGACTTGGAGACATTTGTTCTGACATAAAAATGTAAACAGAATCAACAAAACAACCTAAATAAACAAATCGTATTTTAACATAAAAATAAATAGATATCAAATTGTTTAGATTTTCATGTTTATTTTGATCGAAGTATTATTTTCAAACTCGATAACCGTTCAAAAAAAGAGAGGTCGGGTTGGGCACTTTTTGCAGTGTGCACGGCGCTGGTGCATGTGTGTGTTTCCCTGTGCGTCATGATTGGCTGAACGCGCAGAGGACGCCTTAATATTTAATACTAATGTTCCCCTGGTTGGCTGAGGACTGGAAAGGTCCAACCAATGTTTTTTACTTGCTTTAGTGGCTGTGGCTCCCTAATTAATTGCAGCTATCTGTCTCCTATCGATGTGTGTGTACATGTGTGTGTGTGTGTTTCCCTTTCTCTCCCCAAAGCGAACATGAAATAGTTTGTTGGGCTATACTTTCTTCTTCCTACCGTTCCCCCCTTCCTTCCTTCCCGTTCGGGTTCGCAGGCAGAGTCAGGACAGATTGAAGCCCAGCTGTGTTCCTCGCTTTCGGTCGTTGCCATTTTCCCCCCTCATTGCCCGGTGATGTTGGATATGGGAGAGCGCAAAGAGGTGAAAATGATTCCTAAATCGTCGTTCAGTATAAACAGTTTGGTGCCCGAGGCCGTGAAAAACGACAACAACAACCACCAGAACCAGCAGCACCACCAGAACCAGCAGCATCTCCACCAGACCCACCTCCACCGGCCCGGCGTGCCGGAGGAAGCCGAGCAGAAGGCTCCTCTTCCGGCCGCGCAGCAGGACAGCAAAGCGGATCCTAAAAGTGACTCCTCCGGTCCGGATAGCTGCCCGGACGAGAAGGAGAAACCGGAGGAAAAGAAGGACGGGAAAGACGGGGACGGAGGAGGGAAGGACGGAGAGAAGAAGAGCGGCAAGTACGAAAAACCTCCTTTTAGTTACAACGCTTTGATCATGATGGCCATCAGGCAGAGTCCGGAGAAGCGGCTCACCCTGAACGGCATCTACGAGTTCATCATGAAAAACTTCCCGTATTACCGGGAGAACAAGCAGGGCTGGCAGAACTCCATCCGGCACAACCTGAGCCTGAATAAGTGCTTCGTAAAGGTTCCCAGGCACTACGACGACCCGGGCAAGGGGAACTACTGGATGCTTGACCCCAGCAGTGATGATGTTTTCATCGGTGGCACCACGGGGAAGCTCCGGCGGCGGTCCACCACGTCCCGGGCCAAGCTGGCCTTCAAGCGGGGCGCGCGGCTGACCTCCGGGCTGACCTTCATGGACCGCGCCGGCTCCCTGTACTGGCCCATGTCCCCGTTCCTCTCCCTGCATCACCCGCGGGCCGGCAGCGCCCTGGGCTACAACGGGACCTCCTCTGGGTACCCGGGCCACCCCATGTCCTACAGCACCATGTTGACGCAGAATATGGGGGGCAGCCACTCGTCGTTCCCGAGCTCCAACGGGCTGAGCATGGACCGGCTGGTCGGCGGGGATCTCCCCTACGCGACGCACCACCTCACGGCTGCGGCTCTGGCGGCCTCCGCGGTGCCCTGCGGCCTCTCGGTGCCTTGCTCCGGGGCCACTTACTCCCTGAACCCGTGCTCGGTCAACCTGCTGTCTGGGCAGGCTAGTTACTTTTTCCCCCACGTCCCTCACCCCTCCATGACCACGCAGCCCGGAGGCTCCCTGCATGCCGCCCGGGCTTCGGCCTCCAATTCCCCGCAGGCTCCATCCTCCTCGCTGGCTTGTGACTCTCTGAGGCCGGGTCTGTCCGGTTCTCTGCCGGCCTTCCCCTCGGGACTTTCCGGGGGACTTTCCGGGGGTTTGTCTGACTATTTTACGCATCAAAACCAGGGGTCGACCTCCAACCCGCTTATACACTAACACACTCCAAACCCTCACCCATAGCTCACCTTTCCATCCATCCCTCACCCCCCATTTCCACCCCTGAAGGAGTGAAACTCTTTAAAATGACTGGAACTGTAAGTTGAACATTTTACACTGAACATTTACATTGTAAAAAAACTGAAATATTATAAACTACCAATAGAGAAAAGAAGAGAGACTTAAACTGCAAAACAAAAAAGAGCGGCAGAGAAACTGACAGAAAGCAGCCCTGAAGTTTCCAGGTATTTTTTAATATTATTATTATTATCTCTTCTTCTTCTTTTCTGCTCCGTTTCCCGCTGCAGTTGAATTTGTGTGTACATAATGTCTGTTCCTATAAGTGTCCGGGTCTGTCTCTGTATAATACTGTCAGTCAGCGACGTGCAATGTGACTTAAACACAGAGAGGATGGTTAGGCTGATTTACTTCTGTTGTTCGAGGAGGCATTACTTTTATAGAATGTGTATTTAAAATAGTTTTGTATAATTTTAAGTTTAAAAAAGGTTAAAATAATATTAATAATATCTCTAATAGCCGGTTCTTTTCCCCGCATGTGTGCAGTATTATCAGGTATCATGCGGGCTAAGAAGAGCCGCGTTGGAGGAATGATTTCAGTGGAGAAAACACTAATTTCTTTTTTAATTATTATTTTCTATTCAGTGAAATTTGTTTTATTTCTAAAGCGACTCCTGCCGTTTAAACACCAGAGGCTTGTTTTTGGTTTTTTTTATAATTTCATTTCCCAGTTTAAAAACATTTTTATAGACCAAAGAATCGGTTTTTAGGAAATGTAGAGTCAATATTCAGCTTACAGAGGCCTAGTAGGAATTAGAATGAATGGATGAACGAGTGAATAGAAAGATGAATTGTGCCTCCATCGCTGCAGAAAGTGTCCATTTAAACGAGATTTTTATTGCATCTTTTATGAAGAATATTTGTTGTTTTGTTAAATTAGCGAACAATTCAATGGAGTTTGGTGGCACCAATTTTTAAATGTATTTCACTGAATGTTTTATTGGTGCAGCTGGAGGCATTTTGCCTTAACCCGCCTCGTTTCACTCCTAATGAAATAGAATACTAAAACGTGAATCTCTCGTTTTTAAATGGATATTTCCTCGGTGATTTTTTTTTTTTTTTTTACTGTAAACGTGATCGCCGCTAAAAACGAATTTCACGCATCTTCTTTTATTTGTATAATTAGTAAAAGAAAGTTAAAAAAAATGTCTATTTGTAATTTGAATTTGGGGGTTTCCTTCTTTTCTAAAAAGGCAAAACAATGTAAAAAAAAAAACCCGTTTGTTTGATAGAAGAAGAAAAAAAATGCCTCATTATCTAATACTACTTGGAATGATTGTCCTTTAATTGTCGTCACTGGTTGTGATAATATTGTGGTCTTATTCTTATTCCCGTGTTTGTCGCTTACAGAAGTTAAAGAAAAAAGATAAAAAAAATGTTTTAATCATAAAAAAATAAAAGAATAGGTTGCATTCATAACTAACGCATATCCCTTTGTCTTCTTTACCACGTGTTGTTACTGTTGTTATCACCAGGGAATCAAACGTATTGTAATTCTTATTTTTAAAAGAATTATGCAGAAAAATTGGCTCTTTTTTTTTTCTTCTAAATGTAACCAAAATGTTGGGGGTTTTGTTAAAGCGTGTATTCACTGTAATGACAATTGTATGGTTTTATTGGACAGCAAAATGTCTTACAATCCAACACATGCCTTCAGAGGCCTTGGTTTTATTTACAAATAAAAAAAAAAAAATATACCCTCTCTTCCACGCGACTGCTTTTGGTTAATAGGAAAGCAAACATATCTTAAAACCAAACAAATGCTTTTGAGAAGCCTTGGTTTTATTTACAACTCTTAAAAAATAACTCCAGAAATATCCCCTCTTGTCCACTTGAGGTTTATTTTTGTTTATGTTTTGGGCAGGTTTGCTTCTGGTTGTTTCCACACACAGCGGAAAACTGCTCTGCACCTTGTGCGTAAAGCTTCTTTTACGCATGCAGTTTTACGCGCGTCTGGGTGGAAAAACTGTGTCAAATGATGCAACAGAGGTCGCGCTCAGGCTGCTGGAGCCTGACTGACTTGTGTGACATTTTCTTTCCTTTTCTGAAACCCGAGGCGCTGCAAGCTGCGGCCCGCGGGCTCACTGCGGGCTTTCCTGCGTGTTTTTGTGCAGAAATCCCAACAGAATATCACCACATGCGCTCGAACGTCACATGGTTTCCTTCAAACGCTGCTGTGTTTTGGAGCTTCAGTTTGATTTCACTCGCAAACATCGAACTGTGTTTGAACATTTGGATTTGGATTTCAATGTGCAGATGTTTGGTCTTTTTTGGTTGCAGAAAACTCTGATTTTGAGTCTGAATGTGAGCGTGTTTTCTTTGTCATGTGGTGTGTGTGTGTTTCTGCTGCAGCTAGTGTGTGTGTGTGTGTGTGTGTGTGTGTGTGTGTGTGTGTGTGTGTGTGTGTGTGTGTGTGTGTGTGTGTGTGTGTGTGTGTGTGTGTGTGTGTGTGTGTGTGTGTGTGTGTGTGTGTGTGTGTGTGTGTGTGTGTGTGTGTGTGTGTGTGTTGTCTCTGTGTGTGTTTTGGATCATTATTTACAGATCAAACCAAAACTATTTTGCAAACAGCTGCACATTGTATTATTATTATAAACTTGCACATTTTCTCAAATATTTGGAAGTATATTAATGTTTTTGCTCTCCTGAGTATTTCCTTAAATTCGTCACATTTCCCTTATGCAAAGGTAACTTTAAGTGTCTTCAGTTCTTCTTTCTACCCTTCACATTTGAATATTTGCGGTGCAGCTTCAGCCTCGTTTGGTTTGAAAGGACACCCTACTCTTTAAACTGTGTCTGACGAAAACTTAAATATCAGATTTAACTTGCAGGTGTTTTGTCTTCCATGAAACTCAGATGTATTTGGTGGATTTGAGCGTTGGTGTTGTCTTGGCTCCGTGGAGGAAGCTTGGTTGAGCTCCAGTGTTTTTATTTAAATCTGTGTTCACATCTGATCTGTTGCTGCCGTGATCCGAGTTTCAAGGTTTCTGGTGCCGCTTGTTTTTATTTTAAAGATAGGCTACACTTTAAACTGCAGAAATGAATTCCTTAAAAGATTTAGATGTGACATTTCACTGGCTCATATCTGCAGAAACTAGACTATGTCTGTTTTAGATGCAGCTGATCAGTATTTGAATGATTTAGGTGGAGCTGGATTGTTTTGCTTCATTGAGAAGATTTGGTGCAGAATTCAGTCTCCTGCCTTTTAAAAAAACAACTCTGATTTTAAGCTTTAATTGAATATGTATTGTGAGTTATTTTTGCGTTGTGATATTATGGGTATTATTTCCTCGATATTTGAATATTTTCTGGTGAACTGGATAAACACAATATTTGGAATTGATATATTTATATTGATATATTTTTGTTTGTTTGGTGCAACTAGTCAGAAAGTAGACTTTTTACAGATTTCTCTTAGAATTAAAGGTGCTTATTAATAATGTTGCTGGAGGTGCATTTAGGGTCTGCTTCCCGCCGTGGTTTTTCCCATTCGTCATATTTACATTGAACAAATGACACTTTATCTTCCTGGTTCCGCTTTTATGCCTCTTTACTCTGACTGATTTGTTTTAGGCCCAGAGATAAAATCTTATCTTGGCTTGTGGCAGCTGAATAGCTTCATTTCTCTTGCAAAATTGACATTTGTATATATATTTAAAGCCTGAATCCAAACGTAGTTTCCTTAAGTCTTGATGTTCGGTATTTTTGTTGCAGTTCTTCTAATTGTTAAAACGCAAAGGACCTTTTCTCCTGTGGGGTTTGGAAGCTGCTGTGATCGGGATGTTATTGGAACAGTATTTCTGCGGCTGTTTTTACAGATTAAGTCTCAAAATGAAATGAAACCATATTGAAAAGTCTCATTTCGTCCTCCTCCTTTAAAGTGTCATATCTGCAGACAGCGTGTGTGTCTCTGTGTTTGCAGATAATGTGTTTGTTGTCGCAGGTCTGCAGGTTTCTCTCTGCAGAATCCCCCGATATTTTTTATTTCTTCTTCGTTTCTTTTTTTGCGAGAAAACTGCGCCGCTGCGTTCAATAAACCCCGGGTTCTGTCTGCAGGCTGCGCGTGCTCCTGAGTGTGAAACCCTCAAAATACAACCAGCTTGTTAGGACTTTAAAGTACATTTCACACATATGTAAATGTAATGAGTTTGGATCTGAAATATTGGCTTATTTTGCACATCATAAACCCACTTACTGCTGCTCCTCTTCCTCCTCCTCGCCTTCCTGCTTGTTTTGGGGGAAATGCAACAACACAATATCACATGTTGCTTCCTGCTGCTGCTCGATCTGCACGGTGTGTCTCTGTTCTCATGACAACGCTTCTGAGACATGTACTGCTGTTGCATTTAAATGTTACATTTCCGGGTTTCTCGGCCTGCTGCAGGATGTTTGTTTTGAGCCTCTTCCTCTTGTTGTGTGGAAATAGAATCCATAATTCATGCCGGGACGTTTCAAAGACCGAGACGTTTTATAGAACACGCAAAATGTAAAAATGTGTTTATTTCTTTTGGGAATATCCGCCGCTGCGTGAAATGTGTGTTGCGTTTGTGAATCATGGGACATTTGTTGGACTGTGTTTCTGGCTGCAACTTGAAGCCTGACTGAAGAGTCTCTGTGCTGCGTGTTGGGCCTGATGTCTGTCTGCAGGTCAAAGGTCACACCCGCATCCTGCTGCAAACAAATGCACAGTTTTACTATTTATTTTTCACATCTTTTACCATTTTCCAACGATTTTTGAACACGTCATTTTTTACAAGGACACTTCAAATCAAAATACGATTTTATTTGGCTTTAAAACATCCAGAAATGTTTCTTTTCTTTTCTTTTACAAAAGAGTACAATAAACAGGGTATTTAAAAATAAACCCACTTGCTGCTGGAGGTCAAATGTCACGGATGTATTAAGAGAGACATCATTTATTAGATACATGTTGAGTCTGCAGGGGCATGATACAACGCAGATATTAAGAGAGGAGTTCTTGCAGGTGTTTCCTCTGTGTCCTCCCTTTCCTCTGATTGGATCTCATTTGTTAGCCATCTTAAAATGATATCGAGCTTCAAAAACTTCCAAACCCTAAATTGTAATCATGATATCTTAAATTCGGCTTTAAATACACTTTGAATGGAATCTCGTGGCATCAAACCTTCTTGGTGGATTTGTGTCTTTAGATCCAAATCTTCTTCTTCTCTCCTCTTTGTTGTATCCGAGGCTCTCCCTGATATCTGATCTGATGGACGTTTTATCATCTGTCTGACGTCTGAAACATGCTTTGATTTTCTGTCTTTGTGAGGCCCAAAAAACCCTCAGTTTCCCATGATGCTCTGGGGTTCTGACTGTTGCATGTTCACATTGAACTCTGGGCCCGAAACGTCCTGAACATTTCTGACACTGAAGATCAAAGGCATGTTTTTGTGGTGGATTTGTGGCTTTAAGAGTGTTTCTGAGGTTCATACATCACATCACGAAAGATACTATTCAAATAACACTGATAGTAGCCAAACGTCAATATCAGAAGACTTGTGGTGTCCAGTGAGGTCCACAAAAGGAAGAGAATCCTGTTTGAATAGAAGTTTGGAACACATTGGAAAGCGTTACAGACCACGTGATGTCAGGGAGTTTTAAAATATATCAGTAAATCGTCAATACTCAGGGCTTCTATCGATTGGATGAAATGAGTGATCTCTAATATATTAGTGTCCACATTAAAAAGAGAGCTGTTTGAATTCAAATTGAAGTGCCTCGGTTTTACAGGTTCTTACAAGAAAAGCGATGAAATACACTTTAAACATATTACCAAATTGAACAATTTAAAATATCCGTAAAGAGACTCCTTTGGGTTTGGTCTTCAAAAAGCTCAGAGTCCCATCAGGGTTCGATTTTACGCTTTGAGGGCCCAACAATTTGAATTTAGTTTTACAATCTCTAAATCAAACTGTTAGTGATCGACATCTTTGCTGCCGGATTGGATAACAAATGTTTAGAGACCATGCGTTGGAGCTTTGGCTCATAATTGTAAGATAAATAAATAATCACAAGAAAGGAACATTTTCTTTTGCCTCAAAATGATTAATACTAACCCCAAAAAACAAGTCATCAGTTTCAATGTGTACTTTAATGCTGCTGCTTAAAATACACATTCTTGTTGACTCTCTTTTATAATATAAGTTGATTTGATATCAGCTTTCAGACTCATGTTTAAGTCTTGAGGTTCACACAGATGAGGTAAAACATCTGGGTGAAAAAATCCAATATTTGACATTTCTGGCACCAAAATTGAGAGTTTATTTATTTGAGAGTCCCATAAAACTAGAATCAGATTTTTATTAGTGGTTCGTAATTTCAGGGTTTCAAATGTACGATTTTAGATGTATGGTTTTTCTTATTTAAAATAATTGGTATCAGGCCTTGGAAGCATTTTGTAAAATTCAAAAATAAACCAAAATGGCAAAACTAGAATCACATAATGAATCAGTCTGAAACGGGATCTCGGTCTGAGGCTTTAAGGATCCATCGATGCTCTAAATCCAGTTAGAAAAAGCTCTCACAGAAAGAAAAACCACTTAAATTGAGTTTGGTTGCATTAAGTTAGAAATCACCTTAAATATATATATGTCCTCCTCTTCCTCCCCTCAACGAGCTGCCTCTGATCTGAGGTCTGCTGGCTGTGATTCTCTCTGCAGGCGGTTTGTTGACGGCTGCTCTGAGATCAGCTCGCAGGAAACAACAAAGAGACTCTCAGCAGCAATTTGTTCATGTCCTATAAGAAGCCTGCGAGTTGAACGAGTCCGACTGAAACGCAACAACCCCTCGTTTTATTACATTTTGTATTTACTTTCAAAGAAGAAATTACATTTTTGATTTGATTGATTTTTTTTTTTTAAAAGGACAAATACTGAATTCATTTATTCATTTCTCCCAACTTTATATAATCACACAGTATTTTGTTCCTGTTAGGGAGATGTTAGCGCGTATCTTGTCTGTAAATCAGAGTGAAATATAATATAAAAAAATACATAAAATAACACTAAAAACAAAACATATAAGTGAAAACTCAAATTAAACAAATCTAAAAATCAAATATTGAATAAAAAATAGTTTTTCTTTATTAATTCACAGATTTTAGGATTTGTATCCAGATTGCAAACGAGTCCGACTTTGATGCAATAACCCCCCTAACTCCCCCCTCCTCCTCCTCCTCCCCCCTCCTCCTCCTCCCCCCTCCTCCTCACCCCTCACTCATTCTATTTTGTTATTTATTTACTTTAAAGCGGACCTATCATGCTATATTGGAAACATGTAGGGCTACACGTGAAGTCTTTTGCTTAACATCCCAAACAGATCCCCCCGCGCCTCATTCTGCTCAAACCCCTCTTTTGCAGCCCTGTTAGAGAAACGCAGATTTTGGGTCCTGAGTTAAAAAAAAAAAAAAGAGGAGGCGGAGCTAATGCCTGATCAGAATTCTACTAAGTTAAATTCTGCTGTGATAAAACGCCATCCTGTTCTAAACCACATCAAGGATTATTTCTGAAACAGTATGGAGCTCAAATGCTTTTTCTCTTGCAGGTTTATCACAAGGTGAGTTCTTTTTTTATGTCCTGCTTTTTAAACACACGTGCTCTCCAGCACAGGTTAGCTCTGAGTGTTAGCGATGCTAATGTAAACAAAGACGACAAAACACATATATTTCACTATATTTTTGTATCATTTTTAATATTTTTCTAGTTCTCTATCTGTGTTTTTAATGTACGTGTCAACCTGGTAATAAACCTGTTTCTGATTCTGACAACAAATAACACCAAAAACAGCGAATTAAACTAATCTAAAAATCAAATATTGAATAAAAACTAGTCGTTTTTCTTTATTAATTCACTGATTTTAGGATTTGTATTCAGATTGGAAAACGAGTCCGACTGTAACGCAATAACCCCCCTAACTCCCCCCTCCTCCTCACCCCTCACCCCCCAACAATGGAGCTTTCGGGGAACCCAATCTCTGTCGGCCTGATGCTATCTGTCCGTGTTAAATGGGGTGACCAGCAGTCAAAAGACAAAAGAAGCAACAGAAGGACACGGGGGAGGAAAGGGGGGAGGAGGGGGGGGAGATATATTCTTTCTTTCTTTCTTGTCTTAACTTCTTTCATGTTGCTTTTTTCTTGTTTTTCTTTATTACTGACTCTCTTTCTTGACTTTTAACGGCTTTCATTTTTTACTTTTCTTAGTTTAAATGTTTTCCTTCTTCATTTCTTGCGTTCTTATTAAAGATCCACACTTGGACCTAAATAACCCTTTCCTGGATGAACACGGTAACTTAGAGAAAACTCTGAGAATCAGAACATATTGGCACCAACATGTAAAAGTCTCAAGATATGGAAACGTCTTTTTGCCAAACAGAGTTCACTGATTTCTCTGAAATGAAAACAAAGCTTGTTGGTGGTGCGTCATGTGACAGTCCCGACTGTCCTCCTGCTGTTTTACTATTTCTGACTCAATGTTTAACCGTCAGACTAGTTTGATGATTTGTTGAATTGTTAGTTTAATATTCAAACTCTTTGGCAGCATGTCTAAAAATGGATTGGAAGTTGATAGCAGGTTATTTTTAAAATGTTCACCTGTAGTGGTTGAGCCATGCTCTCCAGTGTCAGGAGGCCCTGATTGAAGTAATCTGTCCAGTTGCATTGTGGGAAATGTAGTGTCCAGTGTCTTTGGACTAAAAGTCAGAATATTTCCTAATACGCTGCAGTTTTGACATTTTTTATTTTCTTTATTTTTGTTTTTGGTGACTTTTAACTGCAATATTCAACCACTAGAGCAGGGGGGTCAAACTCAAACACACAGTGGGCCAACATTAAAAAATGGGTACTAGTGGAGGGCCGGACTGGTTCAATGTTTATTGCAGAACTTATTGAAATGAACTTATTGCACATATTAAACCTGGAACTAACAAAGCTTAAATGATTGCGTATAAAAACAACATTAAACATTAAATAATCAGTTGCATTCATTTCTTACGGCTCTATCTGCAGCTTTTCCAGAGTCAGTTCTTATGAGTACATTTTCCCACAGGCCAACAACAGCTTCAACAAAACTATTCCCCTCAAAGAACAAACCAAACATGCCCTGTTGTCGTGAGAGAGAAAGTGCAGAAGGAAACATCCATTAGACTCAGTGTGCTGCTCTGTGATGCTAGTTCAGATACTTGGCATCTCATCTTGGGTGCAAGGTCATCAATGTTTGGGCTCAGGCTCTGAGCTGAGGAGACCCTCAGGATGGAGTGAAGGTGTGCGTGCAATATACCAGAGGGCCAGATCTAATAGGAATTAGAAATTATCCTGCGGGCCGAAATTAAATCCACCAAGGGCCTGATTTGGCCCCCGGGCCTTGAGTTTGACACGTGTGCTTTAAACAGACACTTTTATACATGCATGTTTTTTTAATGCTGTTTGTTGATTTTCTCACCTTTAAACATATATGATCTTTATATCTCTCTAAGACGCCAGACATAAAGGGGCGTACGAATGATGGAAGCGTTTGTGCTGTTACAGGACTTTATTTATCTGCACTGCTTTGTTAGATCTTATTTCTACGTGTGTTTTTCACGATGTGGATTCAATAAGGAACATTTCTCTTTAATCGCGAAATCAAACCAAATCATAACTGAATAAATCCGTTTGGAAGAGAAGTCGTTGTCATTTGATCACAGGAAATCGTAAGAAATGTGTGTAATGGAATCCGAACCCTTAAAACACATGTGTCAAACTCGAGGCCCGGGGGCCAAATCAGGGCCTTGGTGGATTTAATTTCGGCCCGCAGGATAATTTCTAATTCCTATTAGATCTGGCCCTCTGGTATATTGCACGCACACCTTCACTCCATCCTGAGGGTCTCCTCAGCTCAGAGCCTGAGCCCAAACATTGATGACCTTGCACCCAAGATGAGATGCCAAGTATCTGAACTAGCATCACAGAGCAGCACACTGAGTCTAATGGATGTTTCCTTCTGCACTTTCTCTCTCACGACAACAGGGCATGTTTGGTTTGTTCTTTGAGGGGAATAGTTTTGTTGAAGCTGTTGTTGGCCTGTGGGAAAATGTACTCATAAGAAATGACTCTGGAAAAGCTGCAGATAGAGCCATAAGAAATGAATGCAACTGATTATTTAATGTTTAATGTTGTTTTTATAGGCAATCATTTAAGCTTTGTTAGTTCCAGGTTTAATATGTGCAATAAGTTCATTTCAATAAGTTCTGCAATAAACATTGAACCAGTCCGGCCCTCCACTAGTACCCATTTTTTTAATGTTGGCCCACTGTGTGTTTGAGTTTGACCCCCTGCTTTAAACAGTCAAGACATAACCAAAGATTTACCAAAATAGAAACACAGACTGCTGATTGAAGAAACTATTATATCGTTGTAGAACAGTATAAGAGACAGAATACTTTCGTCAAGTCCTCCAAGAGTATATGTGTCTGTCTAAAGATATATACCTTTGGACCTTTTACAATCACATGTTAGAAGACCCTGCTCAGCTGCAAACAGACATGTGCACATTCATGGTCTCTTTAGATAAACGGAAGGATGAAACTCATGAGCATGGCTTCCAACATATGATCAATATAGTTTATTTCAACATGTGTCAAATGTCAAGAGTTGCCATGAAGAGGAGGAAGTGGAGAGGATTGTTGTTTACTGGTTGGTTAACTGGTCTGTGATCCGTCTCTGTGGGTCAGACTGGTTCAGATGGATAGGCTTCAGACGGCTGCAGCGATTGGCTTTGGGGGGGGGGGGGGGGGTTAAATCATGCAGGGTTAAAGGTCATCTGACTGAGCTTCTGCTCTGGATCAGTTCAGAGCAGAGAAACCGGGCCAGGCTACTTCCTGGAGCAGCAGCAAAGATGCAGATACTAAGAGTCTCATTTATCCATGTTTAGATCAAATATGACTGTTTATTGTTTCAGATAGAATTCAATATTTTGTAATGACCATCACAATCTTTTTAATCCGACACCAGATAACCAGTTTTTGTTGAGTTTTGGTTCCATTTGGGATTTAAAGTAAGATTTGATTTGAGTTTGGATTGGCTTTACCTATTTGATTGCATACTGTCTTGTCAATGATTGAACAAATGGGACAAATAACGAATTTATTTATTTGTTTATCTTTTGGTATTATAACCCAACTTTTAACATATAATATTTTTTTACATATTATTTTGTATATTTTACTATTATTTTAGGGAGAATTTGCGTTTATCTCATCTATCGATCAGAATGAAACTCAATATAAAAAAATGTATACGTGCGTGTGTGCAGCTTCCCTGCTCTTTTTACCGTCTGATGTTGACTCGCACACCACGTGACCACATGTTGATTAGAGACACCTGCGCTCAGACCGGAAATGTGTGTAACGTGAACATGAAGCACGTGATTTCACACCGGCTCCCTTTTTAAATGTTTACACACTTTTACGCACGGCTCTGCCCTTAAGCCCAAATGCTCTATGTCCATGCAGGCCGGTCGTAAAACGTAAATTAAATAGATCTGTGCCTTTTTTTATCCTTCACCGCTGCTGTGGACACATCTCGATGTTATTCTCTTTATTTATCCTCAGAAATCGACTCACTTCGATCCCGTTAAACTCACTTCCGTTACCGCACAAACCCCCGTGCTTATCTGCAACAAATCCCTGGAGAAGTGACCTGAAGCTTCCGATATCTAACATTTGTAGGTTTGGCTTTCAGTGATTTTAACACAGGGGTTGGATTGTTGATCCTTTGTGTCTCCTGCATCGATATAAAGAACTTTGATTTTAACATCTCAGTCAGTTAAATATATTTAATATAACAACTTGAATCAACCCTAAGGCTTTGTTGCATTATGGATATTTATTTATAGGAAGCTTGCATTAAAACGAGGTTTGGTTTCATATTTAAAGGTCATTTAATTTCCCTTAGTTTAGATTACTGGGACAACGAAATGCACTTAGCATTTATTCAGG
The DNA here is from genome assembly GCA_028583405.1 of Pogonophryne albipinna. Classification (NCBI taxonomy): domain Eukaryota; kingdom Metazoa; phylum Chordata; class Actinopteri; order Perciformes; family Artedidraconidae; genus Pogonophryne; species Pogonophryne albipinna. The sequence goes on from JAPTMU010000154.1 coordinate 222,222, forward strand.
AGTGAAGAGAAGCAACACAGAACAAATATGAAACACTGTAGACCACTATTGACATCTTCATCAATCATATGAATAAATATGATTGAAGATATCACCAGTTTGGACAGCTGTAAAAAATAAAACGAGTACATAAATAGGTAATTGTGTTAAAAAACACTTAAATAAATGACATGGATTCTTTACCACAAGATGTACACAAATCCAATTAGTCTGATAAATGTTATATTGACTTTTAACCTGTTTTGAATCCTGCCCACTTTTTAATTTTTTAGATATTAGATGACAAATATCAAGGCCTTTATGCAGCCCTGAGTTCTGCCTGCAGGTTACAAAAAGGCCCAAGTAGCCTGACAGTCAAAAACCGGGGATATACTACTTAACTTTTTTTGTTGCGTTAAACCGACATATCATGGTTATTGCTGTCTGGTATTGCAGCTTGTAATATAATGGACATGGTTAAACAGTATCAGGTTAAATAATGGAGCAGTTAATTTACTCGGCCTAATCCAGTTACTATCGAGGAACACTGTCCTTCACTCGCATTGATCCTCCTCTGAAAATATCCCACAACAAATACACTGGTTCCTCCTTTTAGGTTTTATTAAATACTACAGTTACCAGCTGTTTTAGAGAATCCCAGAGACCTTTAAAATATAAAACTATACACTGAAATAACTGAAACGTTGACTTTAAATACATGCATTATGTCAACAGATTCCACATACAAATATTTGTATTGAAGACACAGAAAAGACATTTGGTACATTGATAGGGACCACAGTTCAGAGCTACTACCATTTCGTCTCTACTATTGTGCATCAATTCACAAGCTAGATGAATATATATAGCTAAACTATAAGGGAGTGATGTACCGACTAACAGAACTAAAGAAATCATAATACTAAAACAATACAAAGACTAAATACATAATAAAGGGGAAAGGGGGGAGGGTGTCCATCAATCAGTAGACAAACATGAGAGAGAATTGAAGGTTAAGAAGGGTTGCCACTTAGTGTAAAGCAGGGGGTCAAACTCAAACACACAGTGGGCCAACATTAAAAAATGGGTACTAGTGGAGGGCCGGACTGGTTCAATGTTTATTGCAGAACGTATTGAAATGAACTTATTGCACATATTAAACCTGGAACTAACAAAGCTTAAATGATTGCCTATAAAAACAACATTAAACATTAAATAATCAGCTGCATTCATTTCTTATGGCTCTATCTGCAGCTTTTCCAGAGTCAGTTCTTATGAGTACATTTTCCCACAGGCCAACAACAGCTTCAAGAAAACTATTCCCCTCAAAGAACAAACCAAACATGCCCTGTTGTCGTGAGAGAGAAAGTGCAGAAGGAAGCATCCATTGAACTCAGTGTGCTGCTCTGTGATGCTAGCTCAGATACTTGGCATCTCATCTCGGGTGCAAGGTCATCAATGTTTGGGGTCAGGCTCTGAGCTGAGGAGACCCTCAGGATGGAGTGAAGGTGCAATATACCGGCGGGCCAGATCTAATAGGAATTAGAAATTATCCTGCGGGCCGAAATTAAATCCACCAAGGTCCTGATTTGGCCCCCGGGCCTTGAGTTTGACACATGTGCTGTAAAACAGAGGTTTCGCCTCTTAAGGAATATTACATTTTCCTCATTTTAGAAAAGACATAACATCGCTGCGCCTTGGAAGGAGCTTTTTTGGATTTCCAGTGAAGAAGAAGTCGTCTTGCCAATAGTGAATGAAATACCAGAATATCCAATTGCCACGAGTTGTATCTATTGTAACCGAAATATTCTTTATTCAAACTTAATATTGATTAACTTAATACAATTATGTGGAACATCTTGCCATAATACATTGAATTAAAGTCAAGATAAGAGGAACCAATAGAGCTGAGAGTCGGTACGAAAAATAAAGAATAACTGCATCCTGTGTGTCAGTATTCCACTTTCCCTTTCCCACACACAGAATTGAAATGGATGTTTGTACCATAAACCAGTTTCCACAGTGAATTCGGGGCCCCTGAGGCTCCGGGGTCTCACTCATGTTTCAGATCTCCAGTGACTCCCTGAGGCCGGATTAGTGAAACAAGCCTCCCTTCACGTTCAGATTTGATTCAGGCTTTGAACTCGCACAGACGTCAAAAGTCAAAAGTCAACTTTATTGTCAATCTTTCAGTTTGTGTGTACAGACAGAGAGAGAATGCCGTTTCACACAATCCCGAGGAATGAAAAATACAAATATGTATATAAATCGACATTTTTCAATAAACATTAACAGTTTAGACCTAAATCTATTGTTGTTATTTCTTACATTCTATAGTTCTTATCGTTTTGAAGCTCTTACCTGTGTTTCAATCGTATTGCTGCTGTTGCTTTAACACTTGAATTTCCCTGCAAAGTTAAAGGCATACTTGCCAACCTTGAGACCACAGAAATCGGGAGCATTTAAAAACCACCGCGGGGGGGGGGGGGGGGGGGGGGGGTAGTGGATCGCTGGAGCTGTATTAGATTAACATCTACACATGCTTATTGTAGTTGTAAGTGCACTGTCTTGCAGCCTGTAGCAGATGGAGCAGGCTGGACCTGTATTTTTCAGGAAAGGAGTGAGCAGAGGGTATAGTTGTCGATTCTTGTTCTGTTTTCTGTGACTATCGGCTCACCCTCTCAGTTGCGCGCGCTACTAAAGAGACGCGCTACCACGGAAACCAAACAATGGTGTAGCTGTATTAAAGTCAGAGTGGAAACAGTCCTGAGTAAATCAGATGTTGTCAGAAATCGGGAAAAATATGACCCCGGGAGGAAACCGGGAGAGGGCAATGAAATCGGGAGTCTCCCGCGAAAATCGGGAGGGTTGGCAAGTATGGTTAAAGGTGGGGTCGGTAAGTTTGAGAAACCGGCTCGAGATCGCTAGAATTTGAAAATACACAACCGGAGAAAATCTGCCACTTCCTTACAGAGCCCCTCCTCCAACACACACGAACGTGCACATGACCAATGAGGGCACGAGATAAGTTTGTGCACAGATGGGAGGCTGACAGGCAGGTGGGCCATCCAGTTACTTTAGCCGGGCCGGCTCAGATGATTGGTCGTGCTTTTTACAGCGCCACGGCTTCAACTGATGATATTTTTTTAGGGATTTTTTGTCAAAGCACTTCAGATATTCATTGCTATCGGGATGTTCAGAGCATTCCATGGAATATAACACAAAGTGTATCTCGAGCCGGTTTCTCAAACTTACCTACCCCACCTTTAATGTTCAACAAGGCTGCAAAATACAAAATGCATAAAAACAAGCTCTTGATTTGAAGTTTAATACTGAAAAACACCTCCCTTAAACCCCCTGCATGCTCCTTTTCTACGCTTAAGTGTCTAATATTCGACTTTTTGGACCTCGAGGGGAAAAGACCTGTCTGAACGTAACGGGAAAGTTACCAATAAGCTTTTTATTGTTTCTACCCTGAAACTGTGTGTGCATGAGAGAGGGAGGTGTGTTGAATTCAGTGTTGGAACAAAGCCAGGTTGTCTCCAGGTAATGCCGGTTTGAGATCACTGGACTAAAGCTGCAGATTAAGTTGCATTCTGGGAAGTTTAGGATCAAGTGTCTCTATACACTTGAAGTAATCCCTTTCCTCGCAAGACCCACAACGTGAAGTGTTTTCTCTAAATCACCGCTTACTTTAACTCTGTTGTTGTTTGTTGTCGTTGTCCCCCGCTGTTCGACTGTTTATCTGTGATAACACATACTCAGAGGTGGGGGGGGGGCTTCAGGTTCTTTATTAGGTAAAATACCACACTATTTAATATAGATTTAATACATTTTTCCTGTAAAACAATGAACCAATGGACTGTGTGTTTCAGATGTACTTGTATACACTGTTAGGTATTTTAATTGACAGCAAAACGTCATGGGTCTTGTTATGCACAATTCATTTGAATATAAATTAAACTATAAGATATACAAGGGGAGTTGTTTGTCATATTTGATTTTATTACAATTTTAAATTTATTTTGTAATATTATTTGTATTTATTATTTATTTTATTATTTAGTATTTTTTAGTATTTTTTATTTTACTTTTTTTTCATTAACGTAACAAAAAAACTGCTCTCGGACTCGAGGCCTGTCTTAATGAATGCTCTTTTATTTAGTTTGAACTCATACTGCCTGTAAATAAACAAGTGTATTGACAAACAAAGTCAATTAGTACAAACTCAAACTAAATAAAGCCGTCATATAAATAAGTAGAAGTGAAAAATGGCAAAAAAAGTACTAAAAAAATGACATTTGTACTTTAGAATAGTTTGAATAATTGATAAGATCTAGCTTTCAGTAAATCTGACACTCAGAAACAAAAGCATCGCACCAATAGTTTTATTTAGCAGCAGTGTGGGAAGTTTTTCAAACCGTAAAAACGTCCCAAAAAATGACTTTATTCTGGATTAAATCAGAACAATCTCCAAGTGAGATCAGGTGAGATGAAACACAGCAACAAGCAGCCGCTGTGGAGTGTCTGAATCCAGATATTTGCAGCTTCAAAATACTCCTTTCCCTCACGGTGATCGATACATGAACTTGTATTGAATCCTAGGTGACTTGTCTGCATGGCCTGAGGAGGACCCATTAAGGCCTTTGATTGAACCGGTTTGAGTGGATCTGACCCGGAGTTAGTGGTCAGTTAAACCCCGCTGCTGCCATGTGACCTCAGGGTGGAAAAAAGCTGATTCGAGGCATAAGAGCAGGATATAAATACCCAAAAATAATTAGGATTAGTGTATAGTGAGACTGTGTGTGTGTGTGTGTGTGTGTGTGTGTGTGTGTATGTGTGTGTTTAAAGTCTCCATTATTTTCTTCAGCCTCGTCGGACCGGCTGTCGATCAACGACGATTAAAAATTGGGAATGTCGTTTTTCTGCTTTAAACAGCTAATCTGGATTTGATTGGTCCAGATGAGGCCTGCGGTTCCTGCGGCAGTTTGACCGCAACACACACACACACACACACACACACACACACACACACACACACACACACACACACACACACACACACACACACACACACACACACACACACACACACACACACACACACACACACACACACACACACACACACACACACACACACACACACACACACACACACACACACACACACACACACACACACACACACACACACTAGTCTTCACTGGTCAGTAAACATCCTTAGAACGTAACGTAGATTTAAAATATTAAATGTTTCATAACTTTTTTAACGTTTGCTTAAAGTGTTTTTGAGAAAGGCACTTAACACTTAACTTAACACTTAACTTAACACTTAAAGGGGGGGTAGGTAAGTTTGAGAAACCGGCTCGAGATACACTTTTTGTTATATTCCATGGAATGCTCTTAACATCCCGATAGCAATGCATATCTTAAGTGCTTTGACAAAAAATCCATAAAAAAATTCATCTGTGGAAGCCGTAATACTGTAAAAAGTACGACCAATCCGTTTAGCCGGCCCGGCTAAACGGATTGGATTGCCGTCCTGTCTGTCAGCCTTCCATCTCGTGCACGCACAAATGTATCTCGTGCCCTCATTGGGCGTGCCGTCATTGGGCGTGCATTGCAGCAGTACTTCAATGACTCGCCAGCAACAGGCGGCCACTTTCACCATGGCAGAGTTAGGTTCAACATCGTCTACTGGTGGCAAAAGAAATAATGTAACGGAGCAAATTAGGAACAAAAACAAAGTGGAAACTAGGAGAATTCAAACCAGAGTCAATATCGGAGTTGCTTTTCAACGATGGCGACAACTGATGCAACACACCTATGGGGGTTATTCCCTATCTTTATTCAAGAGCGTGGTATTTAAATTTGAGAGCATACTTTATGTATTTATTTCCCTCAAACCCTGTCCTCGCACTCAAACAGTGCCTGCTTGCACTTAGATCTGCTTCTGCTCAAACTGTACGCTTGCACTCAGATATATTGCTGTTTACGGATTTTTTCTGCTCTCAGATTTATTCTCTGCGCGCTCGAAACTTTTGTGCAACAATCCTGTCAAAATCCCTCAACCAATAGGAGGCCAGGTGTCCTTGTGGGTGCGTTCGTTTTACTTATTACAGCGTCCCGTAAGGGCGGTTACTCTTTGGTTTGTCTTTGGTGCGATGACAGGGTTTGAGTGAAGGAAATCAATAAAGTATGCTCTCAAATGTAAATACCAGGCTCTTGAATAAAGATAGGGAATAACCCCCATACACACCGAGTTGAAATCTGACGCCGTGGTCGCTCTTTTTCTCTTGGACAGGTTTTGTATGGTTTACAATTCCCCTGAACTATATAGCCAACCTAAGTCATGTGCGCGTTCATGTGTGTTGGAGGAGGTGCTCTGTAAGGAAGTCTGAAGGAAGGGGCGGATTCTTTTCGGCTGTGTACTTTCAAATTTTAGTGCACTCGAGCCGGTTTCTGAAACTTACCTACCCCCCCTTTAACATTCACATATTCGTACAAAAATAAAGCTCTCAATTTGATATGTAGGGAAACATACTAAATTACATTTAAAATGACTGTACTTAAATACAACTTTGAGATACTTTACTTACTTTTACTAGTAGGCTATACAACTTAATACTTCTACTCTATTGTATTGCTGAGACACATTGATTTACCATGAACTTTCATTCAGCAAGTTTGTTTTAACTCTGCAAGTCATGGACCAACATTTACCCCAACTTTTGGAACTATTGGAACCCTTAATTTCCCATTCAGGAAGTACTTTTTCAGATTTTTCCTCCAGCGCTTGAATGCAACACCAACTCTGATTTCGCTGCGTTTCCAAAAGTGAAACATATTGATTGTTTGCAGGATAAAAAAAACGAAAGCGTACCTGATTATCCTGAGACTTTGAGGTAAGGTTAAACACAACCTGAGGTAGATTAGGATCATTGGGCAAATACATGTTTCACTTTTGGAAACAGCTTTGGTGAATGGGACGAGTTTTGGCATTTTTATCATGATGCATTTAAGAGATTTGGAGCGGTATGTTGGTTCTAACCTTTTGCATCTGTATAGTGTAGCATGGCTGCAGAGTAAGTCTATAAATACAAGTACATACTATACACAATACACTGAATAGACATGTTATTCATGCACATTGGGCTAAGTATAGTTTGTTGTAGGCTTTCTAAGACTGAATGAACAGCCAGAAAGTGGGACTTACCAAGAAAAGTAAAAGTGTGTGTGTGTGTGTGTGTGTGTGTGTGTGTGTGTGTGTGTGTGTGTGTGTGTGTGTGTGTGTGTGTGTGTGTGTGTGTGTGTGTGTGTGTGTGTGTGTGTGTGTGTGTGTGTGTGTGTGTGTGTGTGTGTGTGTGTGTGTGTGTGTGTGTGTGTGTGTGTGTGTGTGTGTGTGTGTGTGTGTGTGTGTGTGTGTGTGTGTGTGTGTGTGTGTAGGTTTTGGGAGGGTTAGCTGGTGGTGGGGGTGCATGTGAACGAGCAAGAAAACACTCGACGGGTCGTGAATAATCGTTTTAATGAGTGTGTAAGAGCAGGCGGCTCGGCGAGGGCCTGTCGGGTTAAACAAACTCACCAAATCCGATTGTCAAAGTGCAAAGTGGTGTCGGTTCAATTTGCCCCCCCGTCCTTACTTCTTCCTCCTTCCCTTGCTTCCTTGTCTTCGAGCCGACCCCCTCAACCCCCTCCCTCGCATGGTTCAGTCCTGCCAATTACAAGACATAATAATATTTTCTTAAACCTGGTGTGATCTTTGGTTTTGTTGTTTTAAAAAGCCCGCTGATCCCTGTGCGCTCCGCTGCTCGCCGTCAATGGAGCATCAGCAGAGAAACCTGCTTCCTGTCTGCTCACAGCAGCTTTCATCTGCTCACAGCACACAGAGAGACCGGTTCCTCTTGTGTTTTACAGCTTTACACTGAACACAACCTATAGTCTGCCTTTAAATTAAGCTAACAGCAGTTATTAGAATAGCTAGATAACTATTTGAATTGCTAATCTGAGCTATGCGCTAACATAACATCAGTTACCAATGAAGCTATATTCAACAGTTACCAATGTTAGTCACTGAGCTATCTATAATTTAACCAATTTAATTTAAGCGCCATAAAAATCCCATGTATTATTATTTATTATTAATAACATCGTTTCAATTAGCTAGTTTAGCTTCATTGAACAGTTAGCTGCTAACTTCACATAGCAATTTAATCCAACTTTTTGAATGACTTTAGGAAAAAACAACAATTTTAGCTGCCGATCTTTGCTAACATTAGTTTGAGTTGCTTATTAAGCTATTAAACAGTTAGCTGCTAACTTGTATCCAAATTCATCAAGAATTAAGGAGAAACAAATACCTTAAGATCAGTGGCGGCTGGTGGAAAATATTTTTGGGGGGGCTATGGAAATGGTGTGCAAACCATACACGGGGGTCCAGGGGGATGCACAAATATGAGATAATCCATAATCTTCAGTGTGGTTAGCTATGAATCTTCCAAAACTTCCAAATACCTTATGGACATAGTTTCTGTATAAACTCAACAGTACAGTAGGCCCACACAAACTGCAGAACACTGGTGCTTTGGGAACACTCAAATGATTTAATTCCCATTTAAAATCAGGAGACTAAATACGAACTGTGTGTGTGTGTGTGTGTGTGTGTGTGTGTGTCATACTTGCCAACCATCCCGATTTTCGCGGGAGACTCCCGATTTCATTGCCCTCTCCCGGTTTCCTCCCGGGGTCATATTTCTCCCGCATTTCTCCCGATTTCTGACAAATACAGATTTACTCACGACTGTTTCCACTCGGACTTTAATACAGCTACACCATTGTTTGGTTTCCATGGTAGCGCGTCTCTTTAGCAGCGCGCGCAACTCAAAGTCTGAGAGGGTGAGGAGTCACAGAAAACTGAACAAGAATTGACAAACTCCACCCTCTGCTCACTCCTCTCCTGTAAAACACAGGTCCAGCCCACACATAAGCTCCATGGTGCCACAGGCATTGCCCTTACAACTACAATTGCCCTTACAACTACACTAGCACCCGGAGTCTCCACCTGCAGACAACCTCGACAACTACTGTAGCGTCACCTTGGATACGAGTCCAAACAACTCACAGACACACAGACACATATAACCCTATGACCATCAGATCTGACGACGCTGATTGGCTGAAATTATGTTTTTGAAATTATGAAATTTCATAAATATGAAATTATGAAATTATGAAATTATTTTTGCTGAAATTATGTTTCGGCGGCATAGTTTATAGATAGCAACAGTCAGCTTGTTGACTGCTGCTGCTCTGGCTGAGGGCTCCTTTCTTAGCGCCCAGACGAGAGAGGGTAATGATACACGCTGTGGCCAGGCAGGAAACGTGACTTATCAGTAACTTTAGATATCGTAAAACAATTTTAAACGAGATTTTATTGTAGATAATACATTTTACTGATACCAACTATATAATATTTACCTTGTTCATTAAAAATAAAAAATATATTTTTAAAAATATATATTTATTTATTTTTAATGACAATCAAACATGTGGGAAGAGGGGGGGGGGGGGGGGGCCCTAGCGCCCCTATGGGCCGGCCGCCACTGCTTAAGATGCTTAACTGAGCTGTTAGCTAACATTAACCCAAACAGTTTGAGTTAGCATGAAAGCTTCATTGAACAGTGAGCCATTTATTTTAACTCCAGCTCATTTAGCTGCTAATGGATGCTATCGGCTAAACCAAAACACATTGCTCATAATTAAGCTTTTGCATCCTGAGTATGTAATTTAAGAGAATCATCACCAGCGACTCATTGATAACTACATTTTTGGTAGAAATATCAATAGGCTATCTGTCTGTATAGATGTGTCAATCATCCTTAAGCTATTTTCTAAAACTCAAGTGCACGTTTCCTCGATGAAAAGAAACCAAAACCAATTTTCTTTCTGATTCGATACAGGGCGCTGGCGCTCACATAATCCGACCACAGAATCAACAACAGATTAACATCAAGAGAGTTTTCAAACAGAAAAGTCAGACGGGATCAGCCGGTCGATGTGACACGGAAACCAACAGCAAATATAATGAGGTGTAATATAAATCTGTCAGCGCACACCAGCAGCCTCTGTACTGTGTGTGTGTGTGTGTGTGTGTGTGTGTGTGTGTGTGTGTGTGTGTGTGTGTGTGTATCTGTGTTGTCATCGTGTTTGCTGACTGGATGGCTAAACAAGGCCCGGTGTGTTTTAGTGTGTATTTCTAGCTAAGCTAAGCAGGGCTCAGCATAGATCCTTAGACCAATATGGCGGGATATACCACACACACACACACACACACACACACACACACACACACACACACACACACACACACACACACACACACACACACACACGAATATACAGTATCAAAAGCAAATGTGGCTCACACTTTATGGTTGTAGTCGGACAATGTATATTATGTTTACTTTTTGGAAGGCACCATTTATTAATAATGTTAGACCATTAAAGGTGAAAGAAGCATCGGGGACTGAAACGTTGTTCTCCTGAATGGAAACAGCTTGGTGAGACATTTAAAAACTCCACCAGCAGCTCCCTGAACCGCCACTTTCCTTCCTATGGACTTCCTATTCTTTAGACTGTCTGTAATTAGGAGTCGTTCAAACGGCGTGAACGCGTTCTGAATGAAATGAAAACGGCCTTTTATAACACAAGCAACACTTTGACATGTTGGGGCTTCAACCCTTCATTGTATAACCTTAATAAAGATTCTAATTCTAATGTAAGATGACAGTATTTACAAAAGCTTATTGATTGATCATCCTATAAGACATCATGTAGAACTGCTTGGATACAAATCATATATTAAAAACACTTTAAAGTGGAAGGAAAGTACATTTTTAAACAAAATATGTATCGAAACACAATAATCTGGCGTTCTTATATTCATTATTTTTGAATGTTTTATTGTTACGTTATGCAGCAGTGTTATTCTAATAGTTATGATCATTTACTTCTTCATTTAATTTCATATATTTGAGGTTTTTCTATTTCATTTTGGGCCAAAACTTGTAATTTTATAACAAAAAGTGGGAATTTTTCAAATTTTCACAACATATTTTAAATGTTCCCCAATATACAGTATTCTTTAAAACCCCATTTAAACCCTATCTTTGTTGTGATTTACCAATATAACAATTGGTATTTGAATCAAGATACTTTTGATCAATTTTACTGACGTTTGGTTGTTTTTTATTTGCTGTAAATGATATTTAAAACATATAATGTAACTGTATTTAATACCACAGCTGCAGAGAAACAGCTGGATACTTGCAGGGCATTATTCTTGGTTCTTATGAAGCGCAGAAGTAACATTTTTCCTCTGAGAATTCAATCATTTAGCTGAAAAACTGGTTGTGTTTTGGTGACAGTTGCTGCGTCTGAACTTCCTCATTCACAACTGAAATCCTGTCTTTTCTGACAAGCAGCAGCGTTTTCTCTGCCAGCCTTTGTCTGCACTACTTTCTCTTTTCTGCCTCTCTGTGGGGGAGGAAAGGGAGAAAGGGAGGAGGGAGGATGGAGATGGAGGAGGGTGATGGGTGGTGGTTTGTTGCCCTCGATATGTTGTGATGGAAGACTCGGTTCTCCAGAAGGAGCGTCCGCCTGGCCAGACAGGAACCATCATTGATCTGTTTGGCATCAGGCGTCTCCACACACTGCTGATCAGGCTGCAGCTGACACACACACACACACACACACACACACACACACACACACACACACACACACACACACACACACACACACACACACACACACAACCACGCACACGCATCTGCTGCACAGTGTATGCATGTGATGTTATGCAGAAAGGAGTCCTGCTTTATGAAAACAGACGGGATTGATATTGTCACACACACACACACACACACACACACACACACACACACACACACACACACACACACACACACACACACACACACACACACACACTGTACAATGTATGCATGTGATGTTATGCAGATATATCCTGATATATGAAAACAGATGGGATTGATATTGACACACACACACACACACACACACACACACGCACACACACACACACACACACACACTGTACAATGTATGCATGTGATGTTATGCAGATATATCCTGATATATGAAAACAGATGGGATTGATATTGACACACACACACGCACACGCACACACACACACACACACACACACTGTACAATGTATGCATGTGATGTTATGCAGATATATCCTGATATATGAAAACAGATGGGATTGATATTGACACACGCACACGCACACGCACACGCACACGCACACACACGCTGTACAGTGTATGCAGAGAGGGGTCCTGATTTATGAAAACAGGATTAATGGGAAACAGAAATCAGAATCAGGTCTTTAAGTAATGTGCTTTCTTGTTCAGTGCATACATAAACAAAGTAAGAGGAATTCATTAGTAAAAAAGGAACAAATATAAAAGCATTATATTAAACAGTTAAAGAACAATGTTTACAAGAAATATAAATATATACAAGTACAGCATGGGGTTAGAAACATAGTGGTGTTTTCATTCCACTCAGAACTAAACCACAATGGAGTCTTTCTTTTGAAATGTATCTGATTCATTATTAAAAGCACGTACAAATACATTTGCACAATACTTTTATACACCTTAAAACAGGCTTGTGTGTCCAGGTGTGATTCCCTGCTGAGTCTGAATTGTTATGTGATTTACAAACTAAAACATTCAAACCTGTGGGAAAGAAAGGCTGCTTCAGACGTTGCTTCCAAGTGTCTGTTATATTTGATCTTTTTAAAGACAAAGAGATGTATTGTGTTGTCCTCTTTATTATCAGACCTGCAGGGATGAAGGTTGTTGTGTCTCTGAAAAGAGCCGGGAGGATTACATTTGGTTTTCTTGCAAAACTAAATCAGTGTGAACGCAATTATGTCTTTGTTGTTTAAAATGATATAGGTTTGTGTGCATGTCAATGGTCTGCAAAGGCTAACATTCCAAAGTTCCAGGACACGATGACATCACTTTGTAACACTCTCGCTCCTATTGGCTCCAAAACATGGTATGTGATAGGCTAAGGGGCGGGACATCTCAATCACAACAAAGCCGGCCAGCCAACCAATCAGAGCAGACTGGGCTCTGGTTTCAGACAGAGGGTGAAAAGAGGTGCTGCAGCTCAGGCAGTATGAGAACAATCAAGAGTTTTTTGAACATTAAAGCATGGAGACATGTAGAGACACTACATACTGATATACACCTGGACATCAGCAGGAGAGGACTCTTTAAAGTAGAGACACTACATACTGATATACACCTGGACATCAGCAGGAGAGGACTCTTTAAAGTAGAGACACTACATACTGATATACACCTGGACATCAGCAGGAGAGGACTCTTTAAAGTAGAGACACTACATACTGATATACACCTGAACATCAGCAGGAGAGGACTCTTTAAAGTAGAGACACTAGATACTGATATACACCTGAACATCAGCAGGAGAGGACTCTTTAAAGTAGATACACTACATACTGATATACACCTGAACATCAGCAGGAGAGGACTCTTTAAAGTAGAGACACTACATACTGATATACACCTGATCATCAGCAGGAGAGGACTCTTTAAAGTAGAGACACTACATACTGATATACACCTGAACATCAGCAGGAGAGGACTCTTTAAAGTAGAGACACTAGATACTGATATACACCTGAACATCAGCAGGAGAGGACTCTTTAAAGTAGAGACACTAGATACTGATATACACCTGAACATCAGCAGGAGAGGACTCTTTAAAGTAGAGACACTAGATACTGATATACACCTGAACATCAGCAGGAGAGGACTCTTTAAAGTAGAGACACTACATACTGATATACACCTGAACATCAGCAGGAGAGAACTCTTTAAAGTAGAGACACTACATACTGATATACACCTGAACATCAGCAGGAGAGGACTCTTTAAAGTAGAGACACTACATACTGATATACACCTGAACATCAGCAGGAGAGGACTCTTTAAAGTAGAGACACTACATACTGATATACACCTGATCATCAGCAGGAGAGGACTCTTTAAAGTAGAGATACTACATACTGATATACACCTGAACATCAGCAGGAGAGGACTCTTTAAAGTAGAGATACTACATACTGATATACACCTGAACATCAGCAGGAGAGGACTCTTTAAAGTAGAGACACTACATACTGATATACACCTGAACATCAGCAGGAGAGGACTCTTTAAAGTAGAGACACTACATACTGATATACACCTGAACATCAGCAGGAGAGGACTCTTTAAAGTAGAGACACTACATACTGATATACACCTGAACATCAGCAGGAGAGGACTCTTTAAAGTAGAGACACTACATACTGATATGAACCCCCTCCTGCAGGAAGCCAGGATTTACCAACCATTAAGCTATCAAAAGCTTTTGTTTTGAAAAACATTGTGTTGGCCTTTTTATTCCTAATTGCGTTTCCAAATCGACTTCGATGTGCAGAAAGGAGAGCTGGATATCATTAATTCATACCCGCTCTATTCAGACTGGATTTACGTTTCACAACCTGCGGATAAAACACAGCAACATGTTCACTGAATGATTTAAATAAAGAAAATCTGGTGTTTTAAAATCACACTTGACTCGGCGCAGGATTAATTTGATTATTTTAATACTCCTGTCAATCAGCTATTACACCGCTTGTGGTTATAAAAACAGCTGCTTGTAGTTTCTTCATAATTGCACGTAAAACTGAACTAAATATGAATAGACTTTGGTTAAATACAAGTCATAAAAGTAGCTTATTTCCAATTTCAATTGCAGTCTTTCACTTGGTCATTCTTCCTATTTGTTATAATAATGATGATAATTATGCTAACAGGTGAACTTTTTGGGATTGGTTCACTGCCTATAGCTGTCCCGCCCCTTAGCCTATATCACGTACAATGTGTTGGAGCGCTAGCCAATAGGAGCACGAGTGTTACATAGTGATGTCATTATGGTCCAGAAGTAGATTATATTAGTAGACACAGATCTTATATCTGATATTAAACAAAGCAGCACAGAAGCAGCGATGAATCTGCCAGTCTGTCTGTTTTGTTCCCTCAATATTTAGGATATTTAAGGAGAAACACCTTTGGATAGCACGTTGATGAAACAGCAGGACACAGGTACACCACCCTGTGCGCGTATAATGTGGCTTCTTATAGAGGTAAATACTACAAAGCATTTGAGCTGCAGCCAAACCTAATTTTAAAGGGGACCTATCATGCAAAATGCACTTTTTAATGTCCTTAATACATCAACATGTGTCCCCGATGTGTCCCCGGTGTGTCCCCGGTGTGTCCCCGGTGTGTCAGGGAACTCACAAAGCGTCAGAAATCAAAACCCTCTCTCTTTTCCTCCGTTCCCAAATCTCTAAAAACGGGGGAACAACGGAGCTGATCCAGATTTTCTGCCGATATGATGTAATATCTGAAATGTGGACCCACGGGCCAATCAGAAAGTTGCTATCAGAAACAATAATATGGTCTTTGTTTACATTAGCATCGCTAACACTCAGAGCTAACCTGTACTGGAGAGCGTATGTGTAAAGAAGCAGGAAATAAAAAGGAACTCACCTTGTGGTAAACCTGAGGGAGAAAACGAGTTTGAGCTCCATACTGTTTCAGAAATAATCCTTGATGTGGTTTGGAACATGATGGCGTTTCATCACGGCAGCATTATCTCGTAGGATTCTGAGATTATTTAAAAAAAAGCTAAGGACCCCGAACCTGCAGTTCTCTAACAGGGCTGAAATAGAGGGATATGAGGGATTCTAAAATGCATGATCTGTTTAGTATTTGGAGCAAAACACATAATAGACATGTTTTTTATGTATTTGTATATATCTGAGACCCATACCTAAAAATAACATGATAGGAAACATTTAAACAGTGTAATAATGTGGAGAAACAGCAGCAGTCAACAGGAGCTGAAAGAGGAAGCTCTCCGTGTCCCTGTCTCTCTGCCCGACACACTGGGACCAGAGCCAGCGCTGCAGGACAAACTGGTGTTAGCAGCTGGAAGAAGTCCTGACATGTAGCACTGCAGCGAGACACAAGATGACTGTCAGAGGGTGAGTTCCTTTTATTAAAAATAAAGACCAGGGATGGTTGGATCCAAAATCAACAGGTTTCTGTATTACGTCACTATTACATCCAATCAAAGTAGGTGGTAATACTGTACATATTAAAATAGATACATGGAGTATATAGTACACATTTTATAATAAACCGTACACAAAAAGTACTTCTTATCTTAATGAGCCTTAAGACACTAATGTTATTACCTTTATCAGACTGTAGGAACAGTATGTGATTGGTTTTCAGATTGCTCTCTCAGCAGGGAGGGGGCTGCAACATGCCTCAACAGAAATGTCATTTGTTAAACACTTCAGACAACGTGTCATGTAACACACACACACACTCACACACACACATACCATGTATACATCACTTCAGGGGACATTACATTGACTTACATGCTTTTCCTGGAGACTTATCCTAACCTTAACCATAACCAACACATGCCTAACCCTAACCCTAATCCTAAACCTAACCAAGTCTTCACCCTAAAATTAATGATTCCCTCCAATTTGTCCCCATAAGGGAGGAGAGTCCCCACACGTGACTGTGTAAACAGATTTAGGTCCCCACAAGTATAGTAATGCTAGGCCACACACACACACACACACACACACACACACACACACACACACACACACACACACACACACACACACACACAGCAACAAAATGAGGGGGAGTAATTATCCAAACTTGTTGAGATTTACTCCCCCTGACTTCCTCACCTTCCTCACCTTCCTCACCTTCCTCACCTTCCTCACCCTCCCCCGTCTCTCTTTTTTTGTGATGCACAGGATTACTCTCAGTGTCGGAGCAGAAACCAGGCGTCATGTCAGGGATTAACTGCAGAACAAACACCCTTCAGTGAACAAGAGAGAGGAACAAGAGGAGGGAAAGGTGTGGTGTGGTATATTCTGTTGTCTTTTATTATAGTACTCTGAACATTAAAACATTAAAGACACATTGAAGTCACTTTTAACTCCTTATTTTGGAGTATTTATGCATCAAAATACCTTTAAAATTGTACTTCTTACAGTAAAGTATAGCACTATAAACTGGATTTAAAGGCTGTTTTCTATACATGTTTCCCCACCAACAAGCTTTGTGCAACACACCTCCATTGTTGTGCAGACACTATTTAAAATGATCGGCTTAAGTCTTACGACAGAGATGTGAAGTAGGCATTTTAAATAGCTATATCTTAAAGGAATCGGCACCAACAGAGGACCCTTGTCCAAGTGTTTAATTGTCATATGCACAACAATTACTGAGAAGCAATCATTAAGTGTCAGACTTCCTCCAACATAACTTATTAAAGTATAAAACCTGGGGAATAAACATTGAATGGACGACTTTTTTGAAGCCATAGGTGCTTTCACACCAAGTACTTTGCCATACTTAGTTCATCAGAACTCTTTAGTTCTGATGCAGATCGCGTTCACACCGGAATAAGTCCTTGGGGGAGGATTAGGAAAATGAAGCCGCTGACGTCACTTCTTCTTCTTCTGCTTTGGGTTTACTGGCAGGCCGCAAACAACTTCACGCCGTATACTGCCACTCGAAGTCCCCGGCCGGAAGTCCCCGGTGTTGGGGACTGGCTCCCGTTTTTTGGAGTTTGCGTGGTTTGCAATCCGCCCAGCCAATCAGAAATGGGAACCTTTTTCTCCCGTGAAAGTACCTGCTCTCTAGCAGGGACTGACGCTTTGGATAAAAGCGTCAGCTAAATGCAATGTAATGTAATGTAATGACTGAAAAGGGGGTGGAAGGGTTCTCATGAACTAAGTTCTAGTTACGGATTTCTTTGGTGTGAACGCACATTTTCGGAACTACATCGGAACTATTTAGAAAAGTACTCCGGTGTGAAAGCGCCTATTGACATATTTACGGGAGCTTTTGCCCTCATGATCAGTAGATTAGAGCATGTTTTTTTTTAAAAACTAGATAAATAGTAAGGTTTAATAATTAGGCGAGCATCGAGGCTCTACATCAGGGGGGTCAAACTCAAATACACAGTGGGCCAAAATAAAAAAATGGGTACTAGTCGAGTGCCGGACTGGTTCAATGTTTATTGCAGAACTTATTGAAATGAACTTATTGCACATATTAAACCTGGAACTAACAAAGCTTAAATGATTGCCTATAAAAACAACATTAAACATTAAATAATCAGCTGCATTCGTTTCTTATGGCTCTATCTGCAGCTTTTCCAGAGTCATTTCTTATGAGTACATTTTCCCACAGGCCAACAACAGCTTCAACAAAACTATTCCCCTCAAAGAGAAAACCAAACATGCCCTGTTGTCGTGAGAGAGAGAGTGCAGAAGGAAACATCCATTAAACTCAGTGTGCTGCTCTGTGATGCTAGTTCAGATACTTGGCATCTCATCTTGGGTGCAAGGTCATCAATGTTTGGGCTCAGGCTCTGAGCTGAGGAGACCCTCAGGGTGGAGTGAAGGTGTGCGTGCAATATACCAGCGGGCCAGATCTAATAGGAATTAGAAATTATCCTGCGGGCCGAAATTAAACCCACCAAGGGCCTGATTTGGCCCCCGGGCCTTGAGTTTGACACATGTGCTCTACATTAATGTCGTCCATTTGTTTGGTCCACCATTTTTTAGACTGAAATATGTCAAAATGTACGTTTTGGATTGTCGCCAAATTTGGCAGAACCAATCATTGTTGGGGGAGGATGAATTGTTGTGAATTTGATGATCCCTATGACTTTTCCACTGGTGTTGTCATCAGGTCAACATATTTACTAGTCCAATATTATACCAAATTACTGCACAACCAAAGACATTCCTCAGCTGTACTTTGTTAATGTAGCTAATGTTAGCATGCTAACACTCTAAACTAAGATGCTTAACATTGTACTTGCTAATGTAAGGTATTTTAGCTCTGAGCTCAGGATTAGCGGAAAAGAGTCCAGGAGGGTTATTTAAGTTAACAGCGTTTAATAAAACAATGACACAATGATACAATGAAATTGCAAATGGCGACAGCTCTTCTGTCCACTCGCATGGGATGAGAAAGAGACCGACTTCTGCTTGTGTCACATATTTATCATCTGAAGTCTTCTCCCATTGGCTTAGAGTCAACGGGGGCGAGTCCAAGTCACGTCCTGCCTGTCTTCATTCCCCGTTGTTAGTTTTACAATCTTCGAATGTTTATTGGTCATTTAACCATTCCCTAATAATAGTATTGCACCGTCAATAAGTGAGGGTTAAAGACAGTGTGTTTAGTGTGCAACACGTGTCATTTCTCCTTATATTCACTTACAAAAGAGATTATTAGCTACATGCTAATGCTAACAAAACCGTCTGAACAGACAGGAAGTCGAGTGTGTCGACAATGTCGTGTACATCCGGTTACAGAATAAAACTGTTATTGATTTTACGTTACGCCACATATATATTGATTTGATTCCTTACACCAACATTAGCATGTTAGCATTGCCGATGTGAGTATTTAGACACGCTATGCTTATGTAGCTGCAGTCTTACACATGGCTTTACTTGGCTGTAGACTTTTAATAATATGTTAAACACTCCTGAGATAAATCTGATTTGTAGGTATGTTGTATTATCTTTAACACTCTCTGTTTTCAGGTCAGTATCCGGTTCTCTGCTGCTGTCTGATCGTCCCAGTTTCCCCTCAGGGATCATAAAGCTTTTATCTGATCTCAATCCCCTGAATTCGGGGATCCTCTGACTTTTCATCTAGCGCAATCATCAGTTTAACATTTCTTTATTTCTCCAAATGAATGACCTTCCCATTTGCCCCAGCTGTGCTTTGGTAATGTAGCGAATGTTAGTATGCTAACACTCTGAACTAAAATGCTAACTATGGTCAACCCAGTCTCACGGTATTTCGTGCTATAGTCACGAAATTAATTTAATCTATTGATTCGATTTCCCCCTTTCTTTCGTGTCACACAGAACGATTTTAAAAGCAATGTATTTCTATTGGTAATATATTTTGTGCCTGCACCACCTCTTTTTGTCCGGTCGGGTCTAGGAAGACCAGAAGCTGTGTGGTTCGTCAAAACATTTTCTTACTCAATATCTTACCCTAAGCCTAACCCTTTATTTGAAATTGTATAATGAGTTTTTTTGCCATCCGCGAGGAAAAGAAATGACTCAGAGCCTCAGAATACTGAAATCTGTATTTAAAAAAATAAAAAAATGTCCTTCTAATTTGTTAATATTTGGTGCAGGCACGAAACATACTAGGCCCACCAATAGAAATACATTGCTTCTAAAATCGTTCTGTCAGAATACTGAAATCTGTATTTTTTTTAAATCCATTTTTCCTTCAAATTTGTTATTATTTACATTGCTTTTAAAATCGTTCTGTGACACGAAAAAAAAGCGAAAATCGTGTTGATGAACACGAATCAATAGATTAATTTCGTGACTATAACACGAAATGCCGTGAGACTGTGTTGCCATGGTAAACATTGCATTTGCCAAACATTAGCATGTTAGCATTGCCATTCTTAGCATTTAGGCACACTGTAGCCGCAGCCAGATGGCTTTGCTTGGCTGTAGACTCATTAGCTTCATCTGATTCCTCTTATTTGTGATAATCTGATATACATCTGTAAATGTGCTAGTGTTTAAATAAACTGCTTCACCTGTTAGCATGAAGAACATTTAATGACAGGTCATGTAATAGCTTTATCCCTAATCCCTGTCACATTATCTTGTTGTCACACAGTACTGTCCAGGTGTTTCCCTGCACTTGATCTCTTGTAATACTGTTTATGATTGTTTGTACATGTTGTATTATCTTCAACACTCTCTGTTTGCACTATTCTCAGGTATTATCAGTATCCAGTTCATCGTCCCAGTCTCCCCTCAGGGATCATAAAACCTTGATCTAATCTCATCTGAATCTTTTGACATCTCGTTGTGTTTTCATGACTGTGATGTTCTCCTTTTCTTCCTTCTCCTTCTTCTTCTTCTTCTTCTGTCTTCCTTCCTGCCTGTCTGTCAGCCGACGGAGAGGCGACAGCAAGTCTCCACGCCGTAAACCGATCCGCCTCGGAGAGAGCGGGAGAGGATTCCTGATATGGATCTACCTCAGAAACTCAGCCAAACAAAGCCTCACCTGTTTTCACCGCCCTGCCTTGTTCCTCCTGCACCACCACACTGAAATCCACTTTGTCAGTTTGTGCATTTTCTCCTCGTGGTTTTGTTTCCGTCGGGGATTGTGGAAGCTTTGATACACAGAAATACCTGTTAGTATAGTAGTTGTCGATTCCTTTTTTCCACCAAATACCTCCACCCTCCCTCCCTCCCTCCGTCCACTCTCACCGGAACAGAAAATTACCCTTCTCCCCTCTTACATTTTGGGTGTCCCAAACCGAGGCCCCCGGGGCAGATCCCAGACATAAAAGTTAGCATTGAGGAGCCGAGTGTCCGATATCAGTTAATGTGAGATACAACTAATTAGTCCATTATCGGGCCCCTGCTCTCACCGGCTCATAAATTGGAGCCACTCAAAGGTCGTTTATTATTTATCAGAGAGGATGAGGGGGGAGGAGGGGGGGTTCTGCTCCGGTTTGCTTGTTCAACATATCAAGATTAGTTTCAACTAGCCCTGTTGGATGACTGCAGCCTGCAAACACCACACACACACACATTTCATCACACACACACTTCCTTGTCTCTGTCGGGCTACAGGAGGCCGACGCAGATTTCTTCAAGCAGCAAAAAACATCAGTTTATGTTACAGCAGAAAACTTGAGTTCAATGTAAACATGTTATTGATGAATTAATAATGTGTAATAAATATTGCACAACAGCTCGTTCCAGGAGTGTGTGTCTGTTCTGATGTAAGAGCTTTATGACCTTATGACCTGTATTTCAACATACCTGTATTTCAATATGTTGTTTTTTTCCAAGTGTTCGACTATACTATGAATATTTAAAAAATGTTTGGACATACTACGACTTTTTTTTAACATACTGGCTACTATACCTTTTTGGGAAAATGCTATGACTTATATTCCACATACGTCTATGTCGTTTTTTTGCAAAATGTTCAACATAACATTAGTCGCTTTAATTTTTATTTTCGACACAAATATTTAAAAAAATGTTTGGACATACCACGACTTTTTTTTTTAACATACTAACATGACATTTCCGACATATGACTTTTTTCTAAATGTTTGGGATATATTAGCTTTGTTCGTTATTCTCGCGTCCCGGAGAGAAGCTTTAAAAGTAAGGAGACCAATGGAGTCTCTGAGAAGGTTCAAATGGGTACTTTAATTAAAATGGCGCAGTAATGTTACAAGCAGAAGATGGTTCAGAGAGAGGAACAGCTGTGTCCTCGGCGAAGGAAAGAGAGCGAGAAACACACATTCAGCTGTTAAATATCCTCTGCTGGCTCCTCCCCGTGTGCCGGTTGGCGCTGCTGGGGGCCGGCCCTCCACGTCTTCAATGTCCGTTGTTGCGCATAACAGAAGATTCAGACATTGTACATTCAATATATAACTAAACACACCTTTCCTCCTCATATTGTCTTTCATGACTTTTCATTTATTGCATTTTAAACGCTGTAATCAATACTTTAAAAATACTGGAAATACTTCACGGCAGTTATCATTTCCGGTAGTTCCGGAAGTTGTCATATGCTACCCACGTCTGTCAACAAAACGTATTCAAATAAACTGTAACTTCATTCAATATTCAGCAATAATAATATCTCGACGTCTATAGTTGTAGTGTTGAAATCAATAGGTTTCGGTGTGCATCACTCCGTGTCATTTGGGTTCTGAATTCACCTCTATAGGAAAAGGAATATTAGCCACATGCTAAATGCTAACCGGAGATGAAGGATTTTCAGAATAAAAGCTTGACATCAGACATTGTGCGCGAGAACTTCTTGTTTTTCAGTATAAAACAGCATTTAAACTGACTGTATGTTTAAACTAAATTATGCCATAAAACATTGATTTTTAATTTCTAACAGATACTATACTGTCGTTTTTTCAAAATGTTCGACATACTACGACTTTTCCTTAAACATACTATGATATGACTTCTTCCTAAATGTTTGAAATATGTGTTTTTTTTCAACATTTTCGAAAACTATGGCTTTTTTTCAAACTTTTTACATCATACTGTACTTTGCCTTTTTTTTTTTTACATTTTTACGACTTTTTCTCGACACACTATATTACTTTATAGCACTACACCACTCTACACACTTTAACATACTATGACATTTTTTTTCGACATTTTCTACATACTATACTATGACATTTCTTTAAACATACTATTGAGAGGCGAAGTCCCTCCCCTTCCAGTGGGACTCATGGGACCTTATTTCGGAAAAAGTATGTATTGAAGTCAATGGAGAGAGAAAGATTATCTTTCGATCCCGTTTGAATTGTGCCACCAATTACACATATGATGTTTGTCAATCTTAAATAATAATTTCCATGTCAAAAAAGTCACAGTTTGAAAAGAAACTGTTGAAATATTAGACTATGAAAAATACGCAACTAGAAAGACTACAAATCCCAGAGTCCCGGTCCCGCATGCTGGCTCTCACGGAACCGACTAGCTCCCCTTGTGTGTATGTGCAGCTCTCAACGTGCCCAGACTTGGAGTGATTTCCACCTCTTTTAATACTTTCCACCTCGTTCTGAAAGAAAGAGGTGAAATGTTCCAATGTGACGGCCGTTTTGGTGTTGGAGCGAGACGGGAGATGTAGGTCATTGAGCGGTTTCACACAAAAACATGTGTTACTTCACAGTTTTACGACACATTTGAATTTTTTTGACTTATAAAATTATCTTTTAAATTGACAAACATCATATGTGTAATTCGTGGCACAATTCAAACTGGATCGAAAGATAATCTTTCTCTCTCCATTGACTTCAATACATACTTTTTCAGAAATAAGGTCCCATGGAGGAAAGGGAGGGACTTGGCCTCTCTATACATGAGAGTAACACATGCGTCACTTCCAGGCAAAAAGTACGGCTCCGCCCACTTTTGGGGGAAAACAAAGCTGTCATTTGAACGGCGGTCAATACGAATTCAGAAGTTTTTGCCAATCCGATCAGAAATGTAAGAAAACTGTGTATTTGTGGATCTTCAAAGAGCCCGATTACAATGGCCAGACAGGCAAACAATTACATTAAATCTTTTGAAATCGACGATCGGGCTCGATATATGGTTAAATATAGCAGTAAGCGATCGGTGTCCATAGATGAGAGTAACATCTACGTCACTTTACGGCCCCGCCCACTTTTGGGGGAAACAACGCTGAGCAAGAGCTCTTCTTTTACTGTCCTTTGTTCTTAGAGGAAGTACAGAAACACTGAACTCTGGATTTGTTTTAATGTTTGAGGAGCAATAAACGACACAGCAGCTTTCCGCCTCGCTCATGAGAGAAACAGCTGGCAAAATTACAGCCTCGTCTACTGATTTTAATTTAACCATATGTCGAGCCCGATTGTCGATTTCTAATGATTTAATGTAACTGTTTGCCTGCCATCGTAATCGAGCTCTTTGAAGATCCAAAAATTCACGGTTTTCAAAAATGTCTGATCGGATTGGCAAAAACTTCAGAATTTGTATTGACCGCCATTGACCCCAAAAGTGGGCGGGGCCGTAATTTTCACCCGGAAATGACGTAGGTGTTACTCTCATCTATAATAAGTTGGTTTTTTCTACATTTTCTAGATACTATATTATTACTTTTTCCAACATTTTTGAAATACTATACTATGATTTTTTTTTTAGACGTATGTTGATGTTGTTTTTTTCAAAAATGTCGACATACCTTTTTCCACATTTTCTACATTTTTCTAGATACTACACTATTACTCTTTTCAACAATGTCGACATAATGTACTATATATGACTTCTTCCTACATTTTTGAAATACCATACAATGAATTTTTTTTAAATACTATGCAATGACATTTTTCTCAACACTACATAGCCTATACCACTATATCATACCTGCCAACCCTACCGATTTGGCGGTAGTCTACCGCGTTTGACATGTTTCTACCGCCTACCGACTTCGCTGGCTTTCCCTACCGATTTTAAATCTTCCCAAACTATAACAAATAAAAAAGACACTCCATAGACACTGGACTCGACTTTTGGCGGACACCGTTTGCGTGTCTGTGATCGCATCATACAAACAGTCCTCTGTGTTTCTGAAAGAGAAACAACGTGCAGACCGGGGGTAACGCTGCCTTTCCTCTGCGTTACCCCCGGGGCTGATGGGTAATCACTCCCAAATGAGTGAGGGAACAGAGACGAGGCATTTGAGTCCTGCAGGGTTTCCCCGTTAGTATCAGTTTCTCGAAAACACATGTTGGCGACTGAAAGACATCCAGTGTTTGGTCTTTTCCTGAAGCATCCTTCACCTACAGTGTCTGAAAGAGGACCACAAACACACACAATATAATACAATTTTGAGATTTGGGGACATTTATCTCCCATTCTTTTACTTTTCGGGCATTTTACAGACCAGACATGTCGTTGATGTCACTGTTGACCAAACTACCACTTTTTCTGAAAAATGCATAAAATGATGCAATATTTGTTAAATACATGGTTTATGCATGTAATTACTGGGGTTCCATTTCTTCTGATTACCTCGTTTGGGCGTGCACATTTGCCACGCGCAAACCTACCTCTTTTGGATTTGGAAAGGTTGGCATGTATGTTATATTGCACTACACCACTCTACACACTGATACCTTTCACTGAGTGTGTTGTATGTCTTTCCTCTGTGTTTGTATTCATGTTATGATGTGGCAGCTCCATGTAAAGTGTGAATCAGACGAGATGTTGGGAGTCGTCTCGTTGTTTTATCTCCTCTGTGATTCAGCACATCTCACACAAACACAGTGTTTCTGTCCGGGCCAATTATTCCTGTTTTCATCTTCAGTCGCAGGCAACAGGTCTGGATTTGATTCGGAGCAGGTATCACACAGAGGGATCATGTTACACAGCTGTGAGGTTTATTGCTCAGCGAGGGAACGTGTCGCCTGCTTCTCATCTGGGTGAGAAGCAGGGAGAGGAGGGTGGGAAGAAATATCCATCTAAATCCTTGAAGCAATGCCTTCAATGGAAAACGTTTGGATTGCTAAATGGAAAAAACACTGAGGACTTGTCTTCAATTAAATATTATGTTCTTTAAATAAAAGAAACTTCTCTTATATGTTATATGTGTGTTTCGAATTCTTCAAGCTATTATAAAGCCAGAAGATACATTGGTTACTATTTACAAATATACATGTATATACACATTTAATCTTCAGATAATAAATACTTTAGTTCATTACTGTACATTATTCATATTTTGTTTAAAATGTTATTAAATGATTTTATACAAGGCTTTAGTTAAAGCTATAATAAGAAATACATAATTAAATTAAGTTTGTTATTTTAATACAAATATTTTGTTAAGTAAAAAACCAAGTATTATTTAAGAAAACCTTTAAAAAAAATTAAAAGTATTAATTCAGTGTATAATTACATTATTACATGTCACTTGTTAGACGCTTTTATCCAAAGCGACTTACATACTCAATACTGTGGACAATCCCCACAGGAGCACTTTGGGGTGAAGTGTCTCAGGGACACAACGACATGCTGACTGCAGTGGGGTTTGAACCTGTGACCCCCTGATTCGAGCACCATTTAAAGGGGACCTATCATGCAAAAGTCACCTTTTGATGTATTTTCTACATCAACATGTGTCCCCGGTGTGTCCCCGGTGTGTCAGGGAACTCACGCAGCGTCAGGAAATAAAACCCTCTCTCTTTTCCTCCGTACCCAAATCTCTAAAAACGAGGAACAACGGAGCTGATCCAGATTTGTGTCCGATATGACGTAATATCTGAAATGTGGACCCACGGCCCAATCAGAAAGTTGCTATCAGAAACAATGCCCGACTGTTTTGGACGTAATATGGTCGGTGTTTACATTAGCATCGCTAACACTCAGAGCTAACCTGTACTGGAGAGCATGTGTGTGAAGAAGCAGGAAGTAAAAAGGAACTCACCTTGTGGTATAACCGGCAAGAGAGAAAGCCTTTGAGCTCCAAACTGTTTCAGAGAGAATCCTTGATAATCCATGATATGGCGTTTCATCACAGCAGCATTTAGTTTAGACAGTAGCTGCCGGGTCCCGCATGAGCTCAGACCCTTCCTCTTTAAAGCTTTATCCCCAAATCAGCACTTTTGAAACAGGAAGTGAAATAGAGGGACATGAGGCATGGCTAGAATGATCTGTTTGGTATTTTGAGCAAAACACTTCATAGACATGTTTTTTATATATCTGAGACCTATGCTATTGCCTACAAATAGCATGATAAACAATACATAAGTATTTTCATTATATTTAATACACTTAAAAAACGTACTTACTTTAAGAACCATGACCAACTAGGAAAGAAAAATAGCAATTAAGAAGGTAACACATGTTTGGCTACCTGTGTGTGTTACAGAGGGATATTGCAGTAGAGTTTTATGCAGTGGCCATCGACACATTTCCTCCAGTTTAACATATCTTCTGTGTTCCTGCAGCACGAGAAGCTCAGAGTGAGAAACCGTCAGGACGAAGACATCCAGCTGCTGCTGGTTTTATTAAATGTATCACCTCTCTGCAGAAAGCCACATTAACATGAATCATTATTATGATATGGTGCCATTTTCACATCTTTGTGTTCTTGTAAAACCAGAAACACAGCCTTAAAAGGATCCTCTGTCTCTGATCAGATTCATTGACACTTGAATGGCAGAGACAGAGAGAGAACATTTCCACCACATTTAACATTTACAACTAAATTAAACTGTAATGGGACATCAAGTTTTAACATCTTCCTATTGTGACGTAAAACAGATAAAACCAATACACATAGTGCAAGAGAACGTTTTAAGATGTGCAATAAAAGGGTCACATGACTTCACGTCGTCAGTGTGAAGAGGAGGCAACTTTAGAATAGGGAACCTGTTCAGGTCAATTAGAGTCAAACTACTAGCTTATTGGTTATGAACAAGACTTCACTTTAGAATAGGGAACCTGTTCAGGTCAATTAGAGTCAAACTACTAGCTTATTGGTTATGAACAAGACTTCACTTTAGAATAGGGAACATGTTCTTAGATATAAATACCTAATTTTGAGTTAATTAGACACAATTAACACTTGTAGTTTCATGTCTTGTTACATAAGAATAGATCATATTTGTTAAGTGTTATTAAGGGAGAATTACTATTCTTGTGCTACTACTGCCTCATTAGGCCCATATTGAGCATATTAAGACCCAAACTCATGAACAACAACTTCCTTACTTGCAATGAATCAGCACTAATTAGAGGGTTATTGAGGAAAAACTCAACTAATGGCTTATTACTTGTAGAATCTGGTCATGTAGAATAAGGCATTAATAAGTGTTTTATAATGACTAATAAAGAGCCAATATACTGCTAATATGCATGTTAATTAGCAACTAGTTGATGGTTAATTTGTGTACCTTAATATAACGTGTTACCCTTTTTTCCAATTAAGTGCTCGGTGTGTTTTAACCATGTTTTAACAATATGTTTAACTTCCAACAACATGACAATGTTTACCCACAAACCCCTGCTTCTCTACAACAATCCCACTACAAGAGAGACTTCAGCTTGATTTGTCATTGCCTTTTCCGCCTCCTTCATCTGCAACACACACACACACACACACACACACACACACACACACACACACACACGCTCTGCAGCAAGTTGCCTCACCCATGCTGTGTATTTACCTCCGTAATCAGAGTCCATGCAAGTGTTGTGTCTTTATGTTCCCGAGGTGCTATGTCATTTACATTTATGAAATACACACACACACACACACACACACACACACACACACACACACACACACACACACACACACACACACACACACACACACACACACACACACACACACTCTGCAGGAGTCTCTGTGAAGAGATGACGGGAGGAAAACACTCGTTTACTGTCAGAAACAACATTTGTTTTTTTTGCATTTCAAATTCTTGCTTCTAAGTTTCCTTTTTCCTTCCCACAGCGCTTTTGGTCATTGATTTTTCTGTACGGTTTTATGTCTCATCTACCACTTTTTCCTTACTACTTTAGGTGCAGCATTGGAGTAAATGTACTCAGTTACATTCCCCAACACTGAGACACTAAAATGATCATTGTCACGAAGTGCAAATGTCCTCTCTTCGTCGTGATATCTCACTCTGGACCTGAGTGTCAATCCGATCAGTGTTGGCAGGATAACAACCTGTTACAGGCCTCATGTATCAGTGTAATCCTGTGTGTGTACGGCTGTCTGTCATTGTCACAGTGTGAGAAAGCGTCCTCCTGTTTGCATCTAGGTGTCATTACAACAAGACAACAGCACGTTAATAAAGAGACTGAGTGTGGAGTGTGTGCTTTGTTTTCCATGCTAATCAGCCAGCTGATGCTGGGCTCTGTGCTTTGTTCAGCTGAAACAAACAGAGAAGCATCACTGTCAGCATCAAGCTCAACGCTGACATCCTCAAATCAATATTATTGTTTTCCGTCGCCTTTGTTTATGCAGGAAAGGTTGTGCAGAGACTGGGAGCTGCCCAGTGAAACCGTCCTGATGCTCGAGCTGCTCCTGGATCAGAGAGTCAACAAAACAAAGTTTGAAGAACAAGATGGTTTTGTTTTAATTTGTAAGGACAATTGCTATTTTGCATGAGGCGTTAATCCTGTAACAACAATCTTATACTTTATTTGTTGTATGCAATCAACTTCATCCTTCTTATTTTGAGTTCAGTCAGACTACTCACGTGTTTCTTAATATGTTTATTAGAAGCAGCATATAGTTTGAGTTTGGCGTCTAGGCTCGGGCCTCATCGCTCCACAGATTTACAAAGAACATTGAGTGATGATTAGATAACTATCCCCCGAGCCTACAGGTGAAGCTGGGGTGGAGGGGCGCCGTAAGGGGGTGAGGGGTTAGGACGATTCTAAGGGCCCATGACTGACAGGTGCCCCAAACATCTTTAGAACATTAAGAACAAATGTTTAAGTAACCTTTCATCAATCATCAATAATTAACATTAATATAACGTCATATTGATAATGTACTCACTAAACTTACGATTCATTTAACTTATTTTCTTCCAAAAGTTAATTATCCAAAGCATCGAACACCCCCCTCTATTTACATGTAATGGTTTGGTCCTGCCTCCAAACACTGTGCGGCACCGGCCCTTTCTAGCAGAAAGTGAGAGCATGTGAGGAGCAGGGATGCTAGTACTTACGTGAGTGCGATGTTTCAACGACTAACACAGTCAGGCTTTCAAGAAAGAAAAGAAAGGAGAGAAAGACAAGAGAGAGGGACTAAAGGGCGACAGAATGTCACCCAGTTTTTCAAGAGAAAAGGTGGGTGTGGTCTATGAGTGGTGGAAATTAGTCTGTTAGCTAAGCGTAGTCGATTGTAAATAATAATTGTAATGTTTTGCTGACATTAAAGGTGGGGTAGGTAAGTTTGAGAAACCGGCTCGAGATACACTTTTTGCAATGAATATCTGAAGTGCTTTGACAAAAAATCCATAAATAAATATCATCAGTGGAAGCCGTGGCGCTGTAAAAAGCACGACCAATCATCTGAGCCGGCCCGGCTAAAATAACTGGATGGCCTACCTGCCTGTCAGCCTTCCATCTGTGCACAAACTTATCTTGTGCGCTCATTGGTCATGTGCACGTTCGTGTGTGTTGGAGGAGGGGCTCTGTAATGGTGCGTTCACGCCGGACGCGATGTGAATATTCGCTTCGCTCTCATCGCTCCTATCGTATCGCTCTAAATGCTCGAGTTTCACCGCGGCTGCCAGCTGTGTTTACTCGCATCATTCAAACAAGACGCGCTGGCTCGTGAGCTACAACAAAATGAACATATTTTACCGTGATTAAATTGTGATATCGATAAAATCGATGCTCCACATTCGACTACGACCTCAGATCAGACGAGACAACCCGCTGAATTTAAGCATATTACTAAGCGGAGAAAAATAAACTTTTTCAAAGTAAAGGAGTTCAAGTATCTCGGGGTCTTGTTCTCGAGTGAGGGAACAATGGAGCGTGAGATGGGCCGGAGAATCGGAGCAGCGGGAGCGGTACTGCAGTCGCTTTAACGCACCGTTGTGACGAAAAGGGAGCTGAGCCAGAAGGCAAAGCTCTCTGTCTACCGGGCCATTTCCCTTCCTACCCTCACCTATGGTCATGAAGGATGGGTCATGACCGAAAGAACGAGATCGCGGATACAAGCGGCCGAGATGGGTTTTCTCCGCAGGGTGGCTGGTGTCTCCCTTAGGGATAAGGTGAGAAGTTCAGTCATCCAGGAGGGACTCGGAGTTGAGCCGCTCCTCCTTCGCGTCGAAAGGAGCCAGTTGAGGTGGTTCGGGCACCTAGTTAGGATGCCACCTGGGCGCCTCCCTAGG
This sequence comes from Pogonophryne albipinna, assembly GCA_028583405.1. Lineage (NCBI taxonomy): Eukaryota > Metazoa > Chordata > Actinopteri > Perciformes > Artedidraconidae > Pogonophryne > Pogonophryne albipinna. The sequence continues at coordinate 253,872 of JAPTMU010000154.1, forward strand.
GAGGTGTTCCAGGCACGTCCAGCTGGGAAGAGACCAAGGGGTAGACCTAGGACCAGGTGGAGGGATTATATCTCTTCGCTGGCCTGGGAGCGCCTTGGGATCCCCCAGTCAGAGCTGGTTGATGAGGGGAAAGGAACGTTTGGGGCTCTCTGCTGGAACTGCTACCTCTGAGACCCGACCACGGATAAGCGGGAGAAGATGGATGGATGGATAAATTGTGATACACGATTCTAAATGATGCCGAAGTAACAACATACTGATACCGGTTAGTAAAAACCATGAATTAATGCTTGACAAGTCTGCAGACAAAAACCTTTTAAAATGCTTGTTCCGCTGATTGGCTTCCTCGAGAACGCGGCAAGTGAATTTGACGCTCGAGTTGAAAAAATTGAACTCTCGCGTTTGACGCGGGACCGTTCAATCGCGTGATTCGCGCTGCGTCCACCGCTTCATGCTCGCCGTCGGAGCGAAATCGCGTCTGTCCGCGTCTCTGCATTGACTTTACATGTAGTCGCGCCGCCCCCAAACATCGCATCGCATCCGGTGTGAACGCAGCATAAGGCTTTGCAGTCTTGCCATGCTGTCCATTGAAAGCCAGTTGGCTAGAAAGCTGGACTTCAAGGACTTGATCAGTGACTCTGCCTGTAAGAAGGCTAGGCGCTGGGCTCTTGGTGAGTAAGGCTGAGCCAGGGCTCGTAATAACTGTTAAAGGGCAAGGCTATGGTAACGATATTAGATCACTACACACAAGATGCATGATGAGAAAAAGACTGAGAACCGGTAATAGGCTCTGATTTAGCACCACCATCAGGCCTTTTCACTTCCATTTCCGTTTTGTTGTCCGTTTACACTTTAATACCCGCTTATTTTATCTGCACAGTGTTATATTTTCACAGCTCAGTGTCAGTAAATATTGTGCGGTTAGTATTGGACTACAAGATAGATGCAAGCCTGTGTGTAGTTATTTAAAGCATAAATGAGTCGGTTGGGTTCTGGAGGTGTGGTTACAGCATTATGCTTGGTTGGCGTGACCTGGGCCTGGTGGTGGGGCCCAATGTGATATCTTTTCATGGGGCCCAAAATCCCTGGCGGCGCCCCTGGCGGTGGTGGGGGGGCAAGCGAGCAGCAGCAACATGAAACACAGCAGCAGGAACATGAACGCAGCAAGTGAACACAGCAGCAGCAGCATAGCGAGGCAGAGGCAGGAAGACCAGGCAGCTTAAATAGAGCGGCATGTTTAGGAGAATGTGTTTGGTTGGTTGTAAGAGTCACAGTCACTCTCTGAACGCAGTACCTATAGGGAAGTATTTCAGTGAGGCATCAGTACGTTAACTTAAGGTTAATTGATCTGCTTCGTCTACAATCTCTGAGTCAAGATATTTCAGCAACGTTAAAGTCAGAATACACAGAGAACAGTCTGATCCTTTTCTATTCTGGTCGTCCTAGTCTTTATTCAGCATTTAAAAAGAGATTGTGTGTGTATGTGTGTGTGTGTGTGTGTGTGTGTCAGTCTCAGCTCTGGGCTTTCTGTTTTCCCAACAGCCTCTCTGAGTTTGCAGACACAAAGACTGCATCAAATCCCCTCAGCTCACAGTGTCTCTGGGGTTTCTGTTCCTCATATTAAACATCAAATCACTGTTTCTTTGTGTGGTAACTTCGTGAGTGTGTGTGTGTGTATGTGTGTGTGTGTGTGTGTGTGTGTGTGTGTGAGTGTGTGAAGACGATCAGGGGAATTCAGCAACTCTCCAACAGTCTGTCACTGTTTATCTCTTTGTCTCTTTGTTTACATCCTCCTTTCTGTTTCCTTATTTCTCCAAAATGTTAGCACTTGATCCAACATTTTGTCTAGGAACATTTTGCTCTTAAAGGATTAGTCTGTTGCCATTATAAATATACTTTTACAGGTATACAGGTATTTAAAAATCTACGTCATCAGAGTTTAACCCTTAGATGCCCGAGTGCCTGGACCCTACACTCTTCCATAAGTGGTTAAAAAAGGACCCGTATTAGAATAATGTGTTTTTATGCCATGTTTGTCATTTTGGTTAAGAAAAATAACTAGAAATATATATATTTATAATTTTAGAAAAAAAAATTACATTTAAAAAAAAAACATTTTGAATATATCAATGCAAAGATCTCTGCTATTCTGAGACCCTCACAGTATTCCAGTCCCTTTTCAAAACTCAACTTGTTATCAGCGTGCCAACGATCGAGAATTATCAACCGGGGGGGGGGGGGGGGGGGTGAGGCGCTTGACCCTCGTCGAGCCTCGCTGCGGGGAAGCAGTGTGTGGACCTGTCAGCGCAACTTACATGATGCCGAATTTAACAAACACATTTAAATAATTGTTTTAAACGGCATAATAATAAGGACGATCGTCCGTTCTGTGATTCTCCAGAGCACACATGTTATGATATTAGGGTCATGCAGAGTGAGATGAGATCGCTGTCCCTTTAAGAGAGAGAGAGAGAGAGGGGTGTGGCTTGTGCATGTGTGTTTGTGGATGGTAGAGCGACAGTGAGGGAACGTGTGTATGTTTCTGGAAGTGAAACGAGGCAGCAGAAAAACAGAGGTCTGTGATGTATTTTGTGAAACAGAAGAACAGCTAAATAAATGCAACGGCCTCCCAAGAAGAGCTCGCCTCTCTCCAGTCATTGAAGCTAAAGTGGGTTATTGAACCTGAAGCTTGTTGCTTCTGCCCTCCTCGACTACGGTCTGGGAGCCGACAGGAAAGTTCAACACACAGATGGCCAGTCCGCCCCTTTGTAGCATATTATTTCAATGAGAGATGAGCAGATCGCCACTGGGCTTTCAACTAAAGACACAGCCACGCAAAAACGGCGGTATTTGTACAGCTCCTTATGGCTACTGCAATTAGTGAAGTGCTTTCCTCTCTGTGGTGAAACGATCAGCACCACAGAGGAAAGCGGCAGAAAGTCACCTGGAGATAAAGAGAGCGGGGCTGCGCTGCGTGCACGGCTTCCTTCTGCAGGTAACGGGGAGACGCGCTCTGGCGGCGGTCTCGTTCAGGATCCGAAAATACAATTTAAATATTTTTGCACACTTATTCCACCTAGTGTGCCACTGGTTACGGTTACGGTGCCAATGCTGGCACGCGTGCCAGGGGTTGCCGACCCCTGCCCTATACAAATATAATGTATTATTACTATTATTATTATACTGACAGGTATCAGATCTTGCTGTGTAAAATAATCTTCCTGAGAGGTGTCACCTGTGATGTCGTCTGTGTGGTCTACAGTGAATGTATTCCTGACAGCAACAGCTGATAAGAATCATAGGATCCCATAGGAAATGCATGCGGGTAATTTTTGACCCACTTATGAAAGCTTAGGGTAGCAATACAACAACTACAATTTCTTAAAATGTATAACATTTAAATTTAAAATTAGCATGGCATGATATCCAAAACATGTTTTTTGAGGAATAGCTGGAATATGAAATGATGAAAAGAAAACCTTCAAGAAAACCACCTCACCGGGTCCAAAAATACCCACTTGTGCATCTGAGGGTTAAGCTAACGTTAGCATAGCCAACATTTCCCCAAAATGTATTTATTTAGTTCTCATCCTAAAAGTCTTTTCAGTTGCTACACTTTAAAAATACGACAAATAAAGCAATAACCATCCTGCTAGTTTGTGAGCAAAACAGCCAAACCTTGTTTAATAACAATCCGTCCAAACTGTTTTTCCTATTGCATGTATTATACTAGGTCTTCACTGCAAAACACAGTTACATATCTAATGCATTTTTCCATGTCTCAAGATGAAACTGGTTTAGCTTGAGCTTTTGGCACGATATCACACGTGTTGCCTTCAATTTCATATCTGCCAGCATCATATCAGCTTTAACGACATACTCTGATAATGGTGTTTAGTGTTTATTGCCAACTATCATGTATAATTCTCCTTACTGTTAATAATATGCTGTAACTGCAGCCTGGTTGGTGAGAAAGTAAATGTATATTCAAGGTTGGGAATTCTTGAAGTTCCTAATCAACCAGCTTTTCCAGTATACACAGACGGCAGTTAGCTACTAGTATTTAATTACTCTGCTGTGATGGGTTAGGTTACAATGTTTGACGTAAGAGTTTCTTGTTGAAATGAAAGGTGACAACTTATTTCCTCTTCAGAAATCAAACCAAACAGGCGTTACACGTGGAAGAAACAGATAGGTGAACTGTACCACATGTTGCCTTCCTTCTCTTCAGATGGTAAAACATTAAAAAATAATATTAGTCTAAACTATGGCTTAAACATTAGACAATAGTGTATGAGCTACAAAAACAGAGACTACAGCTGTGACCAGGTCCCCAACAAACCAAATGTGGGACAAGGAGTATGTTTGTGTGGGACAATGTGGGACAATGTGGGACACCCTCTCAACCCCCCCCCCCCCCCCCCCCACCGGGAAAAAAAATCTCTATTGCTATTCTGTTTCATTTGGTTTATTCAACAACATCCAATAGACAATGACAGAAAGTCAAAATGCAGTAACAATTTCGTATCTCTTAATAAAGAAAAGTAAACTAAGGCTAACCAAGGCAGCAGGCATTATTCACTTCAAGTGTTTAGAAATGCATCTTCCGAATTCAACGAGTGTATTACCTGTAAAATTAGGCACAACATAAATTAATAGATAAAATAAAACCATAGGTACAAATCAAAACCGGCCAGGAGGGAACAAAAACATAATACATAAAATAAAATAGCTTTCATTTGTGTCCATCACAGCAACAACAGGTGCCCCCCCCCCCCCCCCACAGTGTGTGGGCTATTTTGTCACCTAGAACCACTGGTGTCTTTAACTCCGTCAAACAACTCTCCCCAGAGGCAGGGGCAAGCACATCTGTTATTATGGACGCTGCTTTTCTACGACCACATGACATTTTCTTTACTATCTCAGAGTCTGGAAAAATGGTCGGAGCTAGCTTGTTACCAGTCATTTGACCGGTATGAATGGGAGTGTTGCACTGTATGGTAAACACTGGTTATTTCTGCTGCTGTTACCGTGTCTGAGTGGCCATCATTTTTTGGTTTGAGTAGGAATGTCTCCATAGAGTGGGATGTCTCTTTTTGAGCGACACGTTTCTTGTGAGAATCGCATTCTCGGTGTCTTTTGACGTCGTATTCACCGCCATGTGAAATTGAAAAATTACTCTTGCAAAGATTGCAAAAATCTCTCTGAGAGTCGCCCTGCACTGGCTTCACCCACGGCGGGTAAGTGTCTTCCCAGTCTTTGTTGTATGTGTGCATCTTCTTTTCTTCTTAGCTGTAGTTTCAGTTTCCTCCATTTTCCATAACCTGCTGCGTCGCCTGCGTTATTGACTGACTTTCGTTGTTGTTGTTTGGCGGGGCCGCGGGGGGGGTGTGTTTGAGTGAGTTACTCTCATTGGTTAACACTTGACCAGCACCCGCCGTGTGTTACAGACATTAAGGGGGTAAAAACCATAGACTGTATGGACGTAGTGTCCGTGACGTCACCCATAGGATTCTGCAGAGTTGCCGTGAAGCCCTTAGTAGGCGGAGTCGGCCACTAACGGCTCGACTGTGACGTCAGAGTCTAATCCCGCCTGCTCCAAATAAAGGCAAAGAGGCGGAGCCGAGGCGGGCCCTGCTGCCTCCGAACTGGAAGTAAGCAGAGCTAGCTCAGGCTAAGAAGCTAAGCTAACATGAAATACATGCATACCAAGTTACTGCTAACAGTGTAGTTCCCCTATATAAACGTTACATTCATAATCAAATGAGACAACCTGCAAGAGAATTAGCTATATGTTGTTATTCTTAATGCTTGCCATTCACACGTTGAGAAAAGACGGACTCCACCGCCCGGACCTAACGGAGCCGCAGTGGGCTAGCTCCGGGACGCCGGCTGGAGCTAGCCCCCTGCGGCTCCGTTAGCTCCGGCGGCCACCACTGGGATAATTGGGTCCCCTATTAACATTTGCTCCCGTTTAGCATTATGGGCGTCATAGCCATAGACTATAAAAGTCTTACCCAAGGCTGAATCATAAACTAAAATGTATATGTATGTATAAAGGGTTACGTCCTTAGCTGGCTAATAAGTAACAAGCTAAGCTACCAAGCACACAAACACATGCGAACGGGGTTAACATGTATAATATTATCATTTTAGACTTCTTGGAAGTTCTGTTAGTACATTCAAGCGCACAGCACGACATTTTAATTGTCTGGTATTTGTAACAATATTCCCTAAAAGGCACAATCACCACGAACACGGCTAAAGGGTCAAGTACAGTACTATGACTAACTAACGTTGTAGCCTCTATGGTTGTAGCCTAGCAGAGTGGACAAGTTGCAGTGTTGCCAACTCAATAGTAAGGAAAGTAGCTATTTGCTGTCCGAAAAGTCGCCAGAAGTCGCTAAATGACGTCATCGCCTAATTTGCATATCATGTAATGGCGGCTGTAGTAGAGAGCATGGTAGAGGGGAGTACAAAAAACATTCCCAACCCTTCAAGGATCAAAACTTGAAACCACCGGAGTTAAATCCAGACGACAGTAGATCAGAAATGTCTTTGCCTTTTGAGTATGTTTTTGGGTTTTAACATGCTTCTTGATGTCAGACAGTTTGGCATACAATAAAGGCAGTATGCCCGTGTGTCATCTCTAATAAATGGCTTCAACCATCCTTTATACTCAGGGTTTGATTCCCACTCCTTTCTGTATTTTTGAGAATACAATTTAGACTGTGCCATGATGTTTAGCTTGTCACAGAGAGGCACACACACAGTGGACGAGGTGATTGAGTGACTGAGGCTGTGAGTCAAAGCAAAGGCAGTTATTTATTATAGTGTGGACGTGAGTGAAGAAACATTTACATTTTACATTTAAATCCCGCTCAAAACCAGGACGGCTTGGCAGTTGGCGCATGCGCAATTCATTTGCAGTCTCGACGCGGGGGAGTGTGGTTGTCTCTGTCACTACCCGATCCGTCCCCCTGCCCGATCTGTACTGCACATGTGCGAGATGGTCCGCCATATTGGACAACTCCGGACGGCAACCCAAGATGGACACTTGACACAGTGGCTTTTAGCAAAGCTCAAAAAGAAAACTCGAGAGAGATGAGTTATTGTTATTACAACGTGACTTCACTATTATTTAACAACTCTTTTTATTGGGTTCTTTTATTTGGGGTTAAGTACATTGTCAGAATAAGTGAGAAATTAATTTAACTTCTGTTAGACAGCTATATGCCATACATTTTTGCATACATTCACAGTAAATATGTATTCAGTATGATGGCTGTCTAACAGAAGTTAAATCCATTTCTCACTTATTCTGACAATGTACTTAACCCCAAATAAAAGAACCCAATGAAAAGAGTTGTTAAATAATAGTGAAGTCACGTTGTAATAACAATAACTCATCTCTCTCGAGTTTTTCTTTTTGAGCTTTGCTAAAAGCCACTGTGTCAAGTGTCCATCTTGGGTTGCCGTCCGGACTTGTCCAATATGGCGGACCATCTCGCACATGTGCAGTACCGATCGGGCAGGGGGACGGATCGGGTAGTGACAGTCTCCTCTCTGCTCTGACTGCAGCAGCAGCTCTGCTGCGGCCAGGCACTGTCAGTCTGAGCGCCTGTGAGTACTATGGGAGGGAGGCGGGGCTCACGGCAGCACCCGCGGCTCGTTAACTGCAGAACAATACGTGAGTCTCCAAACACCAGAAAAGTCCCTAATAACACCATTATAAATCGTTAGATTAGTCGTTAGTCGCTTTTGACACAAATAAGTAGCCGGAGGGTTTGGAAAGACGCCAAATTTAACGAGAAAATCGCCAAGTTGGCAACACTGACAAGTTGCTGTTAGCTGACAGTGAGGCATGTACATGTCCATCAAAGTGACCACGCCCTAATTTATGCAAAAGCTTTAAGGCTTAATATTAATTAAACAGATGAGTTGAGAAAAAATGCACACAGTAGTAATGAAGGGGGAATCTAACTATACAGAGAATATGGTTTTTTGAACCACGATGTAAACATGTTTATTTCTGCTGTAAAGTTGGGCATTTTAACATGGGGGTCTATGGAAATTGCTCCCTTCTGCAGACTGCTCCTACTGGCCACTAGATGAACTGCAGTGTGTGGCACTTCCGTATTGGCGTCCCGGCTCTTCCCCAGAGTTTGCCGCTTGGTAAAAACGCAAATCCCGGCCATTTCTACCAGAGCCTCCGCAGGTTATTTTCATGCTGGTGTTAATCTGGAGAGCATATCAATGGACTCTAGCAGACGGTGCACATGATTATATAATCAGACAACGTGCGATACAAAACATTATAACACATATAATGAGAGACGTTCTGCAGTCAGGAGGGGGTTTCACCGACGGCAGGTGGCTCTGACTTTTATGTATAGTTTTTAGTTTGATAGATGTTATTACTTTACACGACACTGTTCAACACTTCATTCTGCTTCACTTTTTCGCTAACGATTTTGAAGACACCCGCGTTCTTGTGACTCGTAAATACTACGCTTCCTATGTTTTGGTGCGGACTGCATTCACACCAGCGATGAACCGCTCCTGAGTTCACTAGCAAGCGGTCCGAGACCACCTCTTTTAGACGGACCAGAGTCCGGTTGTTTATTTCACTTCAGAGGTCTCAGACTGCGTTCACACCGACCCAAACGAACCAAGCGGGTAAACGTACCAGGGTTCGATTCAACCGGACTATACAAGGCTGGTGTGAATGCGACCTAAAACACAAGATAATATTGAGCTGAACTTGGCTTAAACATTAGAACACATTGAACCAAACCAAGACTAAAACAGCAAAGAATATGGGACCAAACCAAGGCCAAATAATCACAAGATATTGGACAAGACCAGGGCTAAAACACCCGTCAACGGTGGCTACAAACCTTAAAACATTGGACCAAAATTAGGCTAAAACACCAGATAAATTAATGCTAGCTAGCATTAGCACAACTCCACTCTATTGTTGCTAAAAACAAGGCTTGGTAGTTTCCCTTGGATCTATGAGAGGTTTGCATAATTATTGTGACAAAAAGACTCTTTTTAGCTAAATTATCTCTCCACTTGTTTACAGTCTTTGTGCTAAAGAGGTTTAACACATTGTTGACCTTTTTCTTAACTGACTGTACAAAATCTGAAACATCTACCTTTAACAGCAGTAAACAACTAGATCTCACACACCGTCCTTTCATTTTCTGCCACATTCATCAATCACAAATCAAAAAGATTACAAAAACACCAGCTACAAACCAAACAACAACTGTGCCATCGCAGCAGCAGCAGCAGCAGCAGCAGCAGCAGAAGAAGAAGAGTGTGTGTGGAGGGTTTTAATCTGTGATATCTGTACGTGAAGTGAATCATTGTGTTCATGCGAAGCGACAGTGTATATGCATCTGTGCCTTTGTGTCTTTGTGTGGCGAGTGTGTGTGTGTGTGTGTGTAGGTGTGGGTGTGTGTGTGTGTGTGTGTGTGTGTGTGTGTTAATCACTGTCAGACTACCATCAGGCCAGGTGGTGTTGTCTTTAAATCCGAGTCCCAGCTGTACCTGCTCCACCTAATAACTCTGTGTATATATGTGTGTGTGTGCGTGCGTGTGTGTGTGTGTGTGTTTGTGAGCATCTTGGGATATGGTTGATGATCCAATTCACCGGAGGCGGAGGCGGCAGCGTTTCCCACTCCCCCCAAATCACACTTCCACACCCTCAATACCCTCAACGCTGTATTAAATCTTGCCACTGTTGTTTGTATGTGTGTGTGTGTGTGTGTGTGTGTATGTGAATTTCACAGACCGCCATTTCCCCCGTGAGCTCGTCTTTTCTTGTTCTTTCTCCACTCTCTTGTCCTTATTCCCTACTTTTTTTACTCTCTGTTTTTTCTCCGTGATGCTTTGGTAAATATCACAGAAACATAAACACACACGCAGCATACACACTTTA
>JAPTMU010000154.1:266320-308820 GCA_028583405.1 Pogonophryne albipinna
CACACACACACACACAACTTGTTGGAGATGAAACCAGCTGGTACATGTACACGGAGCAGAGTGTGTTTTGTACCATAGTGTGTATTTGTGTTTGTGTATTTTTCCTCAGGTGTTTCTTGAGGTAAGGACCGAGGCAGTGCACCAGATGCAGGATGGGAGACAATAACCATGGTTACTGCTGTGGTGATGATGATGACAATGATGCAGGTACAGACACACAGCGGTCGGGGTATTTTTACTTACACACAGATTACAGGTCAACAGGAAACACACTGCGAGCGGAAAGACAACCTGTCATGAACTAACCAATTACATTCATAGCAGGTGTTGAAACATCTGATTAAGTTGAAAGACTACAGTCACTGTTTGAGTCGCAAAATATAGCACTTTGTTTCTACTGTCTAACTCTTGCAATGTGCTGTTCCGGAGTCAAGGCGACCTTGAGAGCATTGAATGGCGCCTTTATAAATAAAATGTATTATTATTATTATTAAAGTTTAAATTCAATTCTTGACACAGCTTCAGATGAAAATCTCTCAGTGGGCGTTCGGACTGATAGCTTCACCTTCTCTGGGACATTTTTACCTTTCAGCCTATCATTCATCAGGTGAACTTCCTGGGCAAACCGCACACAATTCAGCCTGAAAATGGGATGTTAAACCGCAACAAAATACAACATCCACCCTGTTCCAACCTCCAAGAAAAAACACCTTTTTATTGCCAAGCTTTGCTCAAAGAAACCCGTGCCTGATGGCATAAAAATAAGGTGCTATCAAGGCCAAACACCAATCTCCAGAAGTAAAAAGCTAACGCTATAAAGGAACTACAGCACGGTCACATGACTTCAGGTGACCACCGCTAAGCTAAATGCGGCTAATGTTGGGTTATAAACGAACTACAGCACGGTCACATGACTTCACGTCACCACCGCTAAGCTAAAGGTGGCTAATGTTGGGTTATAAAGGAACTACAGCACGGTCACATGACTTCACGTCACCACCGCTAAGCTAAATGTGGCTAATGTTGGGCTATAAAGGAACTACAGGACGGTCACATGACTTCAGGTCACCACCGCTAAGCTAAAAGAGGCTAATGTTGGGCTATGAAGGAACTACAGCACGGTCACATGACTTCACGTCACCACCGCTAAGCTAAAGGAGGCTAATGTTGGGCTATAAAGGAACTACAGCACGGTCACATGACTTCACGTCACCACCGCTAAGCTAAAGGAGGCTAATGTTGGGCTATAAAGGAACTACAACACGGTCACATTACTTCACGTCACCACCGCTAAGCTAAATGCGGCTAATGTTGGGCTATAAAGGAACTACAGCACGGTCACATGACTTCCAGGCTGAAGACTTTTCTTTTTGTCGCTGCTTTTAATTGAACTATTCATATCTTAGACTGCACTGTAACTTTTATCCATGTATTTTTTCTTTTAATGTTTATTTTATTAGCTTTTCTTTTTAATGACTGATTTTAAATGCCATTTTCTTAATGTCTCTCATTTTTGGTAAAGCACTTTGAATTGCCTTATGTTGAAAAGTGCTATATAAATAAACTTGCCTTGCCTTCACGTCACCACCGCTAAGCTAATGGCGGCTAATGTTGGGCTATAAAGGAACTACAGCACGGTCACATGACTTCACGTCACCACCGCTAAGCTAAATGCGGCTAATGTTGGGCTATAAAGGAACTACAGCACGGTCACATGACTTCACGTCACCACCGCTAAGCTAAAGGAGGCTAATGTTGGGCTATAAAGGAACTACAGCACGGTCACATGACTTCACGTCACCACCGCTAAGCTAAAGGAGGCTAATGTTGGGCTATAAAGGAACTACAGCACGTTCACATGACTTCACCTCACCACCGCTAAGCTAAAGGTGGCTAATGTTGGGCTATAAAGGAACTACAGCACGCTCACATGACTTCACGTCACCACCGCTAAGCTAAAGGAGGCTAATGTTGGGCTATAAAGGAACTACAGCACGGTCACATGACTTCACGTCACCACCGCTAAGCTAAAGGAGGCTAATGTTGGGCTATAAAGGAACTACAGCACGGTCACATGACTTCACGTCACCACCGCTAAGCTAAAGGAGGCTAATGTTGGGCTATAAAGGAACTACAGCACGTTCACATGACTTCACCTCACCACCGCTAAGCTAAAGGTGGCTAATGTTGGGCTATAAAGGAACTACAGCACGCTCACATGACTTCACGTCACCACCGCTAAGCTAAAGGCGGCTAATGTTGGGCTATAAAGGAACTACAGCACGCTCACATGACTTCACCTCACCACCGCTAAGCTAAAGGTGGCTAATGTTGGGCTATAAAGGAACTACAGCACGCTCACATGACTTCACGTCACCACCGCTAAGCTAAAGGCGGCTAATGTTGGGCTATAAAGGAACTACAGCACGGTCACATGACTTCACGTCACCACCGCTAAGCTAAATGCGGCTAATGTTGGGCTATAAAGGAACTACAGCACGGTCACATGACTTCACGTCACCACCGCTAAGCTAAAGGAGGCTAATGTTGGGCTATTAAGACAGTTTGACCTACTCTTGGACATTTTGACCTTTTAGCTTATCATTCATTCAGCACACGATTCAGTCGGTAACATTGACGTTAAACTGCAAGAAAAACTACTTTTGTAACCCCTTTTAACCGCCAACCCGCTACGGTAAAACACCTCCTTTTGTTTTCCAAGCTTCTCTCACAGAGACACAGCCAAACAGTGAACGCAGTGACACAAACTGTTCAAGGCCAAATAGCAGCACCATCATCATCACCATCATCATCACTATCATGATCACTCGCCTCTGTCTGCAACACGACGCCTACTTATGATGCACTTCTGGGGTTTGGATGTCTCTCCGTCTGACACCCATTTCCCCTCCTGTGTGAAGGCACTGACACCTGGGAAGATTGAACATCCCGTTGTAAAGAAGCTCCTTTTGTCACGCTAAATATGTTTCACTATTTGCCGCCGCTATTAGAGAGCAGTTTTTTTTTCATCCTCCTTTAGCATTGTTATGCTCAGAGTATTCATATCACCCTCTTTCTCTCAGTCTGTCGGATGCATTGAGGTGGTGGAGGAGGTTGGTGGTGGCAGAGGGCAACGCATTAGCAGCGTTTTAGATGCGTTTCGTTCTGACAGCAGATATTAGGGGGATTTCTCCTGTATGCCTTTTGTCAGAGAGCTGTCAGTCTATCAGATCTGCAGGCTGTTAACTGGGTTTGAGGAAATTGGCTTGTGAGTTTTTAGGACAATGGCAACAGCACGGGGACAGGAGGGTGCTGTCAGGGTGAGTTAAGTGGGCATATTTTGGAGGATATATATATGTGCATGTGTGTGTGTGTGTGTGTGTAGAGTGACAGATAATAGTTGGTTCTGCTGTTGAAGTTCTTTGTTAGTCTTTTGCGCTGCTGATAAAGATTGTAAAATATGAGCGAAAGCCGCTAAATGTTTCTTTTTTCTTTATTTTAATGTCTTAAATAGTCCCTGTTGTGCTTTTTGGGGTTTTCCCTTTCCCTCAGTGTGTTATATCGGCTTCAGTGTGTGTAAATGGTCTGCAAAGCATAACATCCCTGTGTTCCCTCCAGAGGGAGTTGGAGCATGCACAAGATGCAGCCTCGTCTCATAACTAATAATAACTTTTCCAGAAATAACGATGGTTATATAAATTAAACAAATTAATTCATGACCGATGACATAACAGAGTTTCTGACGATTTACTGGTTCTCACTTTGTGTCACGTCCAATTGAGAACTTTCACATTGCATTCATTTGTAAAAATCAACAACAAGTCAAACTAGTTTTTGGAGGAGATTTGGTTACAATTTGCAAAAGAAACATTTACATAGAAACAGCAGCTGTGTCCCAGTTCAGAGGATTCGAGGACTATGAAGGATCTCTGTCAGAAAACTACAAACAACTTCAAAATACAAAAATATAACTAAACGAAACAAATGAGCATATGTATTTCAAAGTTGTACTCAAGCAATACTTGAGTAGACATATTGAATAAAGCTGTGACAACATTTACCTAACAAGTACTGAGCTAACACTTTTACTTTGTGTTACTCTCCACTATCGGTACATTGAGCAAAAACAGCCAAAAGTTGAAGAGATATAACAACTGACTGGAATAAAACTCACATCGATGACAGCAAAATATCTTTCCCTTCAAATTCTGACAAAAGAAGACTTTATTTTTCGGAAAAAACGTTTAAGATGAGCATGTTAAATTTAAAACTGGCGACTGGTATACCTCATTCACACCAACGCAACTCCGGTTCAAGCTCCGTGAGCTTTTCAGGTTCAGAACCGGTTCTTCGGTTTAGCTCCGGCTCTTTTCACACCGCCCAGAGTCCGACTGGTGCTGCGTCATCGTTTGCGTCATGACGTAACCGTTTGCGTGCCTGCTTCATAAAGCCAACCCGCGCGGAAACCCCTCACAGCTGACACCGACAACAACAACAACAATGGCCGATTGTGCTCCAGCTTCCTCTGTACCTCTTCAGAAGACCAGATTCCCAGTAGGTAGCTGGTCTCTTCAGTGGACCACTGCTGCTTGTTAAGTTTCTCCATCGTTGTGTACAAACTGGATACAATGCCGGCTTGTTGTTGTTGTTGTTCAGGAGTTGATCCCGCCCCTGCCCCCGCCCCGACGTAAGCATGACGTATGCGGTGCTTTTGCTCCAGCCGGGCAAACATTTTTGGTGCTTGAAACGAACCGGATTCCGGAGCTAAGTGGCTGCTCCGCTGCGGTGTGAACAGGAAAACCCGGTGCTTTTCAAGCTCCAGCTCCGAACCGGCCCTGAAACACCGTTGGTGTGAATGAGGTAACGGAGGAGCTAAAGTCTGAAGTGAGTCACGGAAAGAGAGCATGGAGGGAGGTCAGGCCGCCTCTGATGTATGATCCTCTAATGAGCTGACCAATTGGCTGCTGACGGAGAAGACGAACATGGTCACGGTACACACACACACTCTCTCACACACACACACACACACACACACACACACACACACACACACACACACACACACACACACACTCTCTTTGTCCCCGGTGTGTGATCCATTGTGTGTGTGCTGAGTGATTCGGTGAAGGTTTGGTCCTAAACACTCCGGCCGATAGATCAGACGGAGCTGAAGCTTGACTCCAAACACTCGGTGCTCGGAGGGATCAGCGGGAGGTCGAGCTCCTCTCTACTCCAGAAAGAATTAACATCCAACGATACGAGCCAGAGAAGAATAAGAAGAGTGATTACCAACAGACGGACACACTGCGGGTCATTTAGATCTGAGTGATTAAAGTTCATCAGTAAATATTAAGACCAATCTATCAGCTGAAGGGGTTCACGTTCTGTCTTACAAGTACAACACACATGTTCTGGGAAAATGTTAGAGCGAAGTGTGAGAACAACTTCTATTCACACGACGCCCACAAAAAAATACTTCCTCAGGGATACAAAGCTGCTAAGCTATACTCAAAACGCAGTAACAGACAGCAAGTAAACAAACGAGAAGTGAGAACATTTAAAAAACTGTCCTGATATAATAACTTCTTATGCTGCACCGTCTTTTAAACATGACTTGAGTAAAAGTAGAAGTACTCAGGTCTTGTACTTGAGTAAAAGGAGAAGTACTCAGGTCTTGTACTTGAGTAAAAGGAGAAGTACTCAGGTCTTGTACTTGAGTAAAAGTAGAAGTACTCAGATCTTGAACTTGAGTAAAAGTAGAAGTACTCAGATCTTGAACTTGAGTAAAAGTAGAAGTACTCTGATCTAGTACTTGAGTAAAAGTAGAAGTACTAAGATCTTGAACTTGAGTAAAAGTAGAAGTACTCAGATCTTGTACTTGAGTAAAAGTAGAAGTACTCAGATCTTGTACTTGAGTAAAAGTAGAAGTACTCAGAGCTTGTACTTGAGTAAAAGGAGAAGTACTCAGATCTTGTACTTGAGTAAAAGTAGAAGTACTCAGAGCTTGTACTTGAGTAAAAGGAGAAGTACTCAGATCTTGTACTTGAGTAAAAGTAGAAGTACTCAGAGCTTGTACTTGAGTAAAAGGAGAAGTACTCAGAGCTGAGTAAAAGTAGAAGTACTCAGATCTTGTACTTGAGAGTAAAAGTAGAAGTACTCAGAGCTTGTACTTGAGTAAAAGGAGAAGTACTCAGATCTTGAACTTGAGTAAAAGTAGAAGTACTCAGAGCTTGAACTTGAGTAAAAGTAGAAGTACTCAGAGCTGAGTAAAAGGAGAAGTACTCAGATCTTGAACTTGAGTAAAAGTAGAAGTACTCAGAGCTTGTACTTGAGTAAAAGTAGAAGTACTCAGATCTTGTACTTGAGTAAAAGTAGAAGTACTCAGAGCTGAGTAAAAGGAGAAGTACTCAGATCTTGTACTTGAGTAAAAGTAGAAGTACTCAGAGCTTGTACTTGAGTAAAAGGAGAAGTACTCAGATCTTGTACTTGAGTAAAAGTAGAAGTACTCAGAGCTTGTACTTGAGTAAAAGGAGAAGTACTCAGAGCTGAGTAAAAGTAGAAGTACTCAGATCTTGTACTTGAGAGTAAAAGTAGAAGTACTCAGATCTTGTACTTGATTAAAAGGAGAAGTACTCAGATCTTGAACTTGAGTAAAAGTAGAAGTACTTAGAGCTTGTACTTGAGTAAAATGTATGCATTGATAACTTTGGAGATAGGTAATCCATTGTGACAAAAAGTAAAAATATGTACGATCATTCAAAATACGGTTTGCCAATGTGTTAGCAAGACATATTATAACGTAGAGAAACCAAGAAATAGACAATTATTGTTCTGATTTTAATTGTGTAATTATATTAATGCTGATTTTAAAAGCTTTCGGAGAAGCCATTCGTGGTGGACAGAGACGAAAGAGCCTCAAATCTAAAGTCTTAATGAAGTCAGATGTTGGCGTCACCCACTCTGTATTGAGCGAGGCCTCACGTCTCCAACCAGACATGAAATTAAATCAGAAAGTGTCGCTGTGGTCCTGATGAAGATGTCATAATGTCAGTGTTACCAGTGCTGCCACATGATTATCACTCGTCATGCTGAATGCTAAAGTGTTAGCACCAAAGTTTACTCAACATACAGAACAAGGAACATCCAGCAAGTACACCGAAAACAGGAAGTGGACGACCCGCTAAAATAAAACCTTTGTGTTTTTCTTTGTAACTTGTTACTAAACTTGACGTATCTTCTGAATAAAGTCTGTTTGTGTCAGCGGGGACTGACAGAGTGCAAATCTGGATTTACACACAGACAGAAGTCACATGAATACATTAACACTGCCGACATGCACTGTGTCACCCTGCCCGTGTGTGTGTGTGTGTGTGTGTGTAGTATCTGATATTTACCCACATTTTCATACTGAAACACACACATGGTGGTGCTTCTTGACTACCATGTGTGTGTCAGTGCATATATAAGGGTGTGAATGTGTAAAGCCATGCATATACATCAATCTATGTCGCTGCAAGTGAACACATGGGAGCAAGAGGGTGTGTGTATGGATATGTGTTTTAAATACACACTGCATGTGATTAAAGGCGGGATGAGGAAGCCTGCCTACGTTTCCCATAATCCCTTTTGGAAAGACACATAGGAAGAGCTGCATATCCTCTTAAATATCATTATATATAGATCCATCTTTCCCAGCTGCAACAATTAGGTGCTTCCAACATTAATACACCAACTTTAATAAATCAACAATATCATTTATATATTACTCGACACCATCATGGTTAATTTAGCTGAAGAAGTAGAGGAATTTTCTACATTAAAGAGGACATATTTACACTCATTTTCAGGTTCATATCAGTATTATTTACGCTAAGGATGGACTCAGACCTGAGTTTTAACAGTCACATCACAACAGTTATTAGGTCTGCATATTAACACCTGAAGAATGTATCAAGGATTACAAAACTAATGTCGCAACAGGATTTAGAAAAACTCGACTACTGCAATGGTGTCTTCACAAGTACTCAGATCTTGTACTTGAGTAAAAGAAGAAGTACTCAGATCTTGTACTTGAGTAAAAGTAGAAGTACTCAGATCTTATACTTGAGTAAAAGTAGAAGTACTCAGATCTTATACTTGAGTAAAAGGAGAAGTACTCAGGTCTTGTACTTGAGTAAAAGTAGAAGTACTCAGAGCTTGTACTTGAGTAAAAGGAGAAGTACTCAGGTCTTGTACTTGAGTAAAAGTAGAAGTACTCAGAGCTTGTACTTGAGTAAAAGTAGAAGTACTCAGATCTTGTGCTTGAGTAAAAGTAGAAGTACTCAGATCTTGTACTTGAGTAAAAGGAGAAGTACTCAGATCTTGTACTTGAGTGAAAGTAGAAGTACTCAGATCTTGTACTTGAGTAAAAGTAGAAGTACTCAGATCTTGTACTTGAGTAAAAGTAGAAGTACTCAGAGCTTGTACTTGAGTAAAAGTAGAAGTACTCAGATCTTGTGCTTGAGTAAAAGTAGAAGTACTCAGATCTTGTATTTGAGTAAAAGGAGAAGTACTCAGATCTTGTGCTTTAGTAAAAGTAGAAGTACTCAGATCTTGTGCTTGAGTAAAAGTAGAAGTACTCAGATCTTGTACTTGAGTAAAAGGAGAAGTACTCAGATCTTGTGCTTTAGTAAAAGTAGAAGTACTCAGATCTTGTACTTGAGTAAAAGTAGAAGTACTCAGACCTTGTACTTGAGTAAAAGTAGAAGTACTCAGATCTTGTGCTTGAGTAAAAGGAGAAGTACTCAGATCTTGTACTTGAGTGAAAGTAGAAGTACTCAGATCTTGTACTTGAGTAAAAGTAGAAGTACTCAGATCTTGTACTTGAGTAAAAGTAGAAGTACTCAGAGCTTGTACTTGAGTAAAAGTAGAAGTACTCAGATCTTGTGCTTGAGTAAAAGTAGAAGTACTCAGATCTTGTACTTGAGTGAAAGTAGAAGTACTCAGATCTTGTTCTTGAGTAAAAGGAGAAGTACTCAGATCTTGTATTTGAGTAAAAGTAGAAGTACTCAGATCTTGTTCTTGAGTAAAAGGAGAAGTACTCAGATCTTGTTCTTGAGTAAAAGGAGAAGTACTCAGATCTTGTTCTTGAGTAAAAGGAGAAGTACTCAGAGCTTGTTCTTGAGTAAAAGGAGAAGTACTCAGTACCACCTAAAGAATATATCAAGGATTAAAAAACTAATGTCGCAACAGGATTTAGAAAAACGTGTCCATGCTTTTATTTTCAGTGGACTCGACTACTGCAATGGTGTCTTCACAGGTCTCACAAAAAAATCTATCAGAAAGCTGCAGCTGATTCAGAACGCTGCTGCTGCTCGAGTCCTCACTGACACTAGAAAAGTGGATCACATCACTCCGGTTCTGAAGTCTTTACACTGGCTTCCAGTCGGCCAAAGAATTGATTTAAAAATACTACTGCTAGTTTTTAAATCTCTAAATGGCTTAGGACCGAGGTATATAGACGACCTCCTCCATCACTATGAAGCATCCAGGAGTCTCAGGTCTCCTGGGTCGGGTCTGCTCTCTGTTCCGAGAATAACCACTAAACATGGAAAAGCAGCTTTTAGTTATTATGCCCCAACAATTTGGAACAGTAGTGTCTCTACTTTAAAGAGTCCTCTCCTTCTGATGTTCAGGTGTATATCAGTATGTAGTGTCTCTACTTTAAAGAGTCCTCTCCTGCTGATGTTCAGGTGTATATCAGTATGTAGTGTCTCTACTTTAAAGAGTCCTCTCCTGCTGATGTTCAGGTGTATATCAATATGTAGTGTCACTACTTTAAAGAGTCCTCTCCTGCTGATGTTCAGGTGTATATCAGTATGTAGTGTCTCTACTTTAAAGAGTCCTCTCCTGCTGATGTTCAGGTGTATATCAGTATGTAGTGTCTCTACTTTAAAGAGTCCTCTCCTGCTGATGTTCAGGTGTATATCAGTGTGTAGTGTCTCTACTTTAAAGAGTCCTCTCCTGCTGATGTTCAGGTGTATAACAGTATGTAGTGTCTCTACTTTAAAGAGTCCTCTCCTGCTAATGTTCAGGTGTATATCAGTATGCAGTGTATCTACTTTAAAGAGTCCTCTCCTGCTGATGTTCAGGTGTATATCAGTATGCAGTGTATCTACTTTAAAGAGTCCTCTCCTGCTGATGTTCAGGTGTATATCAGTATGTAGTGTCTCTACTTTAAAGAGTCCTCTCCTGCTGATGTTCAGGTGTATATCAGTATGTAGTGTCTCTACTTTAAAGAGTCCTCTCCTGCTGATGTTCAGGTGTATATCAGTATGTAGTGTCTCTACTTTAAAGAGTCCTCTCCTGCTGATGTTCAGGTGTATATCTGTATGTAGTGTCTCTACTTTAAAGAGTCCTCTCCTGCTGATGTTCAGGTGTATATCAGTATGTAGTGTCTCTACTTTAAAGAGTCCTCTCCTGCTGATGTTCAGGTGTATATCAGTATGTAGTGTCTCTACTTTAAAGAGTCCTCTCCTGC
Source organism: Pogonophryne albipinna (assembly GCA_028583405.1). Taxonomy (NCBI): domain Eukaryota; kingdom Metazoa; phylum Chordata; class Actinopteri; order Perciformes; family Artedidraconidae; genus Pogonophryne; species Pogonophryne albipinna. The sequence continues at coordinate 276,840 of JAPTMU010000154.1, forward strand.
TGATGTCCAGGTGTATATCAGTATGTAGTGTCTCTACTTTAAAGAGTCCTCTCCTTCTGATGTTCAGGTGTATATCAGTATGTAGTGTCTCTACTTTAAAGAGTCCTCTCCTGCTGATGTTCAGGTGTATATCAGTATGTAGTGTCTCTACTTTAAAGAGTCCTCTCCTGCTGATGTTCAGGTGTATATCAGTATGTAGTGTCTCTACTTTAAAGAGTCCTCTCCTGCTGATGTTCAGGTGTATATCAGTATGTAGTGTCTCTACTTTAAAGAGTCCTCTCCTGCTGATGTTCAGGTGTATATCAGTATGTAGTGTCTCTACTTTAAAGAGTCCTCTCCTGCTGATGTTCAGGTGTATATCAGTGTGTAGTGTCTCTACTTTAAAGAGTCCTCTCCTGCTGATGTTCAGGTGTATAACAGTATGTAGTGTCTCTACTTTAAAGAGTCCTCTCCTGCTAATGTTCAGGTGTATATCAGTATGCAGTGTATCTACTTTAAAGAGTCCTCTCCTGCTGATGTTCAGGTGTATATCAGTATGTAGTGTCTCTACTTTAAAGAGTCCTCTCCTGCTGATGTTCAGGTGTATATCAGTATGTAGTGTCTCTACTTTAAAGAGTCCTCTCCTGCTGATGTTCAGGTGTATATCTGTATGTAGTGTCTCTACTTTAAAGAGTCCTCTCCTGCTGATGTTCAGGTGTATATCAGTATGTAGTGTCTCTACTTTAAAGAGTCCTCTCCTGCTGATGTTCAGGTGTATATCAGTATTTAGTGTCTCTACTTTAAAGAGTCCTCTCCTGCTGATGTTCAGGTGTATATCAGTATGTAGTGTCTCTACTTTAAAGAGTCCTCTCCTGCTGATGTTCAGGTGTATATCAGTATGTAGTGTCTCTACTTTAAAGAGTCCTCTCCTGCTGATGTTCAGGCGTATATCAGTATGTAGTGCCTCTACTTTAAAGAGTCCTCTCCTGCTGATGTTCAGGTGTATATCAGTATGTAGTGTCTCTACTTTAAAGAGTCCTCTCCTGCTGATGTTCAGGTGTATATCAGTATGTAGTGTCTCTACTTTAAAGAGTCCTCTCCTGCTGATGTTCAGGTGTATATCCGTATGTAGTGTCTCTACTTTGAAGAGTCCTCTCCTGCTGATGTTCAGGTGTATATCAGTATGTAGTGTCTCTACTTTAAAGAGTCCTCTCCTGCTGATGTTCAGGTGTATATCAGTATGTAGTGTCTCTACTTTAAAGAGTCCTCTCCTGCTGATGTTCAGGTGTATATCAGTATGTAGTGACTCTACTTTAAAGAGTCCTCTCCTGCTGATGTTCAGGTGTATATCAGTATGTAATGTCTCTACTTTAAAGAGTCCTCTCCTGCTGATGTTCAGGTGTATATCAGTATGTAGTGTCTCTACTTTAAAGAGTCCTCTCCTGCTGATGTTCAGGTGTATATCAGTATGTAGTGTCTCTACTTTAAAGAGTCCTCTCCTGCTGATGTTCAGGTGTATATCAGTATGTAGTGTCTCTACTTTAAAGAGTCCTCTCCTGCTGATGTTCAGGTCCGATCACGTACAATGTGTTGGAGCACTAGCCAATAGGAGCGTCAGTGTTACAAAGTGATGTCTCTATGTTCAGGACCTTTTGGATTTGAGCCTTTGCAGACCATTTACATGCACACAAACCAATATAACACACTACAGGAAAGGAAAAACCCTAAAAAGTATCAGCATTCTTGAGTTAAGGAAATCAATCTAAGGACTAATGTGCAGTATGATTCAAAAAATGGTCCACGTGCACACATTCTGATAAACAAATCTCTGCTGTTTGATAAATACATTCTGATATCTCCCTCCGTCTGTTGAACAAACAGCATTCCCGCTATAAAAACAACACAGGGAACAGCCGTCTGTATGCACCAGCCTGCTCTATGCAAAGCAGCCAATTATTGTCAGTTATGGCGGTGAAGGTGAGATGAGCGAGTCACATGACGTGGATGTGTGGCATTGTGCGTCTGATCCGCCGTGTCAAAGACGGGCCTCATTATCCGTCTGAAAAGACAGCGAGTCGGCAAAGAGAGAGTTAATTCGCACTCTTAATTCGCCCATCGTCTTTTCTCTCTCCATCTATTCTTTCTCTATCTGTTTTATTCGGGTGAGAAAGCGAGCAAAGGGGTCCGGGGCCCCCTCAATATAAGTGACCGTGATTGTGTCCATGGCCTCTCCCTTTCAGTCATTTCCACCACCATTAATTGGTGCTGCTGGTGAAGCGAGTCCATTCTGAGTGTGTGTGTGTGTGTGTGTGTGTGTGAGAGAGGTAATTGCTGTGAGCTTTAGAGGGCCAAAGTGTTGGTTTAAGGGCCCCTGACCTTTGACCTCCTGGCTAAAAGTCCCCCCCTCCTCGTTCCTTTTCTTTCTCCCAGTGAATGTCTCTCCACCTTGTGAGTGTGTGAGTGTGTGTTTTGTCTGCTTTGTTTGCCGGTGAGGAGGTAATGACAGATAAAGGGAAAGTTTGATGAGGGAAGAGGTGAGTTTTCCAAAGGAATCACACACATATCAGCAGATTTAGCAAAAGAAACTTCCATAATGATGAGATTAAAGTAATTTAGGCAGTGTTCAAATACAGCAGAGGTATGCAATTACATTTTTAAGAGGGCTAGGTACTAGAATATCCTCCTATCAAAGGTCTAAATCTCATAATGTCTAAACTTTGGCTTTAAAATAAAGTCAAAAACATAGATTTCTATATACTTATTAAGTGTCATGTTTAAAGTTTTAAACTGTCACATTGATCTTCTCTGTAACAAAACAAACTAATTTTTACTATATAAAAAAGTAGTCCTAGCATTTAAAGAATGACCGTGAATGGGCCATAATAATAAATACATTCAAACCCATTTGGTGTCTCAATTGTAATGTTTGTGTCTATGTTAAAATAGTTATGATTGAAGGAAGGAAAGCATCAGCTGATTTTGACTTTCCAACGTTAAAGATTGCTTCAATAAATATAATCTAATTCTATAAATACTGTTATTCTGAAATGGGCCATGAGTTTATTTTCTGTACTTTATGCATAATTAAATGCTAAGACTTAGGTTCTTTAACCTTCAGTAAAAGATCAGAGTACTTCTTCCACCACTGGTTCATAAAACACAAACACACTGTTGAACAGAAACACTCAGAGACAGAGTTTCTGCTTCAAACAGAAACAGATGATTGTTTGTGTGTGTGTGTTTTAATCCGTCTATGTCCCTGTTTTGTATATGTCTTTCATTGCTTGTGTGTGTGTGTGTGTGTGTGTGTGTGTGTGTGTGTGTGTGTTTGCCCACAGCCGTCTGTCTGTGTCCAAACTGTCGACTGATAAAGTTTAAGTCTGTTTAAAGCTTCACTCTGCACCCCCACCATGTGATATTTTCCTCCAAACAAACACCAAACTGTCTGATTTGACCCTCTGGTCAGTAAACATAGCCTTGAGAGTCGACTAGATCTTGAACTTGATATTTTTTGGAAGACCTTACACTTATCTTGGTCTGAAAACACATCAAATTGATCTTGATATTGGTCTTAACTTGGAGTAGTCGGAAAAAGCTCCGATTTATAATGAACTTGAGGTTTAATTTAGTTTTATAGCAGTATCTTGTATGATTTTAGGCCCTATTTACATGGGAACACAAACAAAAACGCAAACAAACCGAATTCGATATCAAAAAAGTCTTCCGTTCACATGGATACGGCTCAATAAACGTGTCCCTTCACACGAGACCCCTCGACCCGCTGTAGTACATATGCCGGGCCTGTAAGTGGCGCTGTACTTCCGCCACAAAATACACCAAAAGCAGCGAAAAGACCCCAGAGCATGGTTGCCATGGTTGCCTGGTTGCCCTTCTGGTTATTCTCCGCGGTGGATTTAGCAACATGTACCGTAGTTCATGTAGTTCTCTATGTCCACTTGTTGCTGATGGTTGTGGTAGAGGAGCTGTACATTTTGCACTAACATCTGTAGCATGGTCAGTAGCACTAGCTACTGACCATGCTACAGCAGTGAGCAGCTGAGGTGGGGGGAGGCGGGGCTATGGCTTCATCGTTATCAGGAAAATGATGGTATAGGACGTACACATGGCGCCGTTTGGCCCCCCAGAGCGTTCCGTCCGCAGATGTATCCACCTTGGGACCTGTTATCGTTTTAGGGGTCAGTTTCGGCGGTTCCGTTACGGCCTCGTGTGAACGAACGGGTTATACGGAAGAGAAAGGTAGCGGATACAACCCGTTTCGTTCCTGTGTAAACAGCACCTTAGTCTGTGATGACTGGACTCGACTCCAGACGTGAGTCCCTTTGAATCAGTTAAAGTTATATCTGAAGAAAGGGGCAAGATCAGGACATCATTTGAGACTATTCCGAAGTACAAGTTGGCAAACGTTTGGTTAAGTTACGTTAACGTTAAGTTTCAAGTCACTTAGAATAAGTTAAATCTCATGTCATTCAAAGCAAGGTCAAATCAGGACACACGTAATTAAAGACAAGTCCTAAACACTCAATACCAAGTTGATAAAAAGTTATTCTCGACATGTCTAACTTAAAGCAAGTTAAGGTAACTTTCCAAGGCAAGTGCAAGTTGACAGAAGTTTAAGTTAACCTTTTAGACAAGGCCAAATCAGGACAGAAGTAATTCTAGACAAGTAATCTAAGTTCACTGAAATCCTTCAAGACAAGCCCAAGTAAAGACTTGAGTCTCTTTGAAAAGGTTCAAATTAAAGGTCCCATGTCATGGCCATTTCCACTGATCATAATTCCATTGTTGAGGTCTACTAGAATAGATTTATACTGTGCAATTTTCCAAACTCACATTGGTTTCTCAAACAGCATCTCTGTAAAGTATGTGTATTCACTCTCTCCACTAAACGGCTCGTTGCAGCTCTTGCCCCCCCCCCTCCCTGTGAGCCCAGTGTGCTCCGATTGGTCGGGACGTTGTGAATCGCGCTGAGCTCCGTGGAGGTGTGATTTCCTTGTTTAGCGAAACACAGCCAAACTCAACCTGAGCACACAAAGTCACAGCCGAAGTAAAAACAATAAGTGTGCTTGATATTGAGTAAGAAAAAGGTTGATAAACGCTGTGAGAATGGGTCTGCAGAGAGAATTTCGCCGCGATCCCAACTGTCTGTTATCAGCCTGCAGCCAGGGAGGAGAAATCAGCAGAGCTGCACTGAGTGTGTGAGGAAGTCCGTGGATTGGTCAATTTGGACCAATCAGCGGGGGCTTAACGTAACGGCTCCGCGGACGTAACGTAACGGCTCCACGGATTGGTCCATTTCGTTCCGGGGACGACATGACATCATGATGTACCCGGAAGAATCAAATGGACAGTGACGTATCTCCAACGAGGCGTTTTGGGGAGGTATTTTCTGTGTTAGAGTTTTACTCGCTACAGGGTGTACTTTGAGGGGTTTGATTCTGCACATCGTTTACATGCATAAAAACCTTCATAACACACAAGGGGACGGGTAATAACCGGAAAAGCATGACATGTCACCTTTAAGTCTCAAGTAATTCAAGACAAGGCCAGAGTTTGTTATTCGAAGTCACACAAGTCCAAGTAGAGTTTACTTAATCAAGAAAAGTAGTTAAGTTTCAAGTCACTTGGAATAAGTTAAGTCTCATGTCATTCAAAGCAAGGTCAAATCAGGACACACGTAATTAAAGACATGTCCTAAACACTCATGTCCAAGTTGATAAAAGGTTACTCAAGACAGTTCTAACTTAAAGCAAGTTAAGGTAACAATTTGACAGGCGTTCAAGTTAAGTCTCACGTAAATCAATACAAGGCCAAAGTTTGTTATTCAAAGTTATTCTTGACATGTCAACGTTGCACAAGTTTCAAGTAGAGTTTATTTATTCAAGAAAAGTACAAGCTGACATGAGTTTAAGTTAAGTTTTAAGTCACTCAGAATCTAAACAAGACAAGTTTTGAGTAAAGTTACACAAGTTGAGATAAGTTATTCAAGAGTCAGTCTTCGTTGGTACAACTTCAAATCTTTAGTAACTAGTCCAAATTGACACAGGTCCGCGTTGAGATTTGAGTCATTCGAGTGTAAGGTACATTTTCAAGTCTTTCAAGACAAGTGTTGAGTGACTTGGAATGAATTAGCAAACGTACTATTCTTTATGTAAGTGCTGTTTACTCAATCAAGCATTGCTGAATATTCTGAGCAGAGTGCATCATGGGAAGAGATCACTGTTAGTCTATGACCTCAGTCCTGCTGTATAAATATCATCATATTAAATATGTAACCTTCAGACTGAAGCTTTAATCGTCTGTTTTTGTTCGTCCTTTTTTGTTATCATGCTTTGCGATAAGCGCCGACTGCTCTTCAAGGTACAGAGATTTTGGCGACACTAATCCTCGGCACCTGGCTGATCCAACACCAAGACACACACACACACACACACACACACACACACACACACACACACACACACACACACACACACACACACACACACACACACACACACACACACACACACGCACACACGCACACACATACCATGTATACATCACTTCAGGGGACATTACATTGACTTACATGCATTTCCTGGAGACTTATCCTAACCTTAACCATAACCAACACATGCCTAACCCTAACCCTTAACCTTACCCTTAACCTTACCCTTACCAAGTCTTCACCCTAAAATTAATGATTCCCCTTATGGGGACCTCCAATTTGTCCCCATAAGGGAGGCGAGTCCCCACACGTGACTGTGTAAACAGATTTAGGTCCCCACAAGTATAGTAATGCTGGGACACACACACACACACACACACACACACACACACACACACACACACACACACACACACACACACACACACACACACACACACACACCTGAAGTTCACTCTGAGGAGAACAGACGTGGAAAATAACCAAGTACACAAAAACCTGAGGTACTTCTACTTCAGTATTTCTGCTACTTTATGGTAACTTTCTGAAGTTTCACTTGCTGTCCTGTACAATTAGCAGAGATGGCAAAAGTACACACATCCTTTCCTCAAGTAGAAGTACAGGTACTCATGTTTAAAAATACTCTGACTAAACTTCTTTACTCAAGTAAAAGTAAAGAGGCTTTGAAATGTACTTCAGTAAAAAGTAGGAGCAGGAAATGATGGATACACGGATCGTGTTCAAATCAATAGGCACGCAATGACTCTAAAGAATAATGATCACGCCACCAAACACACATTCAGACTAAAGGAACCAGCTGTTTGGAAAATGAGAGAAGTAGAAAGTTCAGGTATTTGAGTTCAACATGTAAGAAGTAGAAAGTATAGGTATTTGGGTTCAACATGTAAGAAGTAGAAAGTACAGGTATTTGAGTTCAACATGTAAGAAGTAGAAAGTACAGGTATTTGGGTTCAACATGTAAGAAGTAGAAAGTACAGGTATTTGAGTTCAACATGTAAGAAGTAGAAAGTACAGGTATTTGAGTTCAACATGTACGAAGTAGAAAGTACAGGTATTTGGGTTCAACATGTAAGAAGTAGAAAGTACAGGTATTTGTGTTCAACATGTAAGAAGTAGAAAGTACAGGTATTTGGGTTCAACATGTAAGAAGTAGAAAGTACAGGTATTTGAGTTCAACATGTAAGAAGTAGAAAGTACAGGTATTTGGGTTCAACATGTGAGAAGTAGAAAGTACAGGTATTTGGGTTCAACATGTAAGAAGTAGAAAGTACAGGTATTTGAGTTCAACATGTAAGAAGTAGAAAGTACAGGTATTTGAGTTCAACATGTAAGAAGTAGAAAGTACAGGTATTTGAGTTCAACATGTAAGAAGTAGAAAGTACAGGTATTTGGGTTCAACATGTAAGAAGTAGAAAGTACAGGTATTTGAGTTCAACATGTAAGAAGTAGAAAGTACAGGTATTTGGGTTCAACATGTGAGAAGTAGAAAGTACAGGTATTTGGGTTCAACATGTAAGAAGTAGAAAGTACAGGTATTTGAGTTCAACATGTAAGAAGTAGAAAGTACAGGTATTTGGGTTCAAAATGTAAGAAGTAGAAAGTACAGGTATTAGTGTTCAACATGTAAGAAGTAGAAAGTACAGGTATTTGTGTTCAACATGTAAGAAGTAGAAAGTACAGGTATTTGTGTTCAACATGTAAGAAGTAGAAAGTACAGGTATTTGGGTTCAACATGTAAGAAGTAGAAAGTACAGGTATTTGAGTTCAACATGTAAGAAATAGAAAGTACAGGTATTTGGGTTCAACATGTAAGAAGTAGAAAGTACAGGTATTTGAGTTCAACATGTAAGAAGTAGAAAGTACAGGTATTTGGGTTCAACATGTAAGAAGTAGAAAGTACAGGTATTTGAGTTCAACATGTAAGAAATAGAAAGTACAGGTATTTGGGTTCAACATGTAAGAAGTAGAAAGTACAGGTATTTGAGTTCAACATGTAAGAAATAGAAAGTACAGGTATTTGGGTTCAACATGTAAGAAGTAGAAAGTACAGGTATTTGGGTTCAACATGTAAGAAGTAGAAAGTAAAAAGTCGTCAGAAAAATAAGTAGTGGAGTAAAGTACTGATACCAGAAACATGTACTTAAGTACAGTAACAAAGTATTTGTACTCCAATACTTCCCAACTCTGAAAATTAGGGACTGTAGATATTCAGAAAAACTTTAGTTAAAGAACAAGCCAACAAAACTTGCTAGCCATCGTTTGCTAGAGACTTAAGGCGAGACACCCCAGGTGAATAGGGTAATTTTTTTAACTTAAAGGTATCAGCTAGAAATTTCTCCAGTTAATTACCTACAATGAGGCAATTGTCTTTTGTATTACAAGATTTCTGAAATAGCATGTTTAAATATGCAAATTATCCATTATCTCATTAAATATGCACATATTTTAACACATTTCAGGAATCGAAATCTGAACTTTGGATAAAGCCAGGTTCAAAATTCTTGTTTCATTTTGTAGTCATATTAGTATCTAAGGCTTTTACCGAAGGGATATTGGATATCTCTTTTTATCACTCCATAAATCAGAAAATACTGTCAACAGCCCTAAAATATCAATTTTCGCCATGTTTTTAGGTATAAAATGTTGTATAATTCAGGCTATGAATGATATATGAACAAACCCTTCTGTAAAAGCCTTCATAATATTGATAGGAATATAACTGGAAGGTTTGGTGTATCTACGTGCTACTGAAGTTGACATTTCGAACTCAGAGTAGGAGAAAAAACTCATTTTGAGAAAACGACCTTTAAAGATTGCAGTGAGGCGCTAGCTAAACCCTCCTGTTCTTTGGATGATAGCTTGCACATCGACGCACTCCGTGAAGGTATTTCATGTTCGGGGTCATTTGTTTTTTGTATAACCTTGCTTCGTGCAAGTGACAATTGTTGTCGTCTTCTCTGTGAACGTTTTTTTCGCCGTTCTTTTGCCATTTTGAGATTTCAATTTCGAGCGTGAAGCTAACCAGGAAGTGTTTTAGCACACCACGTGACGCATCTGAACGAATCACGTTGTCAGAAATTGACACCAGCCAATGAGATTTCGTTTCTTGGTTTAAGACCCCTTTGTGCTTTCACGATTGGTTGCTGATACAAAGGAAATGACCATATTTGGATCGGATGAGATTGTGCAGGAGAGACACAGCTTTCCAGCGATATCTCTGTTGACATGGTGCACACAGCGGTCGCGGTACTTTATGTTACGTTAGAATGCTAACTTTTGGTGAATTTAGGAGAAATCTACAGACGCAAATAGACAAACAATAGTAAAATAAACACTTAAATGTGTATTTTGTACGTTTTCCTTCCAAAAGCCTGAAAGAAAACATGTTATAGAATCAAAATAGCACAAAATCTCAAAATTGACCAGTACTTGAAAAACGATGTTTTTGCCTGCCGTGTCTCGCCTTAATCGGCCTCAAGCTAGGCCCTGAGCAATATGTCATCAAGTTTACTTAAAGAGAAGAGGTCTAAAAGCTTCATGGAAATTGGGCCGTAGGTTTTGTATAATCCTTCTAATAAACAAACACACCAACCAACTGATCCAAAAATACAACCTCCTTGGCAGAGAATACACAAAGTATGGTGGTAATTGCAGGAATGGAGAGTAAATGTGCTCAAGTACTGCAACCGGGAACTTCTTCCACTACGTAGTAATGCACTTTATTAAAATGGGGGAAGAATAATTTGGGCTTCAATTGGAGTTACTTTTTACGTTTCCTCAGATTAGCCAATAAACACTAACGGTCATAAGAGACCAATAGTTGTCTGATATGTTGAACTGAACGAGTGAAAACCAGTAACCCTAACCCAACTGCTTGCTTGTTGTATTGTGTGACCTAACAATTGGGTTAATTTTCTTTTTGTAGAGTACATAATCTCTAATCTTTAATCTTTAATAGCTACAAACAACGATCTAATGCATTCGGGTTTTATAGTAGGCAGGAAAGTAACTTTTTGTTGACTGATAATTACATTTCTATGATATTTGATGTTATGTATGCCCATAGAGAGATCACCAATTCAACATTTCACCCCCTCCCTCTCACCTGAGTCTCTGTGGTTTCTGACAGATGTCTTCAGGTGATTCCCGCCTTTATTAATGACTGCGGCCGGCGACCCTCTGCCTCTCTAACCTCTCTCTCTTCACCTTTCCCACCAGCCTCCCCCCCCCCCGGACCCCCCTGCTCTGTAAACATCAGTTCGGTGGGAAAGTTTGGTTCATCCGTCTCTCTTCCTGTCAGGTAAGATGATCCGAGGCCGCTGCAGCTGATCGATCTTCCTCTGCGGCAGATCACTGTCACACGTCCTCTTCTTCTTCACTGCTGCTACTGCATCCTCCTCAAACTGCACCTGTCCAGTGGAGGAACTGTTGTAAACCTATAAACTCATAAAGAGAGAAAACCAAAGTCAAGCAGCAAAGAATATACATATCAATTGTGGGAAAAACAAATGTAGGTAAAGACCATCATATTTAGCACTAATTGTCAGACATGCAATTATCTGGAAATGTTAGAATTTGTTTAAAATGTGTTCTAACATAAACACTACCCTAATAATACTGTATTTACGAAAGTGTGTGTGTACCTTTAAACCGATCAACTCTTATGCTCCCAAATATTGTCTTTGGACACAAATGTGCAAGATGTTTAAGCACTATAATATAATGTTATATTAACATATGTCTTGTACCATGTATCACTATGTCATTTGGTCAGCGAATTATCAATAAGGGATTATAAAAAAGCGCAACTTCAATTCCTCTTTTGGTGAAGCTAGGCTACGTTTCCCTACTGCTTCCAGTCTTTATGCTATGCTATGCTAATCACATCCTAAACACACATTTTAACATCTCACTTTACAGTGGTGGCATTTTTACTTACTGAGTATTTCCATTTTATGCAATATTTACTTCAACTGCACACACACACACACACACACACACACACACACACACACACACACACACACACACACACACACACACACACACACACACACACACACACACACACACACACACACACCTATGGATACACAAACTCAGGACAGTGACAGAGTGTGTTTAGCTCGGAGGGAGGGGGGGGGTGAGGTGAAGTGAAGAGGGGGGGAGAAACTTTAGCTGTTAATGATGGGGGGGGGGAGGGGGGAGTACAAATGACTTGAAGAGAGAGAGGAGAGGTAAGATGATCCAGGTTGGACTCACCCTTAAAAGCAACAGCACCTATTGTCCCTGCAGGCTGTGTGTGTGTGTGTGTGTGTGTGTGTGTGTGTGTGTGTGTGTGTGTGTGTGTGTGTGTGTGTGTGAGAGTGTTGACAGGATGGCAGGTCGTTATGAATCATCTCCTCCTCCCTCCTCCTCCTCTTTAGCCCCCCGGGGGCGACATTAGCTTTAGAGCGAGCTGTCATGTTCAAGAGAGGAGCGCTTGTTTTGTTGTACCCAAAGAAAGGAAACACTGTGAAAACATACACATGTACTTAGAGCCGCAAAGTATGTAAACAAGCCGGGCCGGGCCTGACAGGTATGCTGAGCGAGGGAGCGCTTGGTTTGTGTTGTGGAGGACAGGAAAAAGGGGAAACACACACACAGGTAATTTAGAGGAAGGAAGTATGTCAATAGACACAAAGAACAGAAGGGAGCGCTTGTTTTTGTTGTGGCCAGAGAAAGAACAACACACACATGTACTTAGCGAGGTGAAATATGTAAACAGACAGGCCGAGGTGGAGTTTACGGAACCGAGAGTGTTGTCACTCCAGAGGGAGTTTATCTACGGCACTGCCTTCCTGTAACACCTCCATTAGACTCCTTTGTTTACTTCTGAAACAGCTCACATTGTACGGGACATCTCTAAGCGGTTGACCAATCACAACAGAGCCAGCCAGCCAACCAATCAGAGCAGACTGGGCTCTGGATTTAAAGTAGAGACACTAAATACTGATATACACCTGAACATCAGCAGGAGAGGACTCTTTAAAGTAGAGACACTACATACTGATATACACCTGAACATCAGCAGGAGAGGACTCTTTAAAGTAGAGACACTACATACTAATATACACCTGAACATTAGCAGGAGAGGACTCTTTAAAGTAGAGACACTACATACTGATATACACCTGAACATCAGCAGGAGAGGACTCTTTAAAGTAGAGACACTACATACTGATATACACCTGAACATCAGCAGGAGAGGACTCTTTAAAGTAGAGACACTACATACTGATATACACCTGAACATCAGCAGGAGAGGACTCTTTAAAGTAGAGACACTACATACTAATATACACCTGAACATTAGCAGGAGAGGACTCTTTAAAGTAGAGACACTACATACTGATATACACCTGAACATGAGCAGGAGAGGACTCTTTAAAGTAGAGACACTACATACTAATATACACCTGAACATTAGCAGGAGAGGACTCTTTAAAGTAGAGACACTACATACTAATATACACCTGAACATTAGCAGGAGAGGACTCTTTAAAGTAGAGACACTACATACTGATATACACCTGAACATGAGCAGGAGAGGACTCTTTAAAGTAGAGACACTACATACTAATATACACCTGAACATTAGCAGGAGAGGACTCTTTAAAGTAGAGACACTACATACTGATATACACCTGAACATCAGCAGGAGAGGACTCTTTAAAGTAGAGACACTACATACTGATATACACCTGAACATCAGCAGGAGAGGACTCTTTAAAGTAGAGACACTACATACTGATATACACCTGAACATCAGCAGGAGAGGACTCTTTAAAGTAGAGACACTACATACTAATATACACCTGAACATTAGCAGGAGAGGACTCTTTAAAGTAGAGACACTACATACTGATATACACCTGAACATGAGCAGGAGAGGACTCTTTAAAGTAGAGACACTACATACTAATATACACCTGAACATTAGCAGGAGAGGACTCTTTAAAGTAGAGACACTACATACTGATATACACCTGAACATCAGCAGGAGAGGACTCTTTAAAGTAGAGACACTACATACTGATATACACCTGAACATCAGCAAGAGAGGACTCTTTAAAGTAGAGACACTACATACTGATATACACCTGAACATCAGCAGGAGAGGACTCTTTAAAGTAGAGACACTACATACTGATATACACCTGAACATCAGCAGGAGAGGACTCTTTAAAGTAGAGACACTACATACTGATATACACCTGAACATCAGCAGGAGAGGACTCTTTAAAGTAGAGACACTACATACTGATATACACCTGAACATCAGCAGGAGAGGACTCTTTAAAGTAGAGACACTACATACTGATATACACCTGAACATCAGCAGGAGAGGACTCTTTAAAGTAGAGATGCTACATACTGATATACACCTGAACATCAGCAGGAGAGGACTCTTTAAAGTAGAGACACTACTGATATACACCTGAACATCAGCAGGAGAGGACTCTTTAAAGTAGAGACGATACATACTGATATACACCTGAACATCAGCAGGAGAGGACTCTTTAAAGTAGAGACGATACATACTGATATACACCTGAACATCAGCAGGAGAGGACTCTTTAAAGTAGAGACGCTACATACTGATATACACCTGAACATCAGCAGGAGAGGACTCTTTAAAGTAGAGACACTACATACTGATATACACCTGAACATCAGCAGGAGAGGACTCTTCAAAGTAGAGACACTACATACTGATATACACCTGAACATCAGCAGGAGAGGACTCTTTAAAGTAGAGACACTAAATTCAGTAGGCCTACGTGCAAAACACGTAGCCTACGTTTTTTCGTGTACAATATGAAAAAAAAACATTCAAAAACACACAAACACTGCAGATAGTCTGAATTGTTAGGGGAGTGTTTGTTTGTATTTGTTTACTAAAAGGAAAACACAAGTACTGTACTCAGGGCAAGAAAGTATGAAAATACACACAGTATTCAGTACGCACACACACACACAAACAAACACACAGAGAGCTCGCTTTGTTGTCCTGAGAGACACAGTATAAACAAAACCAAACAGAGAGAAACACACACACACACACACACACACACACACACACACACACACACACACACACACACACACACACACACACACACACACACACACACACACACACACACACACACACGGTGGAAGAACAATGGCTCTGATTAATTTCTCAGATTTCATGACCGCAGCGTCGGAGGCGTCAGACTGAAAACAGGGGAGTGAGATGTTGTTGTGAAACAAACATGGCGGCGCCGGCCAGCGAAACAAACACACCCTCACTGTGAGACACAGGTCAGAGGTCACCTGTTATAGGAGGAAATAGGAAAGGAAAGAGAGGAGGAGAGAGGAGAGGAAGGAAGTGGATGAAGAGGGAGTGAGGAAGAAGATGAGAGGGTGGAAGGAAGAGAAAAAGGATTAAAGACAAGAAGTAGAAAGTAGGAAGGGAGGAGATAGAGATTAGGAGGGAATGGAAGTAATTAGTGGGTAGGAAAGGAGAAAAGGAGAGTGCTGCTCAAGAGCTGAACTTTCTGTAAATATAATTTGAGGTAACATTAATTCCATTTGCTGCTACTTTATTCTTCCACCTCTGAAAGAAATTCTGTACTTTTTAATATTACAAAACATATTTCGTATTAAGTACACTCCTCAATTCCTTTTGTGGTTTTACCTTAGTGTGGACTTTTATTTATACACACTTTGTTCAGAGTTAAATATCAGAGTAATTTTCCCCCTCTGAAAAGCAGTTAAAGGTACAAACTGTGTTCATGTGTGTATTTTAATACTTAACACACACACTGCTGTCGTGCTGCGGTCTGTCTCCCTGCCAACTATGTGTGTTTGTAGACTATCTGTCAGGACATACCTGTCTGAAACTGATAATGACTCACTGTGTGTGTGTGTGTGTGTGTGTGTGTGTGTGTGTGTGTGTGTGTGTGTGTGTGTGTGTGTGTGTGTGACAGGTCCTTGTTCCAGGTGAGTTGGTTTCCCGACGAGTTGAAGAAGAGGAAGAGTTTTTCTCCCTATGAATGAGAGCTTTGTGTGTGTGTTGGCTGTCAGTCTGAAACTTTATCGCTGTGGTGCGTTCAGGTCGTCTTCACACTGTTTGCCAGTAAATATTCAGATATTTTACAAAAGAGAAAGTACTAGTATTACATCATTAAAGTAATTTGATACATGTCAAAGTCCTGTATTAAAAATTGTTATTCGGTAACAATCAGCAAAATGTCCTTCTTGTTGCTTATGTCTTCTTTTCTAAAACGTATATCAGTCATCGGACCAAAAACCTGTCAAAAAAGCCATTGACTTTGAGTTAAGGGAACCAGAGGTGACGCAGCTCTGGGTTTAGGAATCATTCCTGCACCACTCTAATGTTTCTGCTATGGTTGCTCAGGCAATTTATTTATAGTACGTTTTTGCAAGTCATCTGTCATATACATGTATGTGAATGCATGGCGAAACAACAATCCCCTGAAAACAAGGCACTGTTCTGCTCATCGTACTAAATGTCTCTCCTGGGACATGTCTCCATGCTTTAATGTTCAAAAAGCTCTTTATTTCTCTCATACTGCCTGTGCTGCAGCACCTCTTTTCACCCTCTGTCTGAAACCAGAGCCCAGTCTGCTCTGATTGGTTAGCTGGCCGGCTCTGTTGTGATTGGTCAATCGCTTAGAGATGTCCCGCGCCTTAGCCTATCACGTGTTGGAGCGCCAGCCAATAGAAGCTTGAATAGTGATGTCAAGATGTTCTAGAATTATGATATGTTATCCTTTGCAGACCGTTTACATGCACACAAACGTATATAACACACTACAGGAAAGGGACAACTCCAAAAAAGTATGATGGGGTCTCTTTAATAACACTGGTCATCGGTAAAGAGGGTCTTCCTCATGAGGAAGCAGAATTGCTGACTGATGAGAATCTGTATTTTGTCTCCACGCTGTCAGACGTTGTTTGAGCTGATGGGATGTTTCTCTGCAGGCGATGACACTGACGGTGCCGTCCATCCACACAACAAACCAGCCTTCTGAAAGCAAACCAAACAGATAGCTTCTCCTCTCTACACCTCCTCCTCCTCCTCCTCCTCCTCCTCCTCCTCCTCTGTTTTCGCTCTGATTACAGAGCAGACATGCCCTCCCTCCACCACCAATGAAAACAAGTCTTTGACTCGAACCAGCGGCGCGAATTCAACAAGCAAATCAAACAAACCTTCAGGATACAGGCGGCCTTTTGTCCGCGGGGAGAAGATGAGAAGGGCAACATGGGGAAGGAAACCCAAAGGATTCTGGGAGGTTACTGAGGTCTGATGGGTAAAAGCCGAGGTGCTGTTAAGAAAGTTAATGTGATACTCAAACACAGAATATATCCTCCATGTATCAGCATCAACAGAGGCTAATTGAGATTACATATAAACAAAGAAGAAATATACTTTTTAACACCTAAAAAAGACTTTAGATTATACTTAACTTTATAGTTACTTTAGATGCCACTCATAAATCATTTGAAGAATAAGATTCAACTTATTGTCATTACGTAGTACAGGTACCATGTAACGAAACGGTTTCTATGCATTTGACCCATCCTAGTGTTATGAGCAGTGGGCTGTCATACAGCGCCCGGGGAGCCGTGTAGGGAACGGTGCCTTGCTCAGGGACACCTCGGTAGCACTTGGTCTTTCCGGGACTTGAACTGGTGACCTTCCAGTTGTCCCTATGGACTTCTCCACCACCGCCCCTTAATATAAAGCTAAATCACTTAATGCAGTGCTTGAATTGGGCTGGTACTCACCGGTACGCAGAACCGGGACTTCAAATTTGTACCCATCTGGTACCGTTACTTCTTACTGAGTACCGGCACGGTGCCGGTACGGCGGTACTCAGTAGATGCGTCATGAGGTTCCGCCGCCGCTTTGCCCGCCTCGCCCCCGGAGCAGCCGTCTTCGTCGCCCCAAACACCGCCACCCCTCGGCGGCCCGCAAGTGCCAGAGGACCTCGGCAAACAGAGCCTGCCCCCAGGTATATTTAAGTACCCAACTCACCTGTACAGTGGGGTAAGGCGCTCATTTTGCAGCTCATGGTTTAAAAACAGAGATTGGCTGAATATTCCTGTAAGAAAGATGCCATCTCCTGCTAAGCCTGTAGACATTTCGGTTCAAATACATCGAACTCAGATGTCTTCACCACAATTGTACCAGAGTACCACCAAAACGCTGTCTCCTGGTACTCATCTGAGTAACTCACTAAAAATGAAATACTATATGACAGTAAAACAAGAATAGAGTTTAAAAGGGGAGTGATTTGTAAAATATCCATAAAGAAAAAGAAAATCTGCTTACAGTTCTGTTTCATCTGGGTGTTGAGAGGAATCCATAGATCTCTTCATTTTGCTCTCAAAGTGCACCAGATTGATGCTTTTAACTTCAATATTAAAACATAATCTTGTGTTAGATCCACTCCCCACTTATAAAAATAGCACTTTACCCCTGCACCCCCTCTAATGTCAGATGCACCCTGAGTCATTTTGTTTAAGTACAGTGAGCCTTTCTAAAATATACAGTAAAGAGACAAACCCACCAGCATTACAGGATATACTATGACTTTGAGCCAAATTCTTGTTTTTGGGCTGTATAAATAAATGGACTTGAAACAGTTGCTGATTTAGAGAACTGGCACCTTTTTTATTCCAATTCAAGCACTGCCTTAATGTAATTGTTAAATAGATAGAAAACATCATCAAGCATGTCTGATTATTGCAATGCTCTGTTCTCCTGCCTCAACAACACATCAATAAACCGGTTACAACAGGTCCAAAATGCTGCAGCCAGATTGCTCACTCGGTCCATAAAAACATGCCACATCACTCCGACCCTTTCTGCCCTGCCCTGGCTCCCTGTCCATCTCAGAACCCAATTCAAAGTATTGCTCTTCACATATAGAGCTGTCCATGGCCAAGCCCTAGCCTACATTAATGACCTGATCCACCCTCACAGCACAACCCGGGCCCAGAGGTCCTCTGAGCAAGACCTCCTAGGGTGCCCCGAACCAGGCTAAAGGGGGGCCGTGCCTTTGAGGCGGTAGCTCCAAGGCTTTGGAACGAACTCCCCCAGAAACTAAGAGCCTCAGCCTCAATAGAGATTTTTAAGGGGCAGCTAAAGACCCACCTTTTCCGACAGGCCTTTGGGTCGCCGGAGGAGGTGAGTTAGTAGCTCATTGGTGTTTTATCCTATGCTGTTGTTTTATGCCTTTTATTCTACATTTTATAGTTGTACTTTGATTTGTGTCCTGTGTACTGTACTGTAAAGCACTTTGTACATCCGTGTTGAGAAGGGTGCTATATACATAAAGTCTAAATTAGGAGTCGGTAACCTTTAGCATCCAAAAAGCAATTTTGCCACCTAAAACATATTTGTTATCACAGCTTAGAAAGTTGTATATATATACAAAAGTTTGTTGCATCTGTAAACATCTGTGAAGTCTATTTCCACCTGTTCTAACAAAAGCTGCTTGTTCTGGAAATGTCTTTCAACAATAGATATTTGTGCTAATGTCTCACAATGTATCCATAATAGAGCCAGCATTGTTGGCAGTAAAAGCAAATGAATCTAGAAATGCAGAATTTAAATCTCTATTCAATTTGTAACTTTTCTATTTTTGGATCTATAGCCCTAGAGAAACAAACCAGAAGCGAGACGTAGAAAGATGTGACACATGTATTAGCGGACTAAATATGATTTCAGTGTCACAGTATCCCATTAAAGTCCAAGAGAAAAAGGCGTACCTTTCAGAAAATCATCCAATGTGTAACAAAATAAAATAGCTGTTGTTTATTTCAATGTTACTTTTTGTCAACAGGGAGCCACGGGTCGCCTCGACCTTCCTTATGTTCACTGATATATCTTCTCCATTTATTCTGTAATAAAGGCAATTTGCTGATTTTCTTTGCCTCATGGATGGGACCTCTTTTAGATGGAGCTTGGTGAATTTATAATGAAATTTAAGATCAAATTGGGCCTGAAATGACTCATTTGGGTGTGAAGTACTTTCAGGGTAAAAAACGTAGTTCAAATATGGAATCATTAAAGTAGACCTCTAAGTTTTGTGCACATTTAGAACTAATTTTCTTTAATTGATTTTTACTTACTTCCAGAGGACAGCAAGAGTTTATTAGGTAAGTGTAGGTCAGAAAAAATACAGAAAGAAAGGAGTAGATACGATTGAAATTATGTAATGTGTGTATAATATGTTCTTTTGTGCATTCAAATCGATATTAACACACACCATTCTGCTGCACACACATCTGCTTTCAGATTAAGGTCCTTTAGCGACAACAAAAAAGTTCAACCGTCCATCGAGCGACAAAAGAAGAAGCTCAAAGACAACACTGACCCCATTACCTGCCTCACACACACACACACACACACACACACACACACACACACACACACACACACACACCTTTCCTTGAAGGCTGGTTGGCTCTCAGAGAGGTGAGAGAAACGCTATTAGCACCCTGGGCGTAATTACAGCGACTCAGGTGACATCTTACACCGGCTGGAAATGAAAAGACCGTGTGTGTTTTTGTGTGTGTGTGTGTGTGTGTGTCGGCTGTCATGTTTGTGTGGGCTGAAGTCTCCTCACAGGGGAGGAAAGTTAGACAACAAAGGAGATGGAGGGTACATTTGAGGGAGGAGAAGAAATGAGCCGACATGTCGTTTTTTTTGAGGACCTGAACCTGATCCAGCAGGTGTGTGTGTGTGTTTGTGTGTGTGTGTGTGCGTGTGTGCATTCAAGAGATGGAATTTGCAACGATGAGTAGGTGTGCATGGGTGTGTTTTTGGCAGGTGAGTGTGTTGGCGTTTTCTCAGCATTTCAGTTATATATAGAAATTTGAGATAAACTTTACTTCAAATTCCTCCCTACCACTTAAAGTCAAATGAAAATGGTTGTCAACAGAAACCAGTGAGTTATCCTGCATGAACTTTTCCAAAGAAAATTGCAAAAAGTTGTGGAGAAGTTACTCTCAATGTAGTTGGAAAAGGTTGTTTTATGTTCAACTTAAACACATAGTTGAGCATTAAGCAATCTTGAATTACATATACGTCTAATTCGGCTATGACTTGGTATAAAATATTACAGCTATAGTAGTAGCCTGATCGTTGGTCAACATGGCTGAAGTGTGCAAAAAAGGTTTGAGCAATTATACAATATGCTAAGGGTAAAAGAGGATAAGTGGAAATACTGCATGATGACAACGAAAATAATTGCCCATATGTAACAGGTGTCGTTAAGCAGTCTCTAAGCAGATTTACAAATAAACCCCACTGCATATTTACAACTGTTACAGCCATAATAGGTCAACACCAAAATATGTAAGCAAGAAAGAAAAACAGTTTAATAACAATGCAAAATAAATACCTTTTTGATTATGATGCCATATTTTTGGTGCATTGTTAATAAAGACTGAGCTGATCAACACAGTCCATATTAAAATGCTATAGGTATGACAAAATATGCTAAGGTGCTAGCAAATTAGTATGGAGCTTGATAGAAGATAGGCTAAGGTGCTAGCAACGTTAGCATGGTGCTTGCTTTCATCAACACATGTTAAAATGCTAACCATAGCCTACTGTATGACAATATGTTAAGGTATTAGCAAGTTAGCATGGTGCTTGCTTTCATCAACACATGTTAAAATGCTAACCATAGCCTACTGTATGACAAGATATGCTAAGGTGCTAGCAAGTTAGCATGGAGCTTGATAGAAGATAGGCTAAGGTGCTAGCAACGTTAGCATGGTGCTGGCTTTCATCAACACAAAACATGTTAATAGCCTATGCTAACTATTGCCTTGTAGGCCTACAAGGTGCTAGCAAGTTAGCATGAAGCTTGATTTAATCAACAGAGCATGTTTAAATGCTAACTATCGCCTACTGTATGACAAGAAATGCTAAGTATCTTGATAGATAGCTAGGCTAAGGTGCTAGCACGTTAGCGTGTAGCTGCAGACAGTGAGGACACGTGGATGATTTACATGCTTACACAGGGATTTAACTGTGTGTCTGCGGCTGTCTGTGTCTGTGTCTGTGTGTGTATTATATTATATGTCAGGAACAATGAATACAAATGTGTGTATGTATCCACAGGTATCATGTGGACTGTGAATGCTTGTGTGTGATCTCGATGTCACCCCGTCCACACACGCACGCGCGCACACACACACACATTCAATTTTCCAGTTTAAACAGTGACTGATGGCTCTGTGTAATGAATGTAAAGGCGGTATTGTTCATTTCGGCAGCGTTCACATATTAGTGTCGGGCCCCGGGGCGAGCGAGGCGGCTAATGCTAGGCTCAGCTTTCCACCTGTACTTCAAAGAGAGAGATATGATAAAACAAGGCCGGGCGCGGTTAACTAATAGAGACATTCACACAGGAACAACACACACAACAATGACAAGAAGACACTGACGCACAAACACATACAAGGAAGTATTCACATCCAGACTGACTTCAAGAGGAATGTGAGAATTTAGTTAGGGATATTTCAAAATATCTGGAACAAGCTACCAGTCCACTGCAACTCTTAGGCTACTACTTTTAAATCCAGGCTGGAGACTTTTCTTTTTGCCGCTGCTTTTAATTGAACTATTCATGTACCTGTGTTATTCATGTTTTATTATCTTTGATTTTTAATGTTTATAATTTGTTTTATGCTCTTAATGGTCTTTCATTTGTGTAAAGCACTTTGAATTGCCTTGTGTTGAAAAGTGCTATATAAATAAACTTGCCTTGTGTTCAAAAACATTATGGACCAGGAAGTAACCAAGTAGGCCTACCTTGACTCAAGTACTGTACTTGAGAACACATACGGTATTTGTTCTTCACTAATG
Source organism: Pogonophryne albipinna (assembly GCA_028583405.1). Lineage (NCBI taxonomy): Eukaryota > Metazoa > Chordata > Actinopteri > Perciformes > Artedidraconidae > Pogonophryne > Pogonophryne albipinna. The sequence goes on from JAPTMU010000154.1 coordinate 299,231, forward strand.
CCACTTTCTCCTCCAGGCTACATCTAGGAGGAATGATTGTAATTTTAACTCCACAGGTATACCTATTCAGACGTATGCAAAAGTCGCAGTACTACAGTTAAATATGTAAAGTAAATTAAGCAGAATTACCTACTTCAGAATAATATTATTATATTGTGCTGCTGTGTTTATTGTATTTTTGTAACTCTGGCACAACAATTTCCTACGGGATGAATAAAGTCTTATCTTATCTGATAGTATTGGATAGTAATACTTTTACTTGTTGATGCATCAATCAATCAATCAATCAATGTTTATTCATATAGCCCAATATCACATATTACATTTGTCTCAGTGGACTTCACAGTTTGTACAGAATATCAGTGTGACAATACGACACCCTCTGTCCTTAGACCCTCTGTCCTTAGACCCTCACATCGTACAAGGAAAAACCCACAGTTTAAAGGGAACATGGGAGAAACCTCAGGGAGAGCAACAGAGGAGGGATCCCTCTCCCAGGACGGACAGACGTGCAATAGATGCCGAGTGTAAATTGAAAAGATAATACATTTTACAGCGTAGGTAGACCTGAAAATGCATGTGTCTATAATAAGAAGATGAATCCACGAGAATGTCAACAATCCTGTGGGAGCCATCAGGGAAGTAGTAGAGAGTCAGGCAGGACCGCAGAGACAGGTTCAGCCACGACTCAAAGTCCAGGACTCAGATCACGACTCAGGACTCATTAATGTGCGGTGAAGCTATTTCAATCACCTTATATGCTGCAGGGCAATTACATTTATAATAATACATATATACATGTTATATTCTGTATTAATGATCTGTATCTGCAAAAATAACCTTCATTAAAAAAATAGAGGGTAGTGCAGTAAAGAAGTTGAATATTTCCGTCTAAAATGTATTAGATGTAGAAAGCCATGTGACATTTTATATTTCACTGACGAAGAGTTGATGTAATATAATTCCTTCTTCAGTGACGCGAACACACTTGATTGACCATTTGCATTTAATAGGGCAATTTATGTGTCCAGCTTCTCAACCGTTAAGACTTCTTTCAAGATAAACTGAATGTGTTTTCCTTTTACGATTTAAAAGTTTTGGTATATTTAAACTCCAGAACCAAGCTTAATTCTCTATGAAAGATCTATGAAACAATGCATAATGTCAGACTTCATCCATCTGTGTAAATGGTTACAAAGTGGAGGCTGTTATAGCAGCACATTTAGAAGTAAAAAATACATCTTATTTTTGGAATCAGAATCAGAAGACCTGTATTAGTCCCACAGAGGGGAAATGTACGTTGTTACAGCAGAGCCACAGACAGCTTAATGTTACATGCATTCAAAAGTATTGAAGTAAAACAAAAAGTTATGATAATACAAAAATATAATAAAAGTAAAAAAGTTACACAATTTACAAAATACACATCCTGTAACAGTTCTTAGGATTTAGCAGCCAGGTATATATAGCAAATTTATTAACGGCATATATATATTGCACATAGTTGGTTGGTATTTAACAGCAAGGGGTGTTATAGTCTGTGAAGATCTTTAAGGTACTAATTCACAGTCAGTGCAGGGCCGTCCCTGGCCAACATGAGGCCCCACGCAAAGTTATGTGATGAGGCCCTCTGTTTCGCGAGCGTCGACGGGGGGTGCTAGTGAAACTGTGCCACGCCACACCAATTGCGCCGCATAAGCGCATAGGTGCGCCACATTTTCGGCTCATTGAGGAACCCTCCGCAAGATAAGGCCCCCTCCGCAAGGTGAGGCCCCCTCCGCAAGGTGAGGCCCTCTGCAAGGTGAGGCCCCCTCCGCAAGATAAGGCCCCCTCCGCAAGGTGAGGCCCCCTCCGCAAGGTGAGGCCCTCTGCAAGGTGAGGCCCCCTCCGCAAGATAAGGCCCCCTCCGCAAGGTGAGGCCCCCTCCGCAAGGTGAGGCCCCCTCCGCAAGGTGAGGCCCCCTCCGCAAGATAAGGCCCCCTCCGCAAGGTGAGGCCCCCTCCGCAAGATAAGGCCCCCTCCGCAAGATGAGGCCCCCTCCGCAAGATAAGGCCCCCTCCGCAAGGTGAGGCCCCCTCTGCAAGGTGAGGCCCCCTCTGCAAGGTGAGGCCCCCTCCGCAAGGTGAGGCCCCCTCTGCAAGGTGAGGCCCCCTCTGCAAGGTGAGGCCCCACGCAGTCTGCATGATCGGCCTGTAGGGAGGGACGGCCCTGAGTCAGTGTATTACCTCCGATCGATGATTGATCTCGGGATGCCTGAATTCGAGAAACAAGCCAATCCGTAAATCACATTTGATTTTTTCAGCCCAATATCAACAATTACACATTTGCCTCAGGTGTCTTTATGATTTGCCGCTGCTCACGTCCGCAGCAGTACACTGTTAGTTTAGACGTTTAGATACTGTGGGGAATACACTAACTTCGGATAACTCATACCACCGCTCTTCCATCCCTTTAATGCCCCCCATGCCACACACCCAGGCATCAGCAGTCCACATACTTTTGGCCGTGCGTTGTATATTTAATCAGTGGTATTGTAAGATATTTAAGAGTGAAAATATTAAGAGCAACACTCAACATGAAGGAGGTTTCATGAAGCCGCTAACACACACACACAGCGAGAACACACACTTCACTTTATCACATAAATAACAGTTATAATCAAAAGGTCATGTGTGGATGAGACTCGACGTGCAACACAAAGGAGAGCAGGTGTGAAGAGCCGGCTGATGAGTGGTGTGTACTGCTGTATTTAACTGTATTATTATCGTGATTGCTTTATGGAGAGCATGACATTATGTTTCATGTCTTTGTTAGATAAATGTCAAATAGTAATGAAGAAAAGCATGTCAAGTGATTGCTTTAAATGGTTTTAAATGATTGGCAGGTTTTATACAACACACTGACTGACTGACTGACTGACTGACTGACTGACTGTGAACTAAATCTGAGTTTATTCCATTTTTAATGCTGTTAAACGTCAGAAATGTGTGTAAATAAGATGATATAATGAAGTTATGATCACTCAAGAAAAATGCACATTTAGAATGAAGAACTTTTGATATATACACACCTCTATTTATATCTGTTTCTAGAAAACATGTCATATCGGGAAAAACAAACACAAAACAGCGTGTTATGCATAAAAAACGTGTCTAAACAGGCAGATATAATAAAGTTATGATCAGTCCAGAGTTCCCGTTAGCCAGTAATTACCGGACTATGACCGTAAAATATGCTGAAGACCGGAACATCTAAATCTCTCCGGTCAAAATGTCCGGTCCAAATAATTTCCGTTTAGCGCAATATCGCATCAGTTGCGAAACTTGCGCCACTTATGTGACAGACAAAAGAGTATGTGACAGACAAGAATAGTCAATTCTAATGTCTAACCCAGTGGTTCTCAAACTTTTTCTGTCAGGCCCCCCCTTTGGAGAAAAAAAAAAGTCGGGCACCCCCAACACAAATAGTCAGGCTCAGTGGCGGCGCCAGAGATTTGTTTTGGGGGTGCTGTGGGGCAGCTTGACGTTTCATAGAGGGTGCTCAAACATTTAGGGTTTCCCATTAATGTACCGGGCGCTACAGAGGAACTTTCTACTGCAACACTCCCCACGCAAATACACAGTGTGACAGTTACAATGAAGGCTCGATAATCAGCTCACGGCATATAGGTGTAAGCAGGGGTCAAGTGCTATTTTTATAGGTGGTGTGTGGACCTCACATAGGGGGGTCCGGGGGCATGCTCCCCCGGGAAGACTTTTAAATATTGAAGTTAAAAGCATCAACCTGGTGCACTTTGAGAGCAACATGAAGAGATCTATGGATACCTCTCTCAACACCCATTTGAAACAGAACTGTAAATAGATTTACTTTTTCTTTATGGATATTTTACAAATCACCATTTTAAACGTTATTCTTGTTTTACTGTCATATAGTATTTCATACCTGTTTTTCATTTATTCTCTTATTTTTTTATAACTATAATGATCATAAATGTGTGCCTCGGAAATAATTGTTTACATTAATCGTGACCAAAACGTTTGAGACCCACTGAGATAACTTAGATCAGGGGTGCCCAACCTTTTTTGAACCGAGAGCTACTTTTAAAGTTGCCAGTCTGCCGAGATCTACCAGTCCAAATAGAGGCGTAGCCATTACTGACAGCCTACTACCAGGTAAATACACACTTCTACTTGTATAAAACTGACCTTTGTACGATTAATACTCCATAAAATACTGCAGATCCTTTATCTTACCTCTTTCTAATCTACACACATACAAGTATTTAACTGAAGTTACACAACAGTGTTGTTGATACAGAGTTGGAGTTTATTCACACGTCACTACAGTGGGTAATGTTTTCAAGAAACATTGAGCAGTGCTGCCACATATGACACAGGAAGAAAAGAAAATACTCTGAACCCTTTCTTTGCCATTATATAAAAATAGTGTTGCTACAAAAGTATAAATTAGGCTTAGTAATAAGACAACTCAGATCTGAAGCTACACAGGAATCTGCTGCCAAAGTACAATAAAAAAGACAAAATTAATAGAATCAAACCCTTTTTTTGTTGCATTTTAGTAGATTATAAAAATAAATGCCTTTAAAATAGGATGCAAGCAACACTAGTTTCTAAACCTGAATTGATAATAGACTATAATCAATTTAAGTTTGCATTCTTATCAGTGGCAGAGCTGGGGGGTGGCTGGGGGTGGCCGTGGCCACCCCCAGCTGAATCCTGGCCACCCTATTGGCCACCCCAAACACTCTCACCACGGGGGCCCAAACTATTTTAGAACATTAAGAAAAAAATGTTTAAGTAACCTTTCATCATTCATCAAGAATTAACATTAATAGGACGTTATATCGATAATGTAAAGTACTCACTAAACTTACAATTCATTTAACTTATTTTCTTCCAAAAGTTAATTATCCAAAGCCTCTGTACACCCCGTTCTATTTACATGTAATGGTTTGGTCCTGCCTCCAAACGCGGTGCAGCACCGCCGGCACTTTCTAGCAGACACTAGTGTGAGCATGTGAGGAGCAGGGATGCTAGTACTTACGTGTGTAGTAGCATGTCTCAACGACTCACAAAGTCAGGCTTTCAAAAGAGAAAAGAAAGGAGAGAAAAACAAGAGAGAGGGACTAAAGGGCGACAGTATGTCACCCAGTTTTTCAAAAGAAAAGGTGGGTGTGGTCCATGAGTGGTGGAATTGTGTCTGTTAGCTAAGCTTAGTCCATTGTAAATAATAATTGTTATGTTTTTTTTTACTAAGCTGACATTAAGTACTGTTAATATCTATACAGGTTTTTAATTGCACTGCTCTTTTAGCTGACATTTAACAAATACAGGTAGATTTTTAGCAGCTATTCATACTAAATCAGTTGTCCCTCCCCCTGGTGCCAGGACCAACAGATCCATCTCTAGGCTCAGCAGCCCTGTACCCTCATAAGGCTGAACCTGAACCAGCTTTTCTCCCAACTGAAGGAGGTGAGCAGCATTGTGTTGAATGCCATGCCACTTAACATATCTGAAGGGAGACTGGAATACAAAATATATATATATATCAAAACAAAAAGCTAGCATCTAATTTCAATTACACATTTCAAACACAGTATTTTCCCACATATGTAAGTTATATTTATTTGGATTTATGCATTCATGTTGAGAATGTTCAAATGTTTTTAATACCAGCGGTAACCGTCCAAGCGCCGTGCAAAAAACAATCTTCAAATAAAAGAAAGTCACCGGAGGAGTTAAAGGAGAGTGACAGAGAGCATGAGAAGAAGAGGGAGAGAAAGTTCCAGCTTGATCGATGGAGTTGGCTTCTAGTGGTGCAGTGACGCGTCCTAAAACCCTTTTATAATCTATCGATTAGATTTATGATTCGAAAATGATAAAAGTAGGATAGACATGTGGAGATTATCCGGCTGAACAAAACGTGCATTTATCAAACAGGTTTGTTTTCCACAGACCTTATTTCCAGCTATTTTCCAAAACCCTGTGGAGAAATCCCACTGCTTTTTGTCGAGGGAACCAGGAGCTTACTTCCTGGTTTTAGGACGTGTCACTGCACCTCTCAATATGATGCCAATATAACAAGGTCTTCTGTCGGCTCTGTACATCAATGCCGACCTCTGCTGACAAGTAAGTGAAGAGTATAAAGGTATTAGCTAAAGGGAAATGTCCCAGCAGTTTAGGATAATGAAGGTTCTAATCTAATCTATTACAAAGCCATTACATTTCTAACTCCTAATGACAGGAAGGCAGAAAGCGCATTATACAAATAATAATACTCATAATAATAGCAGACATTTTTTTATCAATGACCACTAATATCATTATTTTAATAAACCAAATATGAACAATTGAGGAAAATGAGGAAGAACTGATGATTCAAATGTTGTAGTACAAGTAGTAATGTAGTTAGTGCATAAATTACTATTGCAACAAATGTGTTAATTTTCTTCATTATTAGTCGATTTTTTTTGGACGAATGCTCCGGGCCAGAGGTTACAATGGTGGGGCCAGTGGTTACAATGGTGGGGCCAATGGTTACAATGGTGGGGCCAGTGGTTACAATGGTGGGGCCAGTGGTTACAATGGTGGGGCCAGTGGTTTCAATGGTGGGGCCAGTGGTTACAATGGTGGGGCCGGTGATTACAATGGTGGGGCCGGTGGTTACAATGTGGGGCCAGTGGTTACAATGGTGGGGCCAGTGGTTACAATGGTGGGGCCAGAGGTTACAATGGTGGGGCCAGTGGTTACAATGGTGGGGCCAGTGGTTTCAATGGTGGGGCCAGTGGTTACAATGGTGGGGCCGGTGATTACAATGGTGGGGCCAGTGGTTACAATGGTGGGGCCAGTGGTTACAATGGTGGGGCCAGTGGTTACAATGGTGGGGCCAGTGGTTTCAATGGTGGGGCCAGTGGTTACAATGGTGGGGCCGGTGATTACAATGGTGGGGCCAGTGGTTACAATGGTGGGGCCAGTGGTTACAATGGTGGGGCCAGAGGTTACAATGGTGGGGCCAGTGGTTACAATGGTGGGGCCAGTGGTTTCAATGGTGGGGCCAGTGGTTACAATGGTGGGGCCGGTGATTACAATGGTGGGGCCAGTGGTTACAATGGTGGGGCCAGTGGTTACAATGGTGGGGCCAGTGACAATACAATTCCATCGGCCCGGAGGTTCAGTGGCATTTTACCCTTAATGTCTACCCCTGAACATTTACTGACTTTTTTAGGATAGCTTAAAGTAATGTTGTAAAATTACAACCGGGGGCCTTACAGGGTTAAGGGCTATTGTTTATTGTTATTGACTTTAAGATGTTTATTCTTAACCTATCATTTAATTTAAAAACTCTTATTTAAATGATGTGTGTGTGTCTCTGTATTCCTGATGATACACTGAGAGAATGAGCTCATAGGGCTGCTGATCATCATAAGCTAAACAGTCTGTATATTGCATTACATTTGTATAATGTAAGCTTCGTTGATACTTTGCCTGCGGGAATACGAAAGAAATTGTTAGATATACTGAATATTATTTGATCTATTCCACCACTTGATCCCAAATAATGTAGAGGTGTGTTGTAGGTGCCTTAAATAACCCCCTTATTTATAGTGAGATGTATTTTATGTTCATATAATAGTGATTTCAATGCCACCCCAAAATGATCACTGGTTCCATCCTGGCCACCCCACTGAACATGTCCTGGCTCCGCCACTGATTCTTATACCATTTTGTACAATAATTATAATGAATAAGTTCAAACAAACTAAAACTTACAGCTGATCAATACCGGTATCTAACTTGAGTTTTTATAATATCAAAAACCTGTTGAAATGCTACTGTTATTTTTATTACGCATCGGCAGCCTCCAGGAATGCTTCTTTCACAACTTCGCCGTCTTTGAAAGACTTCATGTGTTTCGCAAGAACGTGACTGACACGATAAGATGCTCTGGAGCAGCCTTGCTCTTGTTGTTGGGCCTGGTGAAAATGGACTGCTGTGCATTTAGCTGTCCTTTCAGGCCCCTCCCCTTTTGGAGCGCAGGGCAGAATTAGGAGGGAATTCCGTCTCGTAGCGTTTGTGCACTGTTTTGAAATGCCGCTCCTAAATTACCCTTCTTCGATAAAGCCACGCTCGCATCGCAGATGAGAGACAGATGAGAGACAGATGAGAGACAGACGAGAGACAGATGAGAGACAGATGAGAGACAGATGAGAGACAGATGGACTTTGAATTGGAATAGATACAAAAATAAATCATCCTCCCACTCGGAGTGAAAATTATATATGTTGGGCTTTTTTGCTTCTCCCATAATTGCGGTCTTGTGTGTGTGCGGACTGTCACTCCTGTTGAAACGGACAACGTTAGCGAACTAGTGCACTGCCCACTGCCCACCAGCCACGCCCCGACACATGGGGTCACACCGGCCAATCACAAAGCTTTGATGCGTTCAAGTGCATTATTCTGGCACGGGAAGATTATGTTATAGGACATTAACGATAAAACAGAATATTGTTGTTCTATTTTTAGACACATCTCGCGATCGACTGGTTGGGCACCCCTGGTTTAGGTGTCTTTTAATAAGCAGGTAGAACTAGCTGGATCTGATCGATATGGACATAACCTCGAGTGAAGTCTAATCTGACGGGAGAGAGAGATCAGCTGCTGCTGACAAGTCGACATGCAGCTCTGCATGATCACATGCAGCTCTGCATGTGATCATGCAGCGGTGAGCGGAGTAAAACACACACTTCAGGTTAGAATATCACACGTAGCTATTTTAATTACCTCTCAAACTACCTAAACTACACTGAACAAAAATATAAACGCAACACTTTTGTTTTTGCTCCCATTTTTCATGAGATGAACTCAAAGATCTAAAACATTTTCTATAAACACAAAATAACCATTTCTCTCAAATATTGTTCACAAATCTGAAAGAATGTGTGATAGTGAGCACTTCTCCTTTGCCGAGATAATCCATCCCACCTCACAGGTGTGGCATATCAAGATGCTGATTAGACAGCATGATTATTGCACAGGTGTGCCTTAGGCTGGCCACAATAAAAGGCCACTCTGAAACGTGCAGTTTTGCTTTATTGGGGGGGTCTGGGGGGGTCCGAAAACCAGTCAGTATCTGGTGTGAGGGGTAGGGGTAGGGGTAGGGTTAGGGTTAGGGGTAGGGTTAGGGTTAGGGGTAGGGGTAGGGTTAGGGGTAGGGTTAGGGGTAGGGGTAGGGTTAGGGTTAGGGGTAGGGGTAGGGTTAGGGTTAGGGGTAGGGTTAGGGTTAGGGTTAGGGTAATGTTGTGAATTGAGTGGCCTATGGTGGTGGTGGGGTTATGGTATGGGCAGGCGTATGTAATGGACGACGAACACAGGCCACTCGATTCACAACATTACCCTAACCCTAACCCTACCCCTACCCCTAACCCTAACCCTACCCCTCACACCAGATACGGCCTGGTTTTCGGACCCCTCCAGACCCCCCCAATAAAGCAAAACTGCACGTTTCAGAGTGGCCTTTTATTGTGGCCAGCCTAAGGCACACCTGTGCAATAATCATGCTGTCTAATCAGC
>JAPTMU010000154.1:313820-323820 GCA_028583405.1 Pogonophryne albipinna
CGCCGAGGCGCGTATGCAAATCCGGTTAGCTTGACATCAAGGCGTGACATTTCAGAAATGTGAAATAAATTGATATGGCTCAATTAGATTGAAACTGCCGTCGTCCCCCGCCTCCCTCAGACTCTCGCCTCGTCCCAAATTGCTTTGCATTTGCCTGCTCGCACTCAGAGCTCTTAATTATATGGTGCTGTGTGGCGGCATTTGGCTGGAACAGCGAGAGCTGAAGCGCGGCGGTTAGCTTCGTGCGGCTAGGATGCGGCTAAAAGCTTATCCCGGCGGGGGAGAGGAGGGAGGACGGGGGAGAGGAAGCTGGACGAGGAGCAGGAGAACAAAGAGGACAACTCCATGGTTTCAGCTGGCCGGACGGAGGAGGACGAGGAGGCGCTCAGGAGGGAGAGAAGGACAACAGGAAAGTTATCAAAACGTGTTTGTGTTGTCGCTCTCGTCTCCTTATGAAAACTGAATGACCTCACAGAGACGGTGAAATCAGGAAGGTTTGGATCACGATGAATCTAAAAAGAAACAGAAAACAGTTCAGAATCTCTTTCTTAAAAGGAAATAAAGAAGTATAGTGAAACGTTGCTTTTTACGATAGTTTCTTTTATGATGAAGTTGATTGCTGCATGGTGCTCTTATGTGTCACCATGCTTACAGGATGTTGAGCTGTTTTCAAGCGATCCTCTTGAGATTCTGTCATTTCTATTTTCAATTTAAAACATTGACAACAATTACGAAAATAAGATCAAACTAAACATCAAAACTGAGAAATTCATGAACAGCGCTTCAACAATGTTGACAACATAATTAAAAGTTGTGTTCAAATCAGTGCTGCTAAAATAACACGACACATTACAGAGCAAGACAACAACAACTTGCCTCAAGAGCTGTCCTCGCTTTAAAGGAAGACTATTGCGCGTGACATCTCTAATCTGTGGACCAATCACAACAGAGCCGGCTAGTTAACCAATCAGAGCAGACTGGGCTCTGGTTTCAGACAGAGGGTGGAAATAGGTGCTGCAGCACAGGCAGTATGAGACAAATAAAGAGCTTTTTGAACATTAAAGCATGGAGACATGTCCCAGTAGAGACACTACATACAAATATGAACCTGAAAATAAGCACAATAGGGCCCCATTAAACTTGGTCCATGACCTTTGACCCTTATGGATGCAATTAGAAGTTTAAAAAGTGCAAGTAAGTTTACCTTGAGTTGCAAGTTTCCTAAGCACATGGACGAAAGAAAGTCAATTCAGCCAAAACCCTGCAAAAACCTGCAGAGAAACATGAACGGCAACAAGAGAAACATTGATATCTCTTAGAAAACACACACACACACACACACACACACACACTGGTTTGTTGCTTGTGGCGGTCATGTTGAGGGCAAACAGCGTCATTGATTTCCCTGATTCCCCCGTTGTAGACAGTAGATGCAACACACACACACAAACACGCTTCTCCAGGCAACAAACATCCATATCTATACATATACGTTACACACACACACACACACACACATACGCACACACACAGACACACATACACACACGCTTCTCCAGGCAACAAACATCCATATCCATATACGTGACTCACACACACACGCACACACACACACACACAGGCACACGCACACACACACACACACACACACACACACACACACACACACACACACACACACACACACACACACACACACACACACACACACCTCTCTATCTCGGCCTGCTGACAGCTGATTGGTGGATTAGACAGGGTGACTGAAAGCGGTGAGGTAATCTTCTCTCATTATTTCAATTACCAGGCTAAACGCAGCAATCAGGCGCATAATGACGGCTGCTGGGTGGGAGAGGGCGAGAGAGACGGAAAAAAGGGAGACAGAAAATAGACAGAAAAATATTTGCATTGGTTCCCGAGAAAAATGCACATTTGAAGAAGAAGAAAGAGAGAGGGGGGGGGGGCGACAGAGAGACAACAAGAGGGAAATATTTGTATTGATTTCAAACACATTTACTCGGCAGGGAGGAGAATAACAGGAGAGTGGAGTGGAAATCGATGGCGGCGGTTGCATCGATTTCTCGGTGGGAATACACCTTTATTTACAGAAAAACACACATGACGAGAAGAGGAGAAAATACAGTAAGGGAGAGTAAAGAGAAAGGGAGAGTAAAGAGAAAGGGAGAGTAAAGGGAGAGTAAAGAGAAAGGGAGAGTAAAGAGAAAGGGAGAGTAAAGAGAAAGGGAGAGTAAAGAGAAAGGGAGAGTAAAGAGAAAGGGAGACGAGGAAAATATTTGCATTGATTTGTGCAGCAGGAGAAGACATGTTGATGGGAGAGGAATGATTTTCCTTTTTCTGACTGAAGGGAGAGTTTCTGCAAATACAGAGAACAACCGGACAGGAAGAGAGGAAGAGGAGAGGGGGGGATGAGAGGAGGAGATGCTGAGAGAAGATTGAGAACACTAGAAAGACCAAGAGGAAGGACAAGAGGAGGAGGAAGAGGAAGCAGAAGGAAGGAAAGGAAACGAGAATAATGAGGCAGATAAAGAGGAAATGGAGAAGGAAGAGTTTAAGCCGATGGAGGAACACCCAATGAGGAAGAGGAAAGGGGAGGAAGAGGAAGAGGAAAGGGGAGTAAGAGGAAGAAGAAAGGGGAGGAAGAGGAAGAAGAAAGGGGAGGAAGAGGAAAGGGGAGGAAGAGGAAGAGGAAAGGGGAGGAAGAGGAAGAGGAAAGGGGAGTAAGAGGAAGAAGAAAGGGGAGGAAGAGGAAAGGGGAGGAATAGGAAGAAGAAAGTGGAGGAAGAGGAAGAGGAAAGGGGAGGAAGAGGAAGAGGAAAGGGGAGTAAGAGGAAGAAGAAAGGGGAGGAAGAGGAAAGGGGAGGAATAGGAAGAAGAAAGTGGAGGAAGAGGAAGAGGAAAGGGGAGGAAGAGGAAGAGGAAAGGGGAGGAAGAGGAAAGGGGAGGAAGAGGAAGAAGAAAGGGGAGGAAGAGGAAAGGGGAGGAAGAGGAAGAAGAAAGGGGAGGAAGAGGAAAGGGGAGGAAGAGGAAGAAGAAAGGGTAGGAAGAGGAAGAGGAAAGGGGAGGAAGAGGAAAGGGGAGGAAGAGGAAGAAGAAAGGGGAGGAAGAGGAAGAAGAAAGGGGAGGAAGAGGAAAGGGGAGGAAGAGGAAAGGGGAGGAAGAGGAAGAAGAAAGGGGAGGAAGAAGAAAGGGGAGGAAGAGGAAAGGGGAGGAAGAGGAAGAGGAAAGGGGAGGAAGAGGAAGAAGAAAGGGGAGGAAGAGGAAAGGGGAGGAAGAGGAAGAGGAAAGGGGAGGAAGAGGAAGAGGAAAGGGGAGGAAGAGGAAGAAGAAAGGGGAGGAAGAGGAAGAAGAAAGGGGAGGAAGAGGAAAAGGGAGGAAGAGGAAGAGGAAAGGGGAGGAAGAGGAAAGGGGAGGAAGAGGAAAGGGGAGGAAGAGGAAGAGGAAAGGGGAGGAAGAGGAAGAGGAAAGGGGAGGAAGAGGAAGAAGAAAGGGGAGGAAGAGGAAGAAGAAAGGGGAGGAAGAGGAAAAGGGAGGAAGAGGAAGAGGAAAGGGGAGGAAGAGGAAGAAGAAAGGGGAGGAAGAGGAAAAGGGAGGAAGAGGAAAGGGGAGGAAGAGGAAAGGGGAGGAAGAGGAAAGGGGAGGAAGAGGAAAGGGGAGGAAGAGGAAGAGGAAAAGGGAGGAAGAGGAAAGGGGAGGAAGAGGAAGAGGAAAGGGGAGGAAGAGGAAGAAGAAAGGGGAGGAAGAGGAAGAAGAAAGGGGAGGAAGAGGAAAAGGGAGGAAGAGGAAGAGGAAAGGGGAGGAAGAGGAAAGGGGAGGAAGAGGAAAAGGGAGGAAGAGGAAAGGGGAGGAAGATTAGGTGGAAGTAGGAAATAAGAAAACAGGAGGAAGGACATGAGCAGAAGAGTTAATGAGGAGGATAAAAGAAGGATGAGAGGATTGTAAAAAGGACGAAGAAGGAAAGGAGATTAAGGAAGCAGTGAAGGAAGCAGTTAAAGAAGTAGAGAAGACGATGGAGACGATGAGGAGGAAGGACCAAACAAGGAGGTAGATGAGGAGAAAGGTGATGAAGAGGAAAGGAAAGACAGAGGAGAAAAAAGGGAAGGAAGGAGTAAGCAGAAGGAAATGAGAATAAGGTGGCAGAAAAGAGGGAAAGTTTGAGCAGATGAAGATGGAGGAAGATGAGGAGGAAAGACCAAACAAGGAGGAAGAGGAGGAGGCAGAGAGGGAGGAAGGGGATGAAGAAGGAAAGGGGGAATTGAAAGCCAGAAGGATAAGAGGATTGTAAAAAGGAGGAAGAAGGAAAGAAGATTAAGGAAGCAGTGAAGGAAGCAGTTAAAGAAGTAGAAGAAGAGAAGAGAGTAAGAGGATGGAGACGACGCGGAGGAAAGACCAAACAAGGAGGTAGAGGAGGAAGGTGATGAAGAGGAAAGGAAAGACAGAGGAGGAAAAAGGGAAGAGGAAAGGAGGCGAAGTGTAAGAGAAAGATTTTATCGGAGGGAGAGGATGAAGAAGGACAGAACAGGGAGGAGGAGGAGGAGGTGGAATAAAGGGATGAAGGAGAAAAGACTAGGAGGAAATAGGAAGAAAAGTAAAACACACGACAAGACAAATTCAATAGGAGAGAAGGAGGAAGAGGATGAAGATGAAGGAATGTTTGAACAGAACGAAACGTTCCTGAAGCCTCCGACACACGAGAGAACACCAGATGTGTCCTTTCTGTTTTCCTCTGTCTCCTCTTGTCTCCTCTGTCTCCTCTTGTCTCCTCTGTCTCCTATTGTCTCCTCTATTTCCTGTCTCCTCTGTCTCCTCTTGTCTCCTACTGTCTCCTCTGTATCCTCTTGTCTCCTCTGTCTCCTCTGTTTCCTCTGTCTCCTCTTGTCTCCTCTTGTCTCCTCTGTCTCCTCTGTTTCCTCTGTCTCCTCTTGTCTCCTCTGTCTCCTCTGTTTCCTCTGTCTCCTCTTGTCTCCTCTTGTCTCCTCTTGTCTCCTCTGTCTCCTCTTGTCTCCTCTGTCTCTTCTTGTCTCCTCTTGTCTCCTCTGTCTCCTCTTGTCTCCTCTGTCTCTTCTTGTCTCCTCTTGTCTCCTCTGTCTCCTCTTGTCTCACCTGTCTCCTCTTGTCTCCTCTGTCTCCTCTCTGCATCTCATCCAGACACATTCAGCGCTCACTTCAAAAGCTCCATTCACAAAATGCAGATTCCACAGCGACAGACGAGCAGGACGTTCTTTTTCAACTCACATTTCCTTTCACTATTGTTGGGTGAATTCACACAGAGAGGAAGAGGAGGAGGAGGAGGAGGAAGGTGTCAGTGAACGCAGCACACATTTTAACTTAGGGCATGATGAGGGGGTCAAGATGGAGGGGATCAGATCAGACACAAGTGATGGGGGTCGCGACAAATATGAATAATGCTAATATTATACTATCAAACTGTATGATATGTCATCAGGTCGTGGTAGATTGTGTAACTAATGGTGCGTTTCCACTGCAGGCCTCACTCGGCCTCGCTCGGTTTGGTTAGGCCTTATTAGGCCCGGCTCACTTTATGCTGCGCTTCCATTACAGTTTAGGAACTGGGGTAGTTACTATAGTAACGCAGTGTAGGCGGAGCCGTGACGTCATGTTCAATGAGAGCCCCAAAAAAACAACACAGCCGTTAGCTGTTAGCACTCAGAGCTCACAGCTCTTCATATCTGTTCAGAAACTAGACAGAAGTTAAACAAGTACAAACCACAGACTGTCTGTGTCATGGAGAATACAGTCGCTGGTTTATTTATGTCTGTATAGGCTGTTGTTGTGAGTGTGGACGGTCGGAGCATATATAACGTTAGCTTAGCCAAGCTCCATTTAGAAAGCACGCATTTAAAAAGGTGTTTCTCTGCCGTCTGTCTGCAGACTTGTCAAAGCATTAATTCATGGTTTTTACTAACCGGTATCAGTATGTTGTTACTTCGGCATCATTTTGAAACGTGTATTACAATTAAATCACGGTCAAATATGTTCATCTTGTTGTAGTTGTAGCCCCTTGCCAGCGATTCTCTCTCTAGTTTAGCATACTCAGCCCGACTCAGCCTGGTTGTTCCTGGCCATAGAACCACGATTTAGTCGGGCCAGAAAAAAGGTGAAAAAGTAGCCCCGGGCCAAAACTAGGCCAAGTGGCAAGGGGGCTACAACTACAACAAGATGAACATATTTGACCGTGATTTAATTGTAATACAGGTTTCTAAATGATGCCGAAGTAACAACATACTGATACCGGTTAGTAAGAACCATGAATTAATGCTTTGACAAGTCTGCAGACAGACGGCAGGCGAAAACCCTTTTAAAATTCGTGCTTTCTAAATGGAGCTTGGCTAAGCTAACGCAGTATATGCTCCGTCCACACTCACAACAACGGCCTATAGAGACATAAATAAACCAGCGACTGTATTCTCCATGACACAGACAGTCTGTGGTTTGTACTTGTTTAACTTCTGTCTAGTTTCTGAACAGATATGAAGAGCTGTGAGCTCTGAGTGCTAAGAGCTAACGGCTGTGTTGTTTTTCTGGGGCGCTCATTGAAGATGACGTCACGGCTCCGCCTACACTGCGTTACTATAGTAACTACCCCAGTTCCTAAACTGTAATGGAAGCGCAGCATTAAAGTGAGCCGGGCCTAATAAGGCCTAACCAAACCGAGCGAGGCCGAGCGAGGCCTGCTGTGGAAACGCGCCATTACTCAAGTACTGTACTTAAGAAGAATTTGAAGTACTTGTACTTTACTTGAGTATTTCCATTTGATGCTCCTTTGTACTTTGACTCCACTGCATGTATTTAATACCTTTAGTTACTTCACAGATCTGGATGAATGATGTGAAATATAATCAAGTGTTGAATCAGACTTTAGTTCCACCTGGAGTAAATCCACCAGCTACCCTGCAGTCTACAAAGTCATTCAGACTAGCTGCACCTTCACCAGCTACCCTGCAGTCTACAAAGCCATTCAAACTAGCTGCACCTTTACCAGCTTTGAGAACACTTTGATGATCAATCATTATAAAACATATCATATATATTATTCTGAAATGGACCAATCTGCACAACGACTACTTTTACTGTCTTTCACTATATTTTGATGAGAATACTTTTCTACTTTCACTTGAGGAACATTTTGAATGCAGTACTTTTACTGTGACAGAGTATTCCTACACTCTGGTACTTCTACTCTTACTCAAGTACAAGATCTGAGTACTTCTACTTTTACTCAAGTACAAGATCTGAGTACTTCTACTTTTACTCAAGTACAAGATCTGAGTACTTCTACTTTTACCAAGTACAGGATCTGAGTACTTCTACTTTTACTAAGTACCAGATCTGAGTACTTCTACTTTTACCAAGTACCAGATCTGAGTACTTCTACTTTTACTCAAGTACAAGATTTGAGTACTTCTACTTTTACTCAAGTACAAGATCTGAGTACTTCTACTTTTACTCAAGTACAAGATCTGAGTACTTCTCCTTTTACTCAAGTACAAGATCTGAGTACTTCTACTTTTACTAAGTACCAGATCTGAGTACTTCTACTTTTACCAAGTACCAGATCTGAGTACTTCTACTTTTACTCAAGTACAAGATTTGAGTACTTCTACTTTTACTCAAGTACAAGATCTGAGTACTTCTACTTTTACTCAAGTACAAGATCTGAGTACTTCTCCTTTTACTCAAGTACAAGATCTGAGTAATTCTACTTTTACTAAGTACCAGATCTGAGTACTTCTCCTTTTACTCAAGTACCAGATCTGAGTACTTCTACTTTTACTCAAGTACCAGATCTGAGTACTTCTACTTTTACTAAGTACCAGATCTGAGTACTTCTACTTTTACTAAGTACCAGATCTGAGTACTTCTCCTTTTACTCAAGTACCAGATCTGAGTACTTCTACTTTTACTCAAGTACCAGATCTGAGTACTTCTACTTTTACCAAGTACCAGATCTGAGTACTTCTACTTTTACTAAGTACCAGATCTGAGTACTTCTACTTTTACTAAGTACCAGATCTGAGTACTTCTCCTTTTACTCAAGTACAAGATCTGAGTAATTCTACTTTTACTAAGTACCAGATCTGAGTACTTCTCCTTTTACTCAAGTACCAGATCTGAGTACTTCTACTTTTACTAAGTACCAGATCTGAGTACTTCTACTTTTACTAAGTACCAGATCTGAGTACTTCTCCTTTTACTAAGTACCAGATCTGAGTACTTCTCCTTTTACTCAAGTACCAGATCTGAGTACTTCTACTTTTACTAAGTACCAGATCTGAGTACTTCTACTTTTACTAAGTACCAGATCTGAGTACTTCTCCTTTTACTAAGTACCAGATCTGAGTACTTCTCCTTTTACTCAAGTACCAGATCTGAGTACTTCTACTTTTACTCAAGTACCAGATCTGAGTACTTCTACTTTTACTAAGTACCAGATCTGAGTACTTCTACTTTTACTAAGTACCAGATCTGAGTACTTCTCCTTTTACTCAAGTACCAGATCTGAGTACTTCTACTTTTACTCAAGTACCAGATCTGAGTACTTCTACTTTTACCAAGTACCAGATCTGAGTACTTCTACTTTTACTAAGTACCAGATCTGAGTACTTCTACTTTTACTAAGTACCAGATCTGAGTACTTCTCCTTTTACTCAAGTACAAGATCTGAGTAATTCTACTTTTACTAAGTACCAGATCTGAGTACTTCTCCTTTTACTCAAGTACCAGATCTGAGTACTTCTACTTTTACTAAGTACCAGATCTGAGTACTTCTACTTTTACTAAGTACCAGATCTGAGTACTTCTCCTTTTACTAAGTACCAGATCTGAGTACTTCTCCTTTTACTCAAGTACCAGATCTGAGTACTTCTACTTTTACTAAGTACCAGATCTGAGTACTTCTACTTTTACTAAGTACCAGATCTGAGTACTTCTACTTTTACTCAAGTACCAGATCTGAGTACTTCTACTTTTACTCAAGTACCAGATCTGAGTACTTCTACTTTTACTAAGTACCAGATCTGAGTACTTCTCCTTTTACTAAGTACCAGATCTGAGTACTTCTCCCACCTCTGGATGGTCTTCCTGGAGGTTTTCTAACTAAAGGGAATGACCCAGAAATGCCTAAGTGTCAGCCATGATAAGAGCTAAGGAGCTTCAATGCTTCCTTTATTAACTCCTTTAGGATACATCGGTCCATCCTAAGGAAAGGGGATACATATCGGCAAATGGACAAACCAATCTGCCGTTAACGGAAACAACCGATCGCGAAGCACAACTGTGGATCATGTTGTTACGGTTCTTATTAAAGAGGACATTATATGCTAATTTTTGTATCTCGTGCCTCTACTTTGTTATGCGTTCATGCTTTAATGTTCAGAGAGGGAGAGGGAACACAGGGATTTCAGCCTTTGGAGACCATTAACATGCACTTATATAACACACTACAGGAAAGGAGAAGCATGTTCTACAATATGCCGTAACATGCTATAATGCTTATTGGTTTTTAAATATGAATGATAATTACTGTATAATGAGGAACTACATTTCACTGTGACTGAGTTTCTGTTACAGACAGAGGCCGTTTCTCCACGTCGAGTAAACCTGCTGCAGAGCCACTATTTCAAGTACACTACGTCATCGAGTGGCGCAGAATGCTGGGCATTTAACATGCATTCAAACAGTCCTTCGGCGCCACTCGATGACGTACTTGAAATAGTGGCTCTGCAGCAGGTGTACTCGACATTGAGAAACGGCCATAGTGTATAGAAAAGAGTTAACATTTGACCCGGTCAACGATTTGTTATCAATCTTCTCTTTGATCCAGAGGAAGAATCCCATTGCTTTCAGTCCAATGCTAACTTCTAGGAAGGCATACAACAAACTGTCCTCACTGCACCACTCTCGCTATATTTATACATGATCTTTGAATCTGATGGCAGTCTTTAATTCCTCTTCTTCTTCTCTT
>JAPTMU010000154.1:328820-361320 GCA_028583405.1 Pogonophryne albipinna
AATGGTTATCAAAGTACAAATATCCAAAATCAGTTCAGTAACGGTTTTCAAGGGGACAATATTTACTCAAATTGATGGGTTTGGATGATGGGGGAAACTCGTGTCACAGGCTCTTTAAGTACTCCTCTCTCTCCTGTATGTGATCCACTCGCTGTAATAGACTCTCGCCCATCAGTTTGGACTAAATAGTGAATATTGTGTTTGTGATGAACTGCGTGCATCGATCTGCAGACGATGCGTTCACTTCCTTTAATGACTCCGGGAGACATTTATTAAAGCAAGTGGGCAGGAAATCAATCCTAAACCAACTGCAACCACATTACTGCGGGTGTGTGTGTGTGTGTGTGTGTGTGTGTGTGTGTGTGTGTGTGTGTGTGTGTGTGTGTGTGTGTGTGTGTGTGTGTGTGTGTGTGTGTGTGTGTGTGTGTGTGTGTGTGTGTGTGTGTGTGTGTGTGGGAACACTGACCACCTCAGTGGACACAGATCTGAAGTGTTACATTATCTGCTTTTTTTTTGTAAAGCACTTTGAATTGCCTTGTGTTGAAAAGTGCTATATAAATAAACTTGCCTTGCCTTGCCTTGCTGCTGCCTTCAATGTCATGTAAAAAGTGGGAGATTTCACACTGTTTTTTTGGACAATAAATCAAAAATATCTAAAATAAACACAAATAATTTTTTTTTCTCATGACAATCAAGATTTGGCTAACAGTTTCCCTTCACTTCCATTGTTTGTGCTAAGCTATGCTACAATTGTGCTACTGTGGTGACCACCTATTAATACACTGGTGACATAATTCATACATGGAACTACAGTTGGGGGTATTGTTTCCACACGGACATGTTATGTGTGGTCTATATATATTCTATAGTCTTCTTCCCGGACTGCAACCGGACAACATCTGCTTTTCTGCTCCTAAATAAAGTTCCCTTTTGCACCTTCCTTGCCCTCTGACTCCCTATCTCTCGGCACAACACTACACACTTAAAGGTGGGGTAGGTAAGAATGGAGGAACCAGCTCGAGTGCGCTAGAATTTGAAAATACACACCCGGAACAAATCTGCCACTTCCTCACAGAGCCCCTCCTCCAACACACACGAACGCGCACATGACCAATGAGGGCACGAGATAAGTTTGTGCCCAGATGGAAGGCTGACAGGCAGGTAGGCCATCCAGTTACTTTAGCCGGCTCAGATGATTGGTCGTGCTTTTTACAGCGCCACGGCTTCCACTGATGACATTTTTTTAATGTATTTGTTGTCAAAGCACTTCAGATATTCATTGCTATCGGGATGTTAAGAGCATTCCATGGAATATAACAACAAGTGTATCTCGAGCCGGTTTCTCAAACTTAACTACCCCACCTTTAAATCATGCAACATATGACTCGGGAAAAGACAGCAAACAAAAGTCAGTTCTTGGCTGTCCAACATTTCCTGAACGCAGCACTTGAACAATGTAGACAGAACATGCCGTAACACACAGGAAATGTGTGAGTGAGTGTGTGAGTGTGTGTTTTGGTGGAGGACACTTAGGCTTTAAAGTAAACACTCATCTCTTATTAACACACCACATCTCTAAAACATGAAGCTCGGCCAGCGGTGGACGATCTGTCGTCGACCGAGACACACACACTCTCACAGACACACACACACACACACACACACACACACACACACACACCACACACACACACACACACACACACACACACACACACACACATAGAGGAGGGTAATATCTGCTGACTGATGGCGGTGATGACAGGAAGGCCCTGAAGCAGCCATCACTAACCCTGACTGTAAACACGCAGCGAGAGAGGGAAGGGTGTGTGTGTGAGTGTGTGTGTGTGTGTGTGAGTGTGTGTTCTTGGGTAAATGTGTCCATTGATTAATTGATTGGTTATTATCATGTTACTGATGTCAGGTCATCAAGGCGACAGGCTACATCTGTTTAGAGAGACTATGGAGAGGATGTGTGTGTGTGTGTGTGTGTGTGTTTGTCAAAGAGAGGTTCAAAGTGTGTTTGTTTACCATCACTGAGAAAACAACAAAATCAGAGCGTTGTTGAGTGTTTCCATTTCATTCTACTTATTACTTCTGTTCCGTTACACCTTAAAGGGAAATATGGTACTTTTCAATCCACTACACTTATTGGACCATGTTAGTCATAAACGATTTTAAACACATCTTGCATAGATCTGTTTTTCTGAATATATGAAAAGTACATTTTGTATAGATTAATATCATAAAATGATCTCATAGAATATGATGCATTGCATACACACACACACACACACACACACACACACACACACACACACACACACACACACACACACACACACACACACACACACACACACACACACACACACACACACACACACACACACACACTTTTCACTCTTTCCTTCAGTACAAACTGGATCTGTTCAGCATCTTCAAATCATCTCAGATACATAATATCTCTGCTCTGTGTGTGTGTGTGTGTTTGTGTGTGTGTGTGTGTGTGTGTTTGTGTGTGTGTGTGTGTGTGTGTGTTTGTGTGTGTGTGTGTGTTTGTGTGTGTGTGTTTGTGTGTGTGTGTGTGTGTGTTTGTGTGTGTGTGTGTGTTTGTGTGTGTGTGTGTGTGTGTAGTTCTCTGTGTGTGTGTGTTTGTGTGTGTGTTTGTGTGTGTGTGTGCGTGTAGTTCTCTGTGTGTGTGTGTTTGTGTGTGTGTGTGTGTGTGTGTGTGTGTGTTTGTGTGTGTGTGTGTGTGTGTGTGTGTGTGTAGTTCTCTGTGTGTGTGTGTTTGTGTGTGTGTGTGTGTGTGTGTGTGTGTGTGTGTGTGTGTTTGCAGGAAATCTGATTGCCGTTATGGATTTTTGTTTTTTAAATCACTCTGGAGGTTTTCAGGGAACACTGTCAACTTGTGTTTTTGCACTTATGTGGTTGGAATTGGGTCAGGAAATATTATTTGGAAAAAACGATGGAATAACGAATCGATCTACTGAAAACAGCCTCTTAAAACAGTGCGAGCACAATTATACTTACAGTTTTCTCCTGGACTTTAAAACTTTAAAATGCAACACTGCGGAGATATCTAATGAAGATGAAATATTACATTCCTATCTGGTTGCCAAAGCGATGCTTTTGAAATCAACATTAGTGCAAGGAAAGAAAGGAAAGGTATAATATGAATGCTGATAAACGTATCTGCCACTAAATACTGTTAATATTTACTTTAACGATGTAATCTTTTCTTAACACATACAGAGCAGTGAATATCTGTCTCAAGCAGTTGATTAAAGCATTTCTGGAGGTCAGGAGCTGATGTGAACTCCATGTGTTGATGCTTTGATTAATATTCATAATTTCAGACTCTTTCTGATCTCATTTGAAGACACGAGCTGCACTCGAGCCACGACTGCTGCTCGTGTCCAGATCTGAGAAACAGATTGTGACTCAACCTCCGACCTTTCACCTCCTCACAGTTTGTTGATCTGTGACTCACGAGAGACAAACAGATGATGGTGAGGAAGCCAAATATGGAGAAGCAAAACAAACATTTTAATGAGGCGGGAAAGTAACTTCCTGAGGAGGACGAAGAGGATAAGAAGAAGAAGAGGAGATGTAACGTGAGAGACAGAGGTGCGAGTTAATGTGTCCGTCTCCCTGAAGTGTGTGTGCAGTCTATTTATCCTTCGCAGAGTGTGTGTAAGTGTGTAAGGCGATTACAGATCTGGAAGCTTTGGTTACATTCCCCTCTCTCATCCTGCCATCCTGCCGACCAAACGGCGGTGGGTTTGATGGTTTTAGTGCCTCACCGCTCGATGCAAATCTCATCACCAGTTTTCAGACACGAACGCTTGGGAAGCGACAAACAGAAACCGGAGAGAGAGAGGCCGCATTAACTCGCCCGCCGCGGCTCCTTCAAGAAAAGGAAAAAGGAAACCAGAGGCTGAAAATATGGCGTCAGGTTTCAGCCGTTTGGAAAATATCCTCAATTTGATCAAAAATTTATAATGTGACTTTTAGAGCAGCTTGGATTTCCTCGAGACTGCTGCTGCACATTATACAGCTCCTTTAATGCGGTTAACACACTTAAACACACCGTGCTGCCCTGCACTCTGTCTCTTTGTGTGTGTGTGTGTGGCTTTCTGTGTGTGTTGATGCAATATTAGCCCACATGTGTGTATGTGTGAGTGTCAAAAGTAATTATACATTGTAATTTGCAGGATTTATAAACATGTAAATGTAATTAATTTGTTTTGTTTACCTACTAAATATCACTCAATGAGACGTGACCAACTGGGACGAGGCTACAATGAAACACACAAGAAACACATTAAAGGACTAAAGAGAGACCGACACAAATAGAAAGAGATTTAAAACAGCTGCAAAAATACACAAAGATACTCAGAACCACTATGAAAACTGGAAGCAACGGACGAAGTGTGAACGACTACTGCTGAATGAATCAAGCATAACATGTGTATCATTATACTTTAGAGCAGGGGTCTCAAACTCACGGCCCGGGGGCCAAATCCGCCCGTGACTTCATTTCATGCGGCCCCACAAGAGATTGCAAAGAATATCATATGTTTATTATACGGTTACATGCCGATGTACAGAAGCTCGTTGCCCATAAACTACATGTCCCACAATGCATCTCACATTTGGCTTTTTTCTCAGAATTTGGCTTTTCTTTTAAAATCATTTTGTGACATTCTCACTGAAGAGACTTGCAATTATTTGCCCTTATAGACTTCGATACAATCTCATAGACTTCTATACAATCTCATAGACTTCCATACAATCTCATAGACTTCCATACAATCTCATAGACTTCCATACAATCTCATAGACTTCTATACAATATCAGAGACTTCTATACAATCTCAGAGACTTCTTCAAAATCTCATAGACTTCCATACAATCTCATAGACTTCCATACAATCTCATAGACTTCTATACAATCTCATAGACTTCCATACAATCTCATAGACTTCTATACAATCTCATAGACTTCCATACAATCTCATAGACTTCTATACAATCTCATAGACTTCTATACAATCTCATACACTTCTATACAATCTCATAGACTTCTATACAATCTCATAGACTTCTACACAATCTCATAGACTTCTATACAATCTCATAGACTTCTATACAATCTCATAGACTTCCATACATTTCATACACTTTTGTACACTTTCATAGACTTCTACACAGTTTAACAGATTTATATCCAATCTCACAGACTTCTATACAATCTCATAGACTTCTATACAATCTCATAGACTTCCATACAATCTCATAGACTTCCATACAATCTCATAGACTTCCATACAATCTCATAGACTTCTATACAATATCAGAGACTTCTATACAATCTCAGAGACTTCTTCAAAATCTCATAGACTTCCATACAATCTCATAGACTTCCATACAATCTCATAGACTTCTATACAATCTCATAGACTTCCATACAATCTCATAGACTTCTATACAATCTCATAGACTTCCATACAATCTCATAGACTTCTATACAATCTCATAGACTTCTATACAATCTCATACACTTCTATACAATCTCATAGACTTCTATACAATCTCATAGACTTCTACACAATCTCATAGACTTCTATACAATCTCATAGACTTCTATACATTCTCATAGACTTCCATACATTTCATACACTTTTGTACACTTTCATAGACTTCTACACAGTTTAACAGATTTATATCCAATCTCACAGACTTCTATACAATCTCATAGACTTCCACACAATCTCATAGACTTCTATACAATCTTATAGACTTCTATACAATCTCATAGACTTCTATACAATCTCATAGACTTCTATACAATCTCATAGACTTCTATACAATCTCATAGACTTCTATACAATCTCATAGACTTCTATACAATCTCAGAGACTTCTATACAATCTCATAGACTTCTTCAAAATCTCATAGACTTCTATACAATATCATAGACTTCTATACAATCTCATATACTTCTTCAAAATCTCATAGACTTCTTCACAATCTCATATACTTCTACACAGTTTAACAGATTTATATCCAATCTCACAGACTTCTATACAATCTCATAGACTTCCACACAATCTCATAGACTTCTATACAATCTCATAGACTTCTATACAATCTCATAGACTTCTACATGCTCTCATAGACTTCTTCAAAATCTCATAGACTTCTATACAATATCATAGACTTCTATACAATCTCATATACTTCTTCAAAATCTCATAGACTTCTTCACAATCTCATATACTTCTACACAGTTTAACAGACTTCTATACAATCTCATATACTTCTACACAGTTTAACAGACTTCTATACAATCTCATAGACTTCCACACAATCTCATAGACTTCTACACAATCTCATAGACTTCTATACAATCTCATAGACCTCTACACAGTTTAACAGACTTCTATACAATCTCATAGACTTCCACACAATCTCATAGACTTCCACACAATCTCATAGACTTCTACACAATCTCATAGACTTCTATACAATCTCATAGACTTCTACACAGTTTAACAGACTTCTATACAATCTCATAGACTTCTACACAATCTCATAAACTTTTATTACATCTCATAGACTTCTATACATTTAAACTTTACACCATGCTGGACTTAAACGTTTAAGGCTTAATTTTTAACATCCCTTATAGTTTGCGTACAGAAATAAGTGATATAAACATGTAACTTAATTCTTAGAAAAAGACAATAAAGGGCTTTTAAAATAACTATTGGAGTATCCGGCTTTACAAGCTCGACCTTTTTGTTCACCGTCTAACCCTCATTATGATGCTATTGTTATCCTACATGGAAAAAAATAAATCAAGCAGATATTTTGCACCAAAATAAACTCTGCTCAGAGATTGTAGGTCAACCCTTTGAGAAATACGAGTCAATTAGCTATAATCACATATTCTCATTTCCTGAACAGTGAATACAAATTGTTACCCTTCAAATTGGAGATTCAGTGTTCCTTGATTTAATAAGACCGAAGCACTCTTTACTACATTAGTCAGTCCTTATTAAAAAATATGGAGCTTGATCCCATATGAACGTACAGTATGATGTAATATTTTACTATTTGAATACTTGTGTATTGTCTAAAAATGTTGTCTGTGTGATACAAGACACATTTTAGACCTATAATTGTTACGTTTTCTATCATTTATCTTAGTATTATCCACATTTTGACCAATGTGTGTCCATTTATTCAGTTCACTTTCTTATGGCTTTCTTTTATCGTTGATTGTCTCTCTACTCCTCTCCCTCCCCCCTCGCTGCCGCCCTGTTTATGTTCCACTTCATATCGAGTTGTTCCTCTGCTGGTATCAATATTGTTCGCTTGCCTACGAATCAATACGCAGAAATAAAAAACTTTACCAACCCAATCAATTACGCCCACTTCATTTTCATAACTCGACTCCATCGTCCTCAAACGCCGCGACAACAGCCCGCATCCTTCCTCTCTCCTGGGACACTCCTTCCTCTTCATCCTCACCCATCTTTCTCCCTCATCTTCCTCCCCCCCCCCACTTCTCTCCATCCTGCTGCATTAAGCCCAGAATTGTTAACGAGGTATCAGATTCTGCAATGATGGACGTTACTAGGAGAAAAATCTGAGGCCAGATCGGTTTACGTCTAAAGCGACGGGATGGGATCAATAACAATATTTTCCCTTGAAAACAGCAGCCTCTTCCCCTCCAGAAGCATCTTATCTTCACCCTCCCTTCTTCCTCCCCCCCCCCATTATCCACTTTAAGAGCCCCTAAACATTCATTTTTAATGGCGGGGAAAGGGGGGGTTAGTAGATTTCGTGGTTAGCGGTGGCGGCGGATGCTAATACGTCGACAGCTGGGCCGTGTGCCGGGGCGAAGACGCCATTTTGGGTCCAGAGGGGTGAGGAAGAAGAGAGGAGGTCAGTGTCAGCGGCTAATTGGTTCCTTGGCTGTGACACTCGATCCGGCTGATCCAATCAGAGGAGTCTGAGACAGGATGGAGAGTTTTACAGAAACACCTCATAATGTGATGAAATCCAAAACTGCAGCCTCAGAAACGACCGCGGAGGTAAATCAACGCCTCGAAGTCGACTCATAAAACCAAATATCACATGTTTATAACATTAATGTGACATCATCCAAAGTGCTCTAAATGCATCACAGACCATAATACACCACACGATGTTCAAAACCCAAATGGAGTGAAATGTAACCTCAACTCCAACGACGGCTTTTATAAAAGAAACTGGTTCTTTCATCAACAACCGTGTTCACATGAAATACAAATACACTTTTAAAGGTGGTATTTTTACAAGTTCACGATGAAATGTGTGTCTCTAAATTATAATATGTTTATGTGAATATGTGTAACTCAACTTTGTTTGGAACAAAACACTTCTCATACTGTAGCTTTACTAAAGTTTGTTAATTCCAGCTTGTTTTGGCATTTTTTTGGGAACTAAAAACAAACCTGTTCCTTTTCAAATCTGCAGACATTTTGAAACAAAGCTTCTAGTATATTTGACCAATGTCCTTTTATTTGTATTAAAGTGTTTAGAGGCCTCATTCAGTTACTTCCAACAACCTAAAAGCATTAAACAATCGAACAAGACATCTGTCTGCACCCAAGAAAAGATATGTAGTGTTTTAGGCCTCCAAGTTCTAGCAAAGTTCAAATTTGACGCTTCAACTCACGATGATTTTTAAGACAAAGTGTTCTCCTAAGTTTGTGTCCACAGCGTTGAAGCTTTGAGGCGTGAGAACAACACGGAGCTCACATCAAAGACTTTAAGAGACTCTTGAGTCTGTCAGCCACTCGACCCCCAACTCAAGTACTGATGAGGAGGGGTCACACACACACACACACACACACACACACACACACACACACACACACACACACACACACACACACACACACACACACACACACACACACACACACACAAACAAACAGGAGGGTTTAACCTCCGCCGCTGTATTTTGTCCGCAGGTCAATGGGAGGATTAACCCTCTGAAGCCGTGGTACATCATCACTTCCTGTTGGTCAGCTGACCTCACACTTCACATGAATGGAGGAGACAGATACATCCTCTGGAGGACAAGGACAACAAAAGCTCCGACCTCCAGACGACCCCGAGCTTCTTATCCCAAATGAGACGTTTAACCTCAAAGAGATTTAAAAAGACAACGGATTCTGGAGATCCTGAATGCAGCACTCAGAGGAATGTCAGGATGCTAAATATTTTTACTTTAATCTAAACGTATTAAAATAACAACTGTTAAAATAACTAAACTGATTCAACTCAAACTAATCAGAGCAGATATCCCAACTAAACTAACTAAAGTTAAAGAAATTCAACACAATATGAATCAACTTAAAGGCGGGGTAGGTAATTCACTTCAGAAACACTTGTTGTTATATTCCATGGAATGCTCTTAACATCCCGATAGCAATAAATACATTAGAAAATATAATCTCTGGAAGCCGTGGCGCTGTAAAAAGCACGACCAATCATCTGAGCCGGCTAAAGTAACTGGATGGCCTACCTGCCTGTCAGCCTTCCATCTGTGCACAAACTTATCTCGTGCCCTCATTGGTCATGTGCGCGTTTGTGTGTGTTGGAGGAGGGGCTCTGTGAGGAAGTCTGAAGGAAGGGGCAGATTTTTTCCGGTTGTGTATTTTCAAATTCTAGCGCACTCGAGCTGGTTTCTCCATTCTTACCTACTCTACCTTTACTAACTCAAACTTAAATGCCAACTAAACTCAACTCAACCTAACTGAACTAAAACCCAATTCTAAACTTAAACTTTAAAGACCTAAACTAAACTGAACTCAAACTTTAAATACCTAAACTAAAGTGAACTTAACTTAACTCAATCATTTCAGAACTTAAACACAAACTAAACTTAACTCAAACTCATTTCTGAACCTAAACTGAACTCAAACTTTAAATACCTAAACTAAAGTGAACTTAACTTTACTCAATCATTTCTGAACTTAAACTCAAACTAAATTTAACTCAAACTCAGATCTAAACTTAAACTCAAACTAAACTTAACTCAAACTCATTTCTGAACTTAAACGCAAACTTAACTCAAACTCATATCTAAACTTAAACTAAAACTAAACTTAACTTAAACTCATATCTGAACTTAAACTCAAACTAAACTAAACTTAACTCAAACTCAGATCTGAACTTAAACTCAAACTAAACTTAAACTCAAACTAAACTTAACTCAAACTCCATGATCCAAACTGAAACTAAACACAAGCTTTTATCTAATATTCCTTTGTTTATGATGTTTTACCTTCACACTAACACAGTACCAGCTGGTCAGTGACAGACAATACTATGGGAAGGGTCTCTTTAGTTATTTAGCTGTTAATAAACATCACACTCAGTATGGAGTCAAAGAAGTCCATCTCTTTTTTAACACAACTTCTACAAACTAAACTCAAACTAAACTCAAACTAAACCCAAACTAAACCCAAACTAAACCTCTTAAACCTAAGACAGGAGACACACCTGTATCTTCTGTAAAGCACGTTTAAATTCAGTCTGATCACAAAGTG
This sequence comes from Pogonophryne albipinna, assembly GCA_028583405.1. Classification (NCBI taxonomy): domain Eukaryota; kingdom Metazoa; phylum Chordata; class Actinopteri; order Perciformes; family Artedidraconidae; genus Pogonophryne; species Pogonophryne albipinna. The sequence goes on from JAPTMU010000154.1 coordinate 339,437, forward strand.
GCGTTCTGCTGCAGCGAAGGTGTGTCTGTTAATGAGAGCCAGTTTAACACGTCTTTGTCTCGCTGCAAATCACTTCACCACGGTGCCGTTCACTTACTGTGAGAGAGCGTGGAGTTCCTGCAAAATACTGCACTCATCAAACTGCTGCTAAATACTGCACTCATCTAAATACTGCACTCATCAAACTGCTGCTAAATACTGCACTCATCAGACTGATGCTAAATACTGCACTCATCAGACTGCTGCTAAATACTGCACTCATCAAACTGATGCTAAATACTGCACTCATCAAACTGATGCTAAATACTGCACTCATCAAACTGATGCTAAATACTGCACTCATCAAACTGATGCTAAATACTGCACCCATCAGACTACTAATATAATTGTTTCACTATTGTAAAGTTATTAAATAGTGACAGGTTTGTAGCATGAAATCTAAAATACATTTTATTTTTATTAATGTTTCCCTACAGGTTTAGTTTAGGTTTTCTCCTCCATTGTTTTTCCACATCGTTCTTCCATATCATCCCCTCTTTCTTTTAAATGTGTATACCCTGTCTCCCTCGCTCCTCCCATCCATCTAACCCTCTAATTGCTCCATCGTTCTTCCATTTCATCCCCTCAATCTGTCCATGTTATCCCCTCTTTCTGTTATTTCCATCTTCCTTCCAAGTCTTCCCTTCTTTCTCCTACATGTTTCTCCCCCCTCCTCCCCCTTTCCTCCCCCCTCCTTTCTCTCTCTTAATTGCGTCACTTTATTTCCCTCTCTAATATTTGATCCATAAAGCGTCTCATTAAATTAATCACAGGCTGCATTATATCGCTACCTGCGGTGAAAAGTGACAGATTTGCCGATTGCTGCCGTTTTGTGAAGGAGGCTGAGTGTGTGTGTGTGTGTGTGTGTGCGTGTGTGAAAAGGGGGAGGGGGGGGAGTCAAAATGGCGTCCAATCGGTGTTAAAATCATCAGGTTAATTTACTTTCCTAATTTTACACCTCATAAAGTAATAATAATTTAACGTCGCTCTCATGTGAACTGAACTGAACCTGCAGAGGGAAATGTAGAATGAATTTTTTGGATAATATAAATTGTCTTATATATTCAAATGCAAAAATCCAGCACTTAAAATGTTATTTTCCAGCAGTTTAAAGGAGTATATTCCATGTGTAACATAGACCAAAAAGCATGCAGTAATAAAACAATTTAAATAATCTGTTTGAACAATTCAAGGACTGTATTTCAATGTCGCCAAACCACGAACAAAAGCTTTTAAATACATTTTCAGCAATAAAGGGCTTTATATCATAACTTGCATCCTAGCCAAACTACACGTAACAATACAGCAATTTAACATTTATTTACAGCAATGAAATGACTTTATATCAAAGTGTAGCCCAAACTACATGCAGAATCAAAAGGACTCGAACATGCCTTTAAAGGTTTCTTTCCAATATAAAAGACTATTACAATGGCTAAACTACATGCAGCATGATAGCAGAGCCTCAAGTCAAACATGCAGAATTTAAAGGATTGAATTGTCGTTTTTTCAGCAATTAACAGACTATGTTTTAATGTGCAGCCATATGCAAAATATAGCAATTTAAATGAGCTTTTTCTGCACATGTTTCCGTGTTTTGCTGCAGACCCGCTCAGAGGTGAACTCTTTAAAGTGACAGAAGAAAGAGGAAGAGGAAGAGGAGGAAGCAGCTTAAAGTCTTTTAGGAACACACTGTTTAACCTCCGCTGACCCGAGGTCTCTGATTAAAGGAAGAGTCCTCCGTTTTCCTGTCGACCTGCTGCTCGTCCTGCCAGCCTCTTAACCCCCAATCACACACACACACACACACACACACACACACACACACACACACACACACACACACACACACACACACACACACACACACACACACACACACACACAGCAGGTGTGTGTGTGTGTGTTTGTTGTGTCCTGCCGTGCGACTGACCTGCTGATCGTCTGCTTAATTAGCAGCTTTGTCTTTCTCACCGCTGGCAGCCCAACTCCGCCTCTGATTGGCTGTGAGCAGGAAGTAATACACACACACACACACACACACACACACACACACACACACACACACACACACACACACACACATGGAGAGAGAGTGAGAAAACAGCAGCTTTTGTTTTGCAGGGACTCAGTTTGTGTCTTTGTGTCCAATCGAGGTCTCTGTGTGTCTGCAGGTGAGCTGTTGTTGTTTTTCTTTTATCTTCCCTTCTGTGTTCACTCAATCATTTCCTCCCTCCACCTCCACCTCACTCCCTCTATTATGTTTCTTATGTGATGGAATAAAGAGAGAACCATCTGTCCGTCAGCTGCCCACCAGTTCACAACTGTATTTAAGGTAAATTACGACTCTATTAAAGTTTGGTACGGACAGTTATTCTCCCTTAAAAGTGAATTAACTCACTTTATTGAAGCCCTTGTTATATTTCTTAAGCTTGTTTTTACAAAAGCAACTACAAGTATTCCCATTACACACAGATCAGGAGCAACTCTGGTGACATGTTAGTGGTGTTCATATGTTTCCTTCAGGTGTTTGAATGACATCGCAGCTGGTTCTTCTTTTCGAATCCTGCTTTGAACATGATTAGAAACACAGCGCTGCGTAACGTGCTGTAAATACAATACCTTGCTTTTTATCTGGTTATTGTTAATTTGTAAATGTATATTTTCTACTTTCTTGTTAATTTCTTGTCTTTTAATTTGTAATGTACAATGCCTTGTCTTTTTATGCTGCTGCAACACAAACATTTCCCAAATTGGGATCAATAAAGTTCTATCTTATCTTAACGTGGGTTCCCTGAGGAGAATTCTTAAAGCATATCAAGTAGCATAATGTTAGCATAATAATTTAACTTATAACTATAGCTTATGAGGCAATTTACCTCTAGGCTACATATAGAATATATTATTCATGTATTTTGTCTTTTGGTGTTTAGACAGTTTTTAAATTCCGTTTTCTGAATGTCTTTCATTTTTGTAAAGCACTTTGAATTGCCTTGTGTTGAAAGGTGCTCTATAAATAAACTTGTAGTGAGTCGCCCAGCCCTTCATATTTGTTTCTGTTTGTGGCCCTCAGTGAAAAAAGTTTGCACACACCTGCAATAAACAAACACTAAATATAAAAACCACCATTCCCTCCTGAAAGTACAAGTTCCCACGAGCTCGTCTCCTTCCCTTCCTTCCTTCCCTGCTTCCTCTCCCACAGCTGAGTGATCAGCTGAGGGTCCGGCTGTAAACCCCCCTGCTGTCTCTTTATGTTTCCCCTCATGTTCCACCTGTAGCCCCTCACACACACACACAGAGCTTTTCGGGGTTTCTTCGGGGGTTAAACCCACATCCCGCCGGGTGTCTTGTCGTCTTTTGTGCCGCGGGACAAAAGCTCCGTCCTGCGTCTTCAGAGGGAAGCGGAGCGAGGAGACGAGCTGTCAAGAGTCTGAAGAGATGCCTTTCAGACGGGAGAAAAACACTCGGCTGACATGAGCCCAAATACCAGAGGCCTTCATCATCACCCTCGTCTTCATCACGGGAAGAAGTACTGCAAGGGGGAAGAATGGGAACGTTTAAGTTGAGTGGAAAACTTTAACATATTCGTTTTTTGAACTTTGTAGATAAGAGAACATTTTAATTTTAATTTAAGATGATGTTATACTGACATGTTTCTTCTTTGTGTTGAAACATGCAAAGACATTGTTTGATTATATACAATCTGCAAAATCACTTGAGTTAAGACTTTAAATTAACATTACTTGTTATAAATTACCTGGATATGCAAATGTTAGTAAGTAGAAACGAAAACTGAAAAATAATGACTATTTCAATTAATTATTATCTGCTGTGTAGTTTAGTCTACATAATACATCTTACTTATTCATTTATTTGTATTTAATTGGTTATATATAGATTTATTTTAAAGGTCACCTATCGTGCTATTTTTAGGCAATAGCATAGGTCTCAGATATATACAAATATATAAAAAACATGTCTATGAAGTGTTTTGCTCAAAATACTAAACAGATCATTCTAGCCACGCCTCATATCCCTCTATTTCACTTCCTGTTTCAAAAGTGCTGATTTGGGGATAAAGCTTTAAAGAGGAGGGGTCTGAGTTCATGCGGGACCCGGCAGCTACTGTCTAAACTAAATGCTGCCGTGATGAAACGCCATATCATGGATTATCAAGGATTCTCTCTGAAACAGTTTGGAGCTCAAAGGCTTTCTCTCTTGCCGGTTATACCACAAGGTGAGTTCCTTTTTACTTCCTGCTTCTTCACACACATGCTCTCCAGTACAGGTTAGCTCTGAGTGTTAGCGATGCTAATGTAAACACCGACCACATTACGTCCAAAACAGTCGGGCATTGTTTCTGATAGCAACGTTTCTGATTGGGCCGTGGGTCCACATTTCAGATATTACGTCCAACCCGGTATCACGGCAAGACGTGAACATGTGACGATTCACCATGCTGGGAGACGTGAAGATGTCACGATTTCGTCCCTTCAAACGTGACTGTTACACGGTATTGTTAACCAGTGGAGAAATAACCGTAAATGCCAAGCAAATGCTCCCCGACGGTCGGTTGTTATTGTCAATATTAATATAATAATGATTTATTTTTTAATAGTCACACTCGATTACGCCGATGTTCTTGTAGCCCCAGCTGGTCGACTCCTCTTTGAGCAGAAACAAAGGCTACATTAATGTATTAAATCGATGCGTGTGGATGTGGAACCGGAAACAGACGTAGGCAAGATCCTCAGCTCGATGATTGGATGGTTTAGCCGCAATGCATGCTGGGATTTGGTGTTTATGTGATGTGAAATGCAGCCGAACCGTGTATTACAATGCCGTTATGTGATGACTTCCAAAGAGAAAAGCAAGCACACTCGGAATAAAGTATTATTTTCAGATTTCAAATCACATAAACACCAAATCCCAGCATGCATTGCGGCTAAACCATCCAATCACAGAGCTGAGGATCTTGCCTACGTCTGTTTCCGGTTTCGTTTATCACGGATGTATTTTGTTATACACACATTCCTTCACATTTACATTTTAATTTGCATTAAAGTATTTCGTGAGACCTTCTAACATGTTTTTAAATATAACTACGGTTGTAGTTGAAGAGTTTGTAAATTAACATGAACCGAAGCTGTTGCCTGGCAACGCAATCGCACAACGTCACGTCCGTTAATTCCACATCCACACGCACGGATTAACATCGATTTAATACATTAATGTAGCCTTTGTTTCTGCTCAAAGAGGAGTCGACCAGCTGGGGCTACAAGAAAACCGGCGTAATCGAGTGTGACTATTACAAAAATAAATCATTATTATATTAATATTGACAATAACAACCGACCGTCGGGGAGCATTTGCTTGGCATTTACGGTTATTTCTCCACTGGTTAACAATACCGTGTAACTGTCACGTTTGAAGGGACGAAATCGTGACATCTTCACGTCTCCCAGCATGGTGAATCGTCACATGTTCACGTCTTGCCGTGATACCGGGTTGATTACGTCATATCGGACGCCAATCTGGATCAGCTCCGTTGTTCCCCCGTTTTCAGAGATTTGGGTACGGAGGAAAAGAGAGAGGGTTTGATTTTCTGACGCTGCGTGAGTTCCCCGACTCACCGGGGGGGACACATGTTGATGTGGAAAAGACATCAAAAAGTGCATTTTGCATGATAGGTCCCCTTTAAGACTTTTTGTATAAATAACCTGAATCTAAAAAGACACTTAAAGTAATGAAATAATATTAAATAAGTACCTGTAAATTGATCTAAAAATATTGTACTGTTAAATTATGCCAAAAAGAATCCTAACACATTTTTTAAACTCCACATTAAAATGTAACAGATTTGGTTAAATAATTGTAGTAATAATAAATATGTCTAATATGTGTTGTGTTTATTACAGGCTAATACTTCCTTTTGTCAGAGTTGAACTTGTCTCCTCTCCTCCTGACCTTCGTGGTGTTAAACCGAGACGAGTCAGTCAGAAAGGAAAGAGGGTGAGGGTTAATCCTCTTACTGTCTGTTTCTCCTCCGACATGTTAAACAGTCACAGAAACACTAATCCTCCACAGAAACCACAGAAGAAGAACAACTGCTGGGGGACGGGGGAAAACAGTAGAGATTGAGTGGAGGAAGGGAGGGAAGAAGGAGAGAAAAGGAGGGAAATAAGAAGGAAAGGTGGGGAAAAGGTAGGAAGAAAGTAAGGAAACGATGAAGAAAGGAAAGGGCAAGGGGGAGGAAGCAAATAAAGTCATAAAAGGGAGAGAGGATAAAACGTAAAGCTGGCAAAAGAGAAATTAAGGAAGGGAGGATGGGAGGAGATGGCGAGAAATATAGAACAAGTGAGGGAACAGGGTAGGGAAAAGGAGTGGAAAGGAAGAAGGAAGGAAAAAGGAGGTGTGATGAAAGGTAAGGACTAACCCCTCGATTCCACCGGGTCCGTCTGCGCCGCGGTTTTGGTCCGGCCTCCTCCGGCGTCAAACCCTCCCGGGCGCGTTTCAGGAGCGGAGCGTCTTGCCTGCCGGCTCGGAGTTTCTGTTGATTTGGGCATATTTCCTGGACAGGCTACTGTGTACAGACAAAGTTAATAATACTTGTAATATCCCAGTTATAAACGACATGAATCAAAGATGTGTTGCTGTATTTTAGTGGTAAAAAAATGCATTCATCATCATAATTATTCTTTATATATAATTTACACAGTGCCTGTACACCGGAGGAGAACGCTGGCATTTCTTCTGGGACGCTTCTGAGCCGTAACGCGGCGCGTCTGGTGGAATAGCACCCATTGACTAGAGGGGCCGCGACCTTTGTGAACGCCGCAGCGCAGCCGTAACGCGGCGCGTGACGGACCCGGTGGGATCTAGGGGTGGCAACTTGGGAAAGATAACAGAGTTAAAATGATAAAGGAGGGAATAGAGAAGCATGGAGGAGGCAAATAAAGTAAGAAAACAAGGGATACTGAAAGAAAGGGATGAAGGAAGGAAAGCAGGGTGGAGGGGAGGAGGTATAGGAAGGAAAGGAGACACACTGAGGGAAGAAGGAAAGGATAGATTAGAGAGGGAAGGAGAATGGAGAGAGAAGTGGAGAGAAGCAACACAGGAAACAAGGGAACACCGAAAGAAAGAGAGAAGGAGGGAGGAAGGAGGCAAGTAAAGAGGAAAGAAAGAAAGTGAAGAAAGGTTAAAGGTGGAAGGAAAGAAGGAACCAAGAAAGGAACAAAGAGGAGTACAAGGAAAAAGATAAACAGATATTCGTTTCCTTTCCTCTACATGTCCTCTCCTCTTCCTCACCAACAGATCTCAGCAGGAGGTCTGTTTTCCAGAATAATCTCCTGGTGGGTGTTTGCTGATTAACTCCTCCACTCTGATCCACTAAATCTACTGAACCACAGAAGAAGAATCTAAAGATACCGCAGGAGGGAGCGAGGGGAGAAGAAGAAGAGGAACAGATTGGGCTGTCACCCTCAGAAATGAAGAGAGTTAAAAATGTTTTCAGTCCGATCAGATCTGTTTTCTGACACATGACGAGTTAAATTTACTCTCAGCAGTCGAGGTGTGAACACAGAAAGAAAACGTTTGGCTCTCGTCCATTAAAGAGTCAGAATGGTGCCTTCAAATACCTCCATGGATCAGAGGAAAAACCAGATCTCATCAGAATCACTGAATCTTTAAAGAGGCCCTATCGTGCTTTTTGTGAGTTTTCCATTTACATCAGCAGAGAGGACTCTTTAAAGTAGAGACACTACATACTGATATACACCTGAACATCAGCAGTAGAGGACTCTTTAAAGTAGAGACACTTCATACTGATATACACCTGAACATCAGCAGGAGAGGACTCTTTAAAGTAGGGACACTACATACTGATATACACCTGAACATCAGCAGGAGAGGACTCTTTAAAGTAGAGACACTACATACTGATATACACCAGAACATCAGCAGGAGAGGACTCTTTAAAGTAGAGACACTACATACTGATATACACCTGAAACATCAGCAGGAGAGGACTCTTTAAAGTAGAGACACTTCATACTGATATACACCTGAACATCAGCAGGAGAGGACTCTTTAAAGGAGAGACACTACATACTGATATACACCTGAACATCAGCAGGGAGAGGACTCTTTAAAGTAGAGACACTACATACTGATATACACCTCAACATCAGCAGGAGAGGACTCTTTAAAGTAGAGACACTACATACTGATATACACCTGAACATCAGCAGGAGAGGACTCTTTAAAGTAGAGACACTACATACTGATATACACCTGAACATCAGCAGGAGAGGACTCTTTAAAGTAGAGACACTACATACTGATATACACCTGAACATCAGCAGGAGAGGACTCTTTAAAGTAGAGACACTACATACTGATATACACCTATACATGAGCAGGAGAGGACTCTTTAAAGTAGAGACACTACATACTGATATACACCTGAACATCAGCAGGAGAGGACTCTTTAAAGTAGAGACACTACATACTGATATACACTGAACATCAGCAGGAGAGGACTCTTTAAAGTAGAGAGTCTACATACTGATATACACCTGAACATCAGCAGAAGAGGACTCTTTAAAGTAGAGACTACATATGATATACACCTGAACATCAGCAGGAGAGGACTCTTAAAGTAGAGACACTACATACTGATATACACCTGAACATCAGCAGGAGAGGACTCTTTAAAGTAGAGACACTACATAACTGATATACACCTGAACATCAGCAGGAGAGACTCTTTAAAATAGAGACACTCCATACTGATATACACCTGAACATCAGCAGGAGAGGACTCTTTAAAGTAGAGACACTACATACTGATATACACCTGAACATCAGCAGGAGAGGACTCTTTAAAGTAGAGACACTACATACTGATATACACCTGAACATCAGCAGGAGAGGACTCTTTAAAGTAGAGACACTACATACTGATATACACCTATACATCAGCAGGAGAGGACTCTTTAAAGTAGAGACACTTCATACTGATATACACCTGAACATCAGCAGGAGAGGACTCTTTAAAGTAGAGACACTACATACTGATATACACCTGAACATGCAGGAGAGTACTCTTTAAAGTAGAGACACTACATACTGATATACACCTGAACATCAGCAGGAGAGGGACTCCTTTAAAGTAGAGACACTACATACTGATATTACACCTGAACATCAGCAGGAGAGGAACTCTTTAAAGTAGAGACACTACATACTGATATACACCTGAACATCAGCAGGAGAGGACTTCTTTAAAGTAGAGACACTACATACTCGATATACACCTGAACATCAGCAGAGAGGACTCTTTAAAGTAGAGACACTACATTACTGATATACACCTGAACATCAGCAGGAGAGGACTCTTTAAGTAGAGACACTAATACTGATATACACCTGAACATCAGCAGGAGAGGACTCTTTAAAGTAGAGACACTACATACTGATATACACCTGAACATCAGCAGGAGAGGACTCTTTAAAGTAGAGACACTACATACTTGATATACACCTGAACATCAGCAGGAGAGGAACTCTTTTAAAGTAGAGACACTACATACTGATATACACCTGAACATCAGCAGGAGAGGACTCTTTAAAGTAGAGACACTACCTACTGATATACACCTGAACATCAGCAGGAGAGGACTCTTTAAAGTAGAGACACTACATACTGATATACACCTGAACATCAGCAGGAGAGGACTCTTTAAAGTAGATACACTACATACTGATATACACCTGAACATCAGCAGGAGGGGACTCTTTAAAGTAGAGACACTACATACTGATATACACCTGAACATCAGCAGGAGAGGACTCTTTAAAGTAGAGACACTACATAATGATATACACCTATACATCAGCAGGAGAGGACTCTTTAAAGTAGAGACACTACATACTGATATACACCTGACACAGCAGGAGAGGACTCTTTAAAGTAGAGACACTACATACTGATATACACCTGAACATCAGCAGGAGAGGACTCTTTAAAGTAGAGACTACATACTGATATACACCTGAATATCAGCAGGAGAAACTCTTTAAAGGAGAGACACTACATACTGATATACACCTGAACATCAGCAGGAGAGGACTCTTTAAAGTAGAGACACTACATACTGATTATACACCTGAACATCAGCAGGAGAGGGACTCTTTAAAGTAGAGACACTACATACTGATATACACCCTGAACATCAGCAGGAGAGGACTCTTTAAAGTAGAGGACAACTACATACTGATATACACCTGAACATCCAGCAGGAGAGGACTCTTTAAAGTAGATACACTACGTACTTAATATACACCTGACACATTCAGCAGGAGAGGGTAACTCTTCTAAAGCTAGAGACTACTACATAACTTTGATATTACACTCTGAACATACAGGCCATGGATGAGACTCTTTTAAAGTAGAGGACACTACCATAACTGAATATAACACCTGATACATCTAGCAGGACGAGGACTCTCTTAACGGTTATAGGATACTCTACATACTCGATATACAACCTGAACCATTCAGAAGGAGAGGACTCTTGTTAAAGTGAGACACACTAACATACTGATTATACACCTGAACATCAGCAGGAGAGGTACTCTCTTTAAAGTAGAGACATCTACATACTGATATACACCCTGAACATCAGCAGGAGAGGACTCTCTTTAAAGTAGAGGACACTACATACTGATATACACCTGAACATCAGCAGGAGAGGACTCTTTAAAGTAGAGACACTACATACTGATATACACCTGAACATCAGCAGGAGAGGGACTCTTTAAAGTAGAGACACTACATACTGATATACACCCTGAACATCAGCAGGAGAGGACTCTTTAAAGTAGAGGACACTAATACTGATATTACACCTGAACATCAGCAGGAGCAGACTCTCTTAAAGTAGAGACCTACTATACTGATATACACCTGAACATCAGCAGGAGGAGGACTCTTAAAGTAGAGACACTACATACTGATATACACTCTGAACATCAGCAGGAGAGGAACGTCTTGTAACCCAGTAGATGACACTACTATACTGAATATACACCTGATACTATCCGCAGGATTAGGACTCTTTTAACGTAGAGGACACTACCCATACTGACTTATACACCTATAACAGCAAGCAGGAGACGGCGACTCTTTAAAGCTCAGAGACACTACAATAACTGGTATTCTACACCCTGAACATCAGCCAGGAGAGGGTACTATTTTAAAGTAGAGACACTACATACTGATATACACCTGAACATCAGCCAGGAGAGGCACTCTTTAAAGTAGAGACACTACATAATGATATATACCCTCGAACATCAGCAGGACGAGGACTCTTTAAAGTAGAGACACTACATACTGATATAACCTGAACATCAGCGAGGAGATGACTCTTTTAAAGTAGAGACATCTACATACTGATATACTACACCTGAACATCAGCAGGACGAGGACATCCTTTACAAGTAGAGACACTACCATACATGATACTACACCCTGAACATCCAGCAGGAGAGAGACTCTTTAAAGTAGAGACACTACATACTGATATACACCTGAACATCAGCAGGAGAGGACTCTTTAAAGTAGAGACACTACATACTGATATACACCTGAACATCAGCAGGAGAGGACTCTTTAAAGTAGAGACACTACATACTGATATACACCTGAACATCAGCCAGGAGAGGACTCTTTAAAGTAGAGAACACTACATACTCGATATACACCTTGAACATCAGCAGGAGAGGACTCTTTTAAAGGTAGAGGACATCTACATACTGATATACCAACCCTGTAAACATCAGCAGGAGAGGACTCCCTTTAAAAGTAGAGACACTACATACTGATATACACCTGAACATCAGCAGGAGAGGACTCTTTAAAGTAGAGACACTACATACTGATATACACCTGAACATCAGCAGGAGAGGACTCTTTAAAGTAGAGACACTACATACTGATATACACCTGAACATCAGCAGGAGAGGACTCTTTAAAGTAGAGACACTACATACTGATATACACCTGAACATCAGCAGGAGAGGACTCTTTAAAGTAGAGACACTACATACTGATATACACCTGAACATCAGCAGGAGAGGACTCTTTAAAGTAGAGACACTACATACTGATATACACCTGAACATCAGCAGGAGAGGACTCTTTAAAGTAGAGACACTACATACTGATATACACCTGAACATCAGCAGGAGAGGACTCTTTAAAGTAGAGACACTACATACTGATATACACCTGAACATCAGCAGGAGAGGACTCTTTAAAGTAGAGGACACTACATACTGATATACACCTGAACATCAGCAGGAGAGGACTCTTTAAAGTAGAGACACTACATACTGATATACACCTGAACATCAGCAGGAGAGGACTCTTTAAAGTAGAGACACTACATACTGATATACACCTGAACATCAGCAGGAGAGGACTCTTTAAAGTAGAGACACTACATACTGATATACACCTGAACATCAGCAGGAGAGGACTCTTTAAAGTAGAGACACTACATACTGATATACACCTGAACATCAGCAGGAGAGGACTCTTTAAAGTAGAGACACTACATACTGATATACACCTGAACATCAGCAGGAGAGGACTCTTTAAAGTAGAGGACACTACATACTGATATACACCTGAACATCAGCAGGAGAGGACTCTTTAAAGTAGAGACACTACATACTGATATACACCTGAACATCAGCAGGAGAGGACTCTTTAAAGTAGAGACACTACATACTGATATACACCTGAACATCAGCAGGAGAGGACTCTTTAAAGTAGAGACACTACATACTGATATACACCCTGAACATCAGCAGGAGAGGACTCTTTAAAGTAGAGACACTACATACTGATATTACACCTGAACATCAGCAGGAGGAGGACTCTTTAAAAGTAGAGACACTACATACTGATATACACCTGAAATCAGCAGGAGAGGACTCTTTAAAGTAGAAGACACTACATACTGATATACACCTGACACATCAGCAGGAGAGGACTCTTTAAAGTAGAGACACTACATACTGATATACACCTGAACATCAGCAGGAGAGGACTCTTTAAAGTAGAGACACTACATACTGATATACACCTGAACATCAGCAGGAGAGGACTCTTTAAAGTAGATAGTCTACATACTGATATACACCTGAATATCAGCAGGAAGAGACTCTTTAAAGGAGAGACACTACATACTGTATATACACCTGAACATCAGCAGGAGAGAACTCTTTAAGTAGAGACACTACATACTGATATACACCTGAACATCAGCAGGAGAAGACTCTTTAAAATAGAGACACTACATACTGATATACACCTGAATATCAGCAGGAGAGAACTCTTTAAAGGAGAGACACTACATACTGATATACACCTGAACATCAGCAGGAGAGGACTCTTTAAAGTAGAGACACTACATACTGATATACACCTGAACATCAGCAGGAGAGGACTCTTTAAAGTAGAGACACTACATACTGATATACACCTGAACATCAGCAGGAGAGGACTCTTTAAAGTAGAGACACTACATACTGATATACACCTGAACATCAGCAGGAGAGGACTCTTTAAAGTAGAGACACTACATACTGATATACACCTGAACATCAGCAGGAAGGACTCTTTAAAGTAGAGACACTTCATACTGATATACACCTGAACATCAGCAGGAGAGGACTCTTTAAAGTAGAGACACTTCATACTGATATACACCTGAACATCAGCAGGAGAGGACTCTTTAAAGTAGAGACACTACATACTGATATACACCTGAACATCGAGCAGGAGAGTACTCTTTAAAGTAGAGACACTACATAGCTGATATTACACCTGAACATCAGCAGTAGAGACTCTTTAAAGTAGAGACACTACATACTGATATACACCTGAACATCAGCAGGAGAGGACTCTTTAAAGTAGAGACACTACATACTGATATACACCTGAACATGCAGGCAGGAGAGGACTCTTTAAAGTAGAGACACTACATACTGATATACACCTGAACATCAGCAGGAGAGGACTCTTTAAAAGTAGAGACACTACATACTGATATACAACCTGAACATCCAGCAGGAGAGGACTCTTTAAAGTAGAGACACTACAATACTGATATACAACCTGAACATCAGCAGGAGAGGACTCTTTAAAGTAAGAGACACTACATACTGATATACACCTGAACATCAGCAGGAGAGGAACTCTTTAAAGTAGAGACACTACATACTGATATACACCTGAACATCAGCAGGAGAGGACTCTTTAAAGTAGAGACACTACATACTGAATACCCTGAACATCAGCAGGAGAGGACTCTTTAAAGTAGAGAGTCTACATACTGATATACACCTGAACATCAGCAGGAGAGGACTCTTTAAAGTAGAGACACTACATACTGATATACACCTGAACATCAGCAGGAGAAGACTCTTTAAAATAGAGACACTACATACTGATATACACCTGAACATCAGCAGGAGAGGACTCTTTAAAGTAGAGACACTACATACTGATATACACCTGAACATCAGCAGGAGAGGACTCTTTAAAGTAGAGACACTACATACTGATATACACCTGAACATCAGCAGGAGAGGACTCTTTAAAGTAGAGACACTACATACTGATATACACCTGAACATCAGCAGGAGTGGACTCTTTAAAGTAGAGACACTTCATACTGATATACACCTGAACATCAGCAGGAGAGGACTCTTTAAAGTAGAGACACTACATACTGATATACACCTGAACATGAGCAGGAGAGTACTCTTTAAAGTAGAGACACTACATACTGATATACACCTGAACATCAGCAGGAGAGGACTCTTTAAAGTAGAGACACTACATACTGATATATACCTGAACATCAGCAGGAGAGGACTCTTTAAAGTAGAGACACTACATACTGATATACACCTGAACATCAGGAGGAGAGGACTCTTTAAAGTAGAGACACTACATACTGATATACACCTGAACATGAGCAGGAGAGGACTCTTTAAAGTAGAGACACTACATATTGATATACACCTGAACACCAGCAGGAGAGGACTCTTTAAAGTAGAGACACTACATACTGATATACACCTGAACATCAGCAGGAGAGGACTCTTTAAAGTAGAGAGTCTACATACTGATATACACCTGAACATCAGCAGGAGAGGACTCTTTAAAGTAGAGACACTACATACTGATATACACCTGAACATCAGCAGGAGAGGACTCTTTAAAGTAGAGAGTCTACATACTGATATACACCTGAACATCAGCAGGAGAGGACTCTTTAAAGTAGAGACACTACATACTGATATACACCTGAACATCAGCAGGAGAGGACTCTTTAAAGTAGAGACACTACATACTGATATACACCTGAACATCAGCAGGAGAGGACTCTTTAAAGTAGAGACACTACATACTGATATACACCTGAACATCAGCAGGAGAGGACTCTTTAAAGTAGAGACACTACATACTGATATACACCTGAACATCAGCAGGAGAGGACTCTTTAAGTAGAGACACTACATACTGATATACACCTGAACATCAGCAGGAGAGGACTCTTTAAAGTAGAGACACTACATACTGATATACACCTGAACATCAGCAGGAGAGGACTCTTTAAAGTAGAGACACTACATACTGATATACACCTGAACATCAGCAGGAGAGGACTCTTTAAAGTAGAGACACTACATACTGATATACACCTGAACATCAGCAGGAGAGGACTCTTTAAAGTAGAGACACTACATACTGATATACACCTGAACATCAGCAGGAGAGGACTCTTTAAAGTAGAGACACTACATACTGATATACACCTGAACATCAGCAGGAGAGGACTCTTTAAAGTAGAGACACTACATACTGATATACACCTGAACATCAGCAGGAGAGCACTCTTTAAAGTAGAGACACTACATACTGATATACACCTGAACATCAGCAGGAGAGGACTCTTTAAAGTAGAGACACTACATACTGATATACACCTGAAAATGAGAAGAGAGGCAACATTTTGGAGGATTTTTACTCATTTGTTTTTCCATGTAAGAACTTTTTGAACACGTCACGGTAACTACTCTCCTAATTTACTCGTTAAAAGCTCCAAACTTTCCTTTTATTCTATTTCAAGTTCAGTCCAAACACTCACTCTGCTTTAAATAATTATCTTCAGTTTGTAATCACAGCCGATGCTGCAGACTAAACTCTGATGGTGAACTTTTTCTTTTCCCAGCAGTAAAACTCCCTCTGCAGGATTTATGATGACCCTCGCTCCAACACAAACACACACACACGCACACACACACGCACACACACACACACACACGCATACACGCACACACACACACACGCATACACGCACACACACACACACACACACACACACACACACACACACACACACACACACACGCATACACGCATACACACACACACACACACACACACACACACACACACACACACACACACACACACACACACACACACACACACACACACACACACACACACACACAAAGATCCGATAACATTTCGACACATATCTACATCCAACCTGAAAGTGAACACTGCAGGTTGCTCTCATCTTTCCGCCAGTCCCAACCCATCAATCAACACACTGCAATTAGCTGAACACACACACACACACACACACACACACACACACACACACACACACACACACACACACACACACACACACACACACACACACACACACACACACACACACACACACACACACACACACACACACACAGCTAACACAGAGATGTTATTGGACCACCGACCCTCTTTTCACACCAACCAACGGAAACACTGACCAAGTACATTTCTGGATACACTCAACATGTTACATCTTTTTCCTCCACACTAACAATGTGTGTGTTTCTTCTTCTTCTTGGCCGCAGATATCCATTGTTTTCCAAAAACTCTTAAAAACACAACTGGGTGACATGTTTCTTTATAACTATCAATACACACTTCGTAGTTTATTTTGACGCAATTCCACAAACACCCTAATTCTGCCACAAATACTCACTACGGAGGACCACATCTGGATTAATCTGCCACTGAAAATAGTGCTCCAATAAAAGACTGAGGAAAACTAAAGTGAGCAACTGTTTGAGGCAATTACTCAAACTTAAATTCAACACTCTAAACTATGTTATAGCTTCACAAGGTACTCCATTGTTCAACACCTCACTAAAGTACATAAGTAATGTAAGAGCAAGAAATGTCAGATTTGGGATTTCTTATGTATGATTTATTGGGGATTTTTTATGGATCATTTGAGTCACATGGGTATGGGCGACACTCATTGTTAATAGAATCAGCTGTTCCCCTGTGTGAGGTGTGTTTGAGGTGTGTGTGAGGTGTGTTTGAGGTGTGTGTGAGGTGTGTTTGAGGTGTGTGTGAGGTATGTTTGAGGTGTGTGTGAGGTGTGTGTGAGGTGTGTGTGAGGTGTGTTTGAGGTGTGTGTGAGGTGTGTTTGAGGTGTGTGTGAGGTGTGTGTGAGGTGTGTTTGAGGTGTGTGTGAGGTGTGTTTGAGGTGTGTGTGAGGTGTGTGTGAGGTGTGTTTGAGGTGTGTGTGAGGTGTGTTTGAGGTGTGTGTGAGGTGTGTTTGAGGTGTGTGTGAGGTGTGTTTGAGGTGTGTGTGGAAGAGAGGGCGAGAGGGTCGCTGTATTTTTTGTTTACCGCAGCCTTTCCACAGCTGGACTTTTTAGGAAATATATGTGAAATCATTTATATAAATAACGCACTTTTGGATGCCAGATGTCATTTTTGATAGTATCAAAAGTGAAGGAACTAATTCTGCAGAAAAAATGTACTCTTAATGAGATATATTAGTAAATATACAATACTTTTGTATTTGTAATATTGCTGCATAAAGTATAACAAAGTTCTAAAACACAAATTATTCATGTTTACGACTTAATATGTTGTCAATAAATTGGATATTTTTGTCTTTATGTAACACCACTGGTTACATCTTTACAAATGCAATAAGGTAAAAGTGTATAACATGTTTTTTAATATAAATAAATGTATCTGAAAAGTAACAAAAGCCTTTGAAACGAGCAGAAGTATAAAGAAAGCTTTACATGTATATACTCAAGTTAATACCTCAACATTATACTCACAGTGCTTTAGTAAACACGTGAAGTTACAATGCAAAACTGATTGTATGTTATTCGTAACCTCCAGAACCCAACATGAAAAGGTAGGGACACATTCAAAGCACTGATTTAATATGTGTTTGTGAGTGTGTGTGTGTGTGTGTGTGTGTGTGTGTGTGTGTGTGTGTGTGTGTGTGTGTGTGTGTGTGTGTGTGTGTGTGTGTGTGTGTGTGTGTGTGTATTTGTCTGCGTCTGTCAGTGATATATTCATATGTAGCTATGGAGACGTAAACACAAACACAGTTTAAGCAGCTTGCAGTGTCGAGTGAGTGCATATGTTCTAAATATATCTCCTCCATGTTATATCAGCCATCAGTAGTTATTAGTTATATATATTTGTTTGTGTGTGTGTGTGTGTGTATGTGTGTGTGTATGTGTGTGTGTGTGTGTGTGTGGTACAGGCAGCCAATTTGTTAAAAAAGCAAACGTTGCTAATTCCTCGTCGTTCTCTATTACCTCAGATGTTTCCCCTGAGATAAGAAACACTGACTGATGGATGGAGAGAGTGTGTGTGTGTTTGTGTAACCGTGTGTGAGTGTTAAAGGTGTGTGTGTGTGTGTGTGTGTGTGTGTGTGTGTGTGTGTGTGTGTGTGTGTGTGTGTATAAAGTGCTGATGGATTATGGGAAACCCTCTGGATGGTATCAAACCAAAGACTCAACAACAGCTCAACACCTCGACAGGCCAAACAGCACGAGTCGTGATCCCAGAGCATCTGTAGTTTGTTTTAGTCGCCTCCAGCTCCCAGACGGGTGGAGTTACAGGGATCAGAGGGTTTCTGGCACGCTAACTCTTTTGGTATCTACTATTTTAAGGTGCGTTCACAGCAACTGGCTTTGCCTCCTGTAGTTCAGTTTCTCCTGATGGAAACGTTTACTTCTGCTGCCTTCAAACCAAATTAATTCATTTGTGTTTTACCCTTGAAAAATATCATTTAAGTACACAGCATTCTTAGTTTACAAGTATGAAAAATAAGGCAAATAAGACATTGCATCCATTTGAAAGGTGCAAAAGCCACCAAGTATCAAAGGTCTTATGCATGTTTACTATGTTTAAAGTTATTAACACAAAATAAATAATAACAAAACAATGAATAACCCTCCAACAGGATGTTATCAAACCCTCCAACAGGAAGTTATTAAACCCTCCAACAGGAAGTTATGAAACCCTCCAACAGGATGTTATCAAACCCTCCAACAGGAAGTTATTAAACCCTCCAACAGGAAGTTATCAAACCCTCCAACGGGACGTTATGAAACCCTCCAACGGGAACTTATCAAACCCTCCAACGGGAAGTTATCAAACCCTCCAATGGGAAGTTATCAAACCCTCCAACAGGAAGTTATCAAACCCTCCAATGGGAAGTTATCAAACCCTCCAATGGGAAGTTATCAAACCCTCCAATGGGAAGTTATCAAACCCTCCAACAGGAAGTTATCAAACCCTCCAACAGGATGTTATCAAACCCTACAATGGGAAGTTATCAAACCCTCCAACAGGATGTTATCAAACCCTCCAATGGGAAGTTATCAAACCCTCCAATGGGAAGTTATCAAACCCTCCAATGGGAAGTTATCAAACCCTCTGTTAGAATGCCCGAGCAGCCATGGAGGAAAAATAGAAGAAGCAGGCAGGTTGGTGTTTTTCCACAGAAAACTGTTTTATTTTCTCAGCCACGGTGACCACATGGCTGTCCTCCATCACCCACACAGTCTACAACCCCTTCTCAACAACACTGACTGCCTTTTATAGGATGCCTCAGATCTTCATTGGCTGGCACATACCATTATCTTTATCCAAGCAAACTATTTAATACCACTATATACACATTTACTAAATATTTCCCCACCAATTTACCAATAATACACACATGAATAAAGCTATGACAATATACATTAAATAAATATATCTATGTGCAAAAAATGTCGAACTCCCCCCAGGAGACTACCACTTGCCGTTTCCCTCCCGGAACTATATTTAGAGGTGTGCGGGCCCGGGGAAACTCTTTTGCCCGAACACCCTGGGAGAGAGAACAGACAGAGGTAAGTTTAATCATCACACAATAAATCACTAATTCACACGTTTACTTCATGAACAATCCCTCGCTACCCGCACTGTTAGCAATTCATGAATATGCGCATTTTAAACCGCATCCATTTCTTTACTCAGGCGAACAGCGAGCAGGAACGGCCCGGCGTCCGCGCTGCACGACACTCACACAACGCTGCAATTCAATCAATTGTCAATAAACATATTCATACATCGATAAAGGGTGTTGTTTAAATCATGTGCCAATACTGTGTCAATATACCCTATACAGTACAATGATTATATCAACGTGAGCTCTAGTAACGACGTCTCGTCGTTACACCCTCCAACAGGAAGTTATCAAACCCTCCAACAGGAAGTTATCAAACCCTCCAACAGGATGTTATCAAACCCTCCAACAGGATGTTATCAAACCCTCCAACAGGAAATTATTAAACCCTCCAAGAGGAAGTTATTAAACCCTCCAACAGGAAGTTATGAAACCCTCCAACGGGACGTTATGAAACCCTCCAACGGGAAGTTATCAAAACCTCCAACAGGAAATTATTAAACCCTCCAACAGGAAGTTATCAAACCCTCCAACAGGAAGGTATCAAACCCTCCAACGGGACGTTATGAAACCCTCCAACAGGAAGTTATGAAACCCTCCAACGGGAAGTTATCAAACCCTCCAACAGGAAGGTATCAAACTCTCCAACGGGACGTTATGAAACCCTCCAACGGGAAGTTATCAAACCCTCCAACAGGAAGTTATCAAACCCTCCAACAGGATGTTATCAAACCCTCCAACAGGAAGGTATCAAACCCACCACCAGGATGTTATCAAACCCTCCAATGGGAAGTTATGAAACCCTCCAACGGGAAGGTATCAAACCCTCCAACGGGACGTTATGAAACCCTCCAACGGGAAGTTATCAAACCCTCCAACAGGAAGTTATCAAACCCTCCAACAGGAAGGTATCAAACCCTCCAACAGGATGTTATCAAACCCTCCAACGGAAAGTTATCAAACCCTCCAACAGGAAGTTATAAAACCCTCCAACGGGAGGTTATCAAACACTCCAACGGCAAGTTATTAAACCCTCCAACAGGAAGTTATTAAACCCTCCCACAGGATGTTATCAAACCCTCCAACAGGATGTTATCAAACCCTCCAACAGGATGTTTTCAAACCCTCCAACAGGATGTTATCAAACCCTCCAACAGGAAGGTATCAAACCCTCCAACAGGATGTTATCAAACCCTCCAACGGAAAGTTATCAAACCCTCCAACGGGACATTATGAAACCCTCCAACGGGAAGTTATCAAACCCTCCAACAGGAAGTTATCAAACCCTCCAACAGGATGTTATCAAACCCTCCAACAGGAAGGTATCAAACCCTCCAACAGGAAGGTATCAAACCCTCCAACAGGATGTTATCAAACCCTCCAACGGAAAGTTATCAAACCCTCCAACAGGAAGTTATTAAACCCTCCAACGGGAGGTTATCAAACACTCCAACGGCAAGTTATTAAACCCTCCAACAGGATGTT
>JAPTMU010000154.1:366320-426320 GCA_028583405.1 Pogonophryne albipinna
CACACACACACACACACACACACACACACACACACACACACACACACACACACAGCTGGCAGGGGTCAGGAATAATAAACGCTCTCAGAGTTTATTTTCTCAGCGATCTGAGCTGAAGGAAGATTTGGACGAAACATCCACATGACCTGCAGTGTGTGTGTGTGTGTGTGTGTTAGTGTGTGTGTGTGAGTGTGTGTGTGTGTGTTGAAATCTGCCCCTAGAATAAACACACACTCACAAGGTAAAGTACACATACAGGAACAGCTGGAAACACACACACAGCTGACCTGGAAACATGTGAAGCGGTTTTAAATATGACTGCTTTAATATGAGTGTTGTCTCTGTTCTGCTCACCGTCATATCAACATCATATATTACACATATCACACGACATGAATACAGCACAGAGGTAGTTTGATTAGACCCCCCTGAAATACTCTTATTTATTACTGAGGTACCTAAAGTACGGTGGCCCACAAGTGCAAACGCTCTCAAAACACTTTCATTGAGAGAAACAATGCATATATAAAAACACAAATGTGACAAAACACATGAGGAAGCATCTTCAGTGTGTGCGTCACTCTTTAGTGTCCCCTGGTCTCCCAGCTGTGTGCGTCACTCTTTAGTGTCCCCTGGTCTCCCAGCTGTGTGCGTCACTCTTTAGTGTCCCCTGGTGTCCCAGCTGTGTGCGTCACTCTTTAGTGTCCCCTGGTCTCCCAGCTGTGTGCGTCACTTTTTAGTGTCCCCTGGTCTCCCAGCTGTGTGCGTCACTCTTTAGTGTCCCCTGGTCTCCCAGAGTGTACGTCACTCTTTAGTGTCCCCTGGTCTCCCAGCTGTGTGCGTCACTTTTTAGTGTCCCCTGGTCTCCCAGCTGTGTGCGTCACTCTTTAGTGTCCCCTGGTCTCCCAGAGTGTACGTCACTCTTTAGTGTCCCCTGGTCTCCCAGCTGTGTGCGTCACTCTTTAGTGTCCCCTGGTCTCCCAGCTGTGTGCGTCACTCTGTAGTGTCCCCTGGTGTCCCAGCTGTGTGCGTCACTCTTTAGTGTCCCCTGGTCTCCCAGCTGTGTGCGTCACTCTTTAGTGTCCCCTGGTCTCCCAGCTGTTTGCGTCACTCTTTAGTGTCCCCTGGTCTCCCAGCTGTGTGCGTCACTCTTTAGTGTCCCCTGGTCTCCCAGCTGTGTGCGTCTCTGTTTAGTGTCCCCTGGTCTCCCAGCTGTGTGCGTCACTCTTTAGTGTCCCCTGGTCCTCCCAGCTGTGTGCGTCACTTTTTAGTGTCCCCTGGTCTCCGTTGTTTTTGAGCTTCTTGTATTTGCAGCGTTTGGTTTCTGCAACTTTTAGTAAACGCTGCGCATGTTTCCTCAAGTTGGTGATTGTTTTCTTAAAGCTTCATGTGTTTTCAAGTTGGTAAAGATGTTTCTTCATTTGCATGTGTTTTTATATTTGCATCGCTTCTGAAACGGCAGCGCGTTTCTCTAAATGGAAATGGCCGTAGTGACGCATTTGCTCCATTGTCAAGTAAAGAAAAGTTACAATGAAAGGGATTTTCTCCTCAAAATGTTCGTTAAACTGATCAAACAGAGAAGCATCCTCCACATTCTCACAGTGAAAGATGAATACATGACTTTGATGATCAATTGAGTCTCAATGTTTCATGAACTAAAAATAAAACACCGCCCTCACCGTGTGTGTTTTTATCTGACAGCATGACGGCAGGGTGAAAAGGGTGGAAGAAGAAGGCGGAGGAGGTGATGAAGAGGAACAGAGAGGTAGGAGGAAGAGGTGAAAGGTGGAGGAGAGATAAGAAGAGGTAATGTGTGTCTTGTGAAATGTCTGCTGTTGTGAAATGCTGACCCACATGTGGTTTGATAGTTAAAACAGAGTATACACGACTTGTAAATGGTGTTCGTTACCATTAAACATGAGAACATATCTCAAACTCTATAATATGTTTTAACCACTTGGGACTGGGAGGACATTGAACACATCGTGAGAAAAACCCATGAAAGCTTATAAATTAAAATCTCGATGAGCTAGTTGCTGTTTCTGAGGTCAAAAAGACATTTGAGTTTGAACAAAGTGAAGTGGGTTTTCATCTGATCAAACAGAGACCCTAATATTCTGTTGTTTTCCAGACAAGCACAAAAAGCTCCATTTCAACTTTCCCTATTTCTATTCACCTTTTCCCACCTCTTGTTAAAACGTATATGTGTTCTGGTTTAGCACTAGCAGTGTTGCGAACAATAATTAATATTTGGGGACACTGACAGCTACACCAAGGCAATCGTAAGGTTTTACAGCATCACATCCATCCATCAAAAGCAGGATGACAATCAAAAATGTCTCGAAATGTGATATTATGGTATGTTTTAATACGCTAACTCCCTAGTTACTGTTGGTTTACATGGCTCCTCTATGAGGAACTACGAAAAGTACCAAAGCACACCAGCATGTAGCACTGACGCTAATGTCGGCAAAAAACAAAGGTTTACAGTTAAAAAGTATAAAAACAAATTAAAAACAGAATTCACTTAACTTGTTGTTGTGCTTTTTAACTAGCTAGTGAATACAAATCTATCTACCTAGCTAGCTAGCGAACAGACTAGTTAGCGAATGTTAGCAACCTTATAAGCTAGTTAGCGAACGTTAGCAACCTTATAAGCTAATTAGCGAACGTTAGCAACAAGCTAAGTGACAAAGGCTAAGTAATCTATCCATCCATCAACCTAGCAGATGTTCTCTATCTATGTAAAGTCCCTTACACACCAAGCCGATTTCGGCCGTCGATAGATGTTGGGCCGTCGATGAGCGTCGTGTCGCCCTACTCAGATTGGTGTGTCCCGCCTCGTCGTGTCTTTTCGGCCGTGCCGACACCTTCCGCCACAGAATCGGTAGGCTGTCGGCTAAAGGCCGTCGGCCAAAGAAATCACTCTGATTGGCTGTTCAGCTAGCGAATCAGTGCATGAGAAGCGGAAGTGAGGGACCCAAACAAACTATTAAGAAGGCAAATGTGAGACTTCATTTAACTCCAGCTCTCGGCTCAGGTTTGGGAAAGCCCCGTGAGCTTCTCGCTGTAGAGTGAAAATGGAACGCATACGCTATTTGTTGTTTGTATATATATCACGCAGTCTGTCTTCCGGTTGTTGCCTCTTTTGAATGACGAATACACACTACCGCCGCCTGCTGGTAAGGAGAGTTATTGCCACTCACGCATGCACAGTTCGGACGTGCTGCTTGGCCGTCGGCTGAAGTCTCCAGTGCGAAACATGGCCAAGACGCAGGAGACGTGAGGCGATGTGTTCTTTGGTGTCAGTTAACAATAGATAGATATCTTAACTAGCTACCTATACCAAGCTATAGCTACCGCATAATTGGTGGCTTTTATAACTTAAATTCTTACTATTATTGAAGATCTATGAATGCATTTACAGTGCGGACCTGTGTTCACCCTTCTGCAAGAGAAAGTAAGTATAAAAACATCAACAATGTGTTTTCTGCACGTCATCCTGCCAGCACAGATTAGAAGACATTCACAAATACGTGTTATTTTGAATACCTTTTCACCTATTAGTAAAACAAATGTGTACTATTCGTATACATATGCACACATTAAGACCTAAATAAAAGCACAACAATCAATATATACAACTTTACAGTCACTTCAATATCTTTGAGAAATGTACATCAGTGCAGGACTGTCCATAGCAGCGTACAAAGTGTCTGGCGCTGCATTGGGATAGCATTCGCCCTCTAAACAGAAGCACCAACACATAAAAAGGCAACGTGGAAGCGCACTAGATCAGACAAAGAGTAAGATGTGCGTCAACAAGCTAAATGTATATCTTCTATACTGCTCAGAGCTGCATCAGACGGGTCACATGGGCAGACGTGACCCCGTCAGCTCCATCTGCAGCCGGCCTCCATGTTTAGTCTCATCATATATTCTCTACTGTATATATAGACACTTATAGACACACACAGACTGAGTGCCAACAGCACCGAGGCCTCCTCCTTCACCTCCATCTGTCTCTCCTCCTCCTCCTCAGCCCCTCTTCCATGTTTGATTTACAGCCAACTTCAGGTGGAGATAAGGGGGGAGGAAGGGAGGAAAGATGGGGGGGAGCGAGAGTCGAAAAGAGCAAACGAAACTGACAAAACAATACAGAACTAAATGTTAACAAACAGAGAAATGGAAAGGGAAATATCTGAACTTTGTAATACTTCTTTATTCATTTCATAGTGGATCCGCTTCAATATAAAATGCGTTGAAAATCAGTTTACGTAACTTGTCTTGTGTGGAAAAAAGACACTACAGCCGTTTTCAATAAAAAGGAAGGATAGGAAAGGAAAGAGGATACAAGAGATGAAGGGGAAGGAAGGGAGGAAAGATGGGGGAGAGAGAGTCAAAAAGAGGAAAAGAAAATCCACGAAACTGACAAAACAATACAGAACTAAATGTTATCAAACACAGAGATGGAAATGGGGAAAATGGAAACGTCTACATACTTAATACAACATTTTATAGCGGTTTTTGGGTCCGCTTCAGGATAAAATACGTTAAAATCTGTTTAAATCACTTGTATTATGTTGAAAAAAGGCAATACAGGAACATTTGAAAATGCCGTGTTCTTAAATATTCACATTTTGTTATGGCTAAATATGTATTTATTCTTAATTGGTGAATTTAGGGTTTGAATTTTGTTTTTTTTCAATACAAATGAAGGAAAGGAAAGAGGAAACAAGAGAGGAAGGGGGGAGGAAGGGAGGAAAGACGGGGGGAGTGTCAAAAAGAGCAAACGGAAATCAGCAAAACTGACAAAACAATACAGAACTAAACAGAGAAATGGAAATGGGGACTTCTAAATATTTAATACTAGAGGTTTTTGGGTCCCGTTTGGTATAAAAAGGGTTAAAAATCAATGGGTTCAGAGCTTTATATATACAGTCAATGGTTCAGAGGGCTTTATTGTCATGACACACTTACGTCACAGGCTCCTCCAATGCAACATACATATAAGACATCAAACAACATAAAAACACAGAAAGAGGAGAGGAGATATAGGAGGGAGGGAAGGATGTAGGAAGTGAGGAAGTGTTGGAGGTATATTTAGGAGCGTGGCAGATTGTGTTCATGTGTTTCTGTCTCCGCGTCTTTTTATCTGTCTGCTCCCGTCAACACCTTTATTGATAGAAGAAGAAGAAGAGGAGGAGGAGGAGGAGGTGTTTGTAATGTCCTCCTGAACATCCTGTTTTTATATTTGCATAAAGATTCAGGTCAGGGTTTGAACCTAAAGAGATCAAGTTGTTTGGGGGTGTACTGTCCCTTTAAGAACACCTCTGATCCAATCAACAGATTGTGATGCATCTGTGCAAACAAAGTCAATATATGTTTTAACTTTCGCTCATTTCCAAAATGAATATGTTTATTTGTTTTACGCTGTTCGTCATAGACATTAAAACACACCAGCGAATAATAGCAGGCTTTCTCAACACATATTTTGTATAATTGTTATATCATTTGAAAGACGTTGGATGCAAGCATTCAAATCCAACATTTCTTAGTTGCTAAAAAAGCACTTTTCCAATAAAGACCGATAGCGCCTCTTTAAATCAAGCGTTACTTTATGTTTCAAAAGGCAGGGATACCGACCAAGTTTTAAAAGTTTTTAGTTGATTGATTAATTAATGTAATTATTGTTTGATTATCTGTTTGGTGGGTTATCTAAATGGTTAATTGGTTGTTTATCTGATTGGTTGGTTGGTTATCTGATTGGTTGTTTATGTCATTGTTTGTTTATTCGATTGGGTGGTTGTTTATCTGATTGATTCGTAATCTGATTGGTTGTTTATCTGATTGGTTAGTTATCTGATTGGTTAGTTATCTGATTGGGTGGTTGTTTATCTGATTGGTTAGTTATCTGATTGGGTGGTTGATTATCTGATTGGTTGGTTATCTGATTGGGTGGTTGTTTATCTGATTGTTTCGTTATCTGATTGATTCGTTATCTGATTGGTTGTTTATCTGATTGGTTAGTTATCTGGTTGGTTGGTTGGTTATCTGGTTGGTTATCTGATTGGTTGTTTATCTGATTGGTTAGTTATCTGATTGGGTGGTTGGTTATCTGGTTGGTTATCTGATTGGTTAGTTATCTGATTGGGTGGTTGTTTATCTGATTGGTTAGTTATCTGATTGGGTGGTTGTTTATCTGATTGTTTCGTTATCTGATTGATTCGTTATCTGGTTGGTTGGTTGGTTGGTTATCTGGTTGGTTATCTGATTGGTTAGTTATCTGATTGGTTGTTTATCTGATTGGTTAGTTATCTGATTGGGTGGTTGGTTATCTGGTTGGTTATCTGATTGGTTAGTTATCTGATTGGGTGGTTGTTTATCTGATTGGTTAGTTATCTGATTGGGTGGTTGTTTATCTGATTGTTTCGTTATCTGATTGGTTAGTTATCTGGTTGGTTGGTTGGTTGGTTATCTGGTTGGTTGTTTATCTGATTGGTTAGTTATCTGATTGGGTGGTTGTTTATCTGATTGGTTAGTTATCTGATTGGGTGGTTGGTTATCTGATTGTTTCGTTATCTGATTGATTCGTTATCTGATTGGTTGTTTATCTGATTGGTTAGTTATCTGGTTGGTTGGTTGGTTGGTTGGTTATCTGGTTGGTTATCTGATTGGTTAGTTATCTGATTGGGTGGTTGTTTATCTGATTGGTTAGTTATCTGATTGGGTGGTTGGTTATCTGATTGGTTGGTTATCTGATTGATTCGCAGTGGCGAACCGTGGCTATCACAACTGGACCTTCTGTAGACACCCACACACACACCACCCCCCCCCCCGCGGCATTATAATGTCCGTCTTTTCACTGAATTGTCGTCTTGAAAAGGGTACTCACAACAATTCCGCAACAACTTCCTCTTCACCTGTTGCACTTGTCCTTTCAACGTTAAAAACAATCAAACGGCATGAATTGCTTCGTCGCATTCATCTAGATCCTCTGTCTCGAGCCAGTTAACTAGCGGGCCTTCTAGAATACCCTGGAACCGAGGGGAACTCTGGAAGAATACGCCCATTGGCTACAAATCAATATATGTTTGGTTGATCAAACTGTCAGTCCAAACATACGCTCTCATTCAGTGCAACGGCCAGGGCATTCGATCAAGGATGTAGAATACCTTGGTGAAGGATATTCTACCCAGAGACCCAGAACAAGATCTGATTGGTTGCTTTCTTTTCTTACACAAAACCACTGAAATGCGTAGTGCATGGTCCTAGAAGGACAAACAAATCAACGTAACACTGTGATATTACAGATCAACAACACAGATACCATTCTCATTTATTCATTTTATTACATTTTATTTATATAATTAAATCGATGTTTTGTTTGTTTTATCTGAGTGTTCCAGGTTATTCTCTGAATACCTTGAAGGCCCTGACGGTTCGCCACTGTTGATTCGTTATCTGATTGATTCGTTATCTGATTGGTTGTTTATCTGATTGGTTAGTTATCTGATTGGGTGGTTGTTTATCTGATTGGTTAG
This sequence comes from Pogonophryne albipinna, assembly GCA_028583405.1. Taxonomy (NCBI): domain Eukaryota; kingdom Metazoa; phylum Chordata; class Actinopteri; order Perciformes; family Artedidraconidae; genus Pogonophryne; species Pogonophryne albipinna. The sequence goes on from JAPTMU010000154.1 coordinate 373,865, forward strand.
TTATCTGATTGGGTGGTTGATTATCTGATTGGTTGGTTATCTGATTGGTTAGTTATCTGATTGGGTGGTTGATTATCTGATTGGTTAGTTATCTGATTGTTTAGTTATCTGATTTGTTGGTTATCTGATTGTTTAGTTATCTGATTGTTTAGTTATCTGATTTGTTGGTTATCTGATTGGTTGTTTATCTGATTGGTTAGTTATCTGATTGGGTGGTTGTTTATCTGATTGGTTGTTTATCTGATTGGTTAGTTATCTGATTGTTTAGTTATCTGATTGGGTGGTTGGTTATCTGATTGATTCATTATCTGATTGGTTGTTTATCTGATTGGGTGGTTAGTTATCTGATTGATTCGTTATCTGATTGGTTGTTTATCTGATTGGTTGTTTGGTTATCTGATTGGTTGTTTATCTGATTGGTTGTTTATCTGATTGGGTGGTTGTTTATCTGATTGGTTAGTTATCTGATTGGGTGGTTGATTATCTGATTGGTTGTTTATCTGATTGGTTAGTTATCTGATTGGGTGGTTGATTATCTGATTGGTTAGTTATCTGATTGTTTAGTTATCTGATTTGTTGGTTATCTGATTGTTTAGTTATCTGATTGTTTAGTTATCTGATTTGTTGGTTATCTGATTGGTTGTTTATCTGATTGGTTAGTTATCTGATTGGGTGGTTGTTTATCTGATTGGTTGTTTATCTGATTGGTTAGTTATCTGATTGTTTAGTTATCTGATTGGGTGGTTGGTTATCTGATTGATTCATTATCTGATTGGTTGTTTATCTGATTGGGTGGTTAGTTATCTGATTGATTCGTTATCTGATTGGTTGTTTATCTGATTGGTTGTTTGGTTATCTGATTGGTTGTTTATCTGATTGGTTGTTTATCTGATTGGTTGTTTGTTTATCTGATTGGTTGTTTATCTGATTGGTTGTTTATCTGATTGGTTGGTTATCTGATTGATTAATTGGTTAAATAACTGGTTGGTTACCCCAACAAATGTCCAGGTGCAGGTATTTTATATGTGACTCTAACTATAACTATTTGTGAGCTGGAACTGAAAAGCTTCCAAAAACAATCGGTTCATTTTGATATCCAGCAATGGAGATGTCAAACCTCAGCACATTAAACAAAAACCTGGCTCAATACCAGCTGATATGAGCGGAGAAACATGTTAAAATGAGGCAGATTTATGACCAGTGTGTTTCCACAACCTCACCTCAGCTTTCTTTTTGCAAGTGTTCATTGTGAAACATCGATTTGTCTTAACCGTTTATCACAACGACCCCGCTTTGCACATGTTTTATTTTGAAATGCCTCGCTGATAACATGTTTTTTTCTGTCGTCATTAATCCTCAACAGCAGGGGTGTCAAACTCAAGGCCCGGGGGCCAAATCCGGCCCGTGACTTCATTTCATGCAAGTCAACACTTGCAAAGAAAATGTAATATGTTTATTATACGTTTACATGCCGATTGACAGAAGCACGTTGCTCATAAACTACATGTCCCACAATGCATCTCTCATTTGACTTTTTTTTTCTTCAAAATGTTCAGATTTCACTTTTTTTTTTTTTTTTTGACTTTTTTTTCCTCCAGAATTTGACTTTTATTTGAAAATCATTTTGTGACATTCTCACTGAAGAGACTTGCAGTTATTTGCCCCAGACTTCTGCTTTCAGACGTAGTTCATTATGAAGTTATTACCCTATCCGATAATACTCCAATGCAGAGGCAATAATGTAATATAATACATCATTTGATATATATTAAATATTTATATATGTATTTTTTAGGGGTGTAACGGTATACGTACCCGTACGGTACGGGCCCTTCGGTTCGGTGCACGTGTGTATCGAAGTGTACCGAACGAATATAACGTTAAACGTAAAAAATTGAGAACGTGAACTACTTTTTGAAAGTAATCTCAGGTGCTGCGTCGCAGCATTCAGAGTAATTTGCTCACATTGTGTTGAACGCGTCATCGAGCGACCAAGTCATTTCATTGGACGAGAGGCATACTATGAGAGGGATGCGTTCAAATGTAGTCAGTCATTTGAGGAACTGTCGAAATGGCTAACGCAGATAAAGTTGAGCTGGAAAATCCTCCAGCATCATTGAAGTCTCCGGTTTGGGAACATTTTGGTTTCGCAGTTACGTACAAGGATGACGGACAAAGACAGGTGGACCGAACCAAAGCTGTTTGTCGGCATTGTTCAACTAACATTGGTTACGCGGCTGGCAATACATCAAACTTGCACACTCATTTGAAAAGGCATCTCCCGAACGTGAATATTACCGGTACCAAAAGACCGAAGTGCAAACCCAACTCCCACTAGCATGTAAGCCTCCACCACTCGCAAAAAGTTCAGACCGAGCCAAAGCTATTACAAACGCCAAATATCCTTATGTTGCCATGTTAGCAAAGCGCTACCTGGCTGTATCTGCTACCTCTGTCCCTAGAGAGGGTGTTCTCCACAGCAGGAGACATTGTTAGTGCCAGCAGATCTGCCCTTTCAGCAAGCAATGTGGACAAGTTCATCTTTCTTTAGAACAACATGAAAATACAATGACAAGCAAGTCCTAATGTCAAACTGGCTGCTTAGGTACTAGTACAGTTCAAATACAGATTATTTCAGTTCATCGAAATGCTGCACCTTAATGTTTATTTTATTATATTTTGTATTTATTTGAGTGAATACATTATTCACAGTTTAATAATAATAAAAAAATATATATATATGTTATGTGATAATTTTTTCTGCTGTACCGAAAACCTACCGAACCGAACCGTGACCTAAAAACCGAGATACGTACCGAACCAAAAATGTTTGTGAACCGTTACACCCCTAGTATTTTTAGATAGTCTTAAAGCTACAACCGGCCCTCTGAGTGCAGCCAGAATGCTGATGTTGCCCGTCATGAAATTGAGTTTGACACCCTGCTCTCCATGTCTCTTCCTCCTCCACAGACAGGATCACAGTGTGTTTTACGAGCGGCTGACTCTGGATCAGCTGCAGGATTACAGAGGGCTCTGCGCTGAGACACTGGAGCTCTTTGTGGGGAATCCTAATATCAGTTCTCCTGCTCGGTTACCTGATGATTTCACTAATCTGCTGCTAAGTGGTTAAGTAGCTCTGCTGGCTCTGGAGGTTCAGGAGAAATCTGTTATCACTTTCAACCATTTTCTCCCATGAGAGGAACGAGGAGACGTAGAAGAAGGGAAAGTATATTCAAAATATGGACCATTTTTTATATTCATTAGCCCACAGTGAATACATGTGTTCTGGTTTTATGTTTCAGAATTTGTAAGCAACTGTGACTGAAAGAATATTGCTTTTATTTTACTTTTTTAAGGTTATTTGATTTGATTTAATTAGATTTATTTTGAATGTGTAAAACAGAGAATTATTATACAATACAAAAATAAGCAGTGTCAAATTGATATTACTGTACTTAATTACAGAAGTTTACACTCATTTAATCCCACCCCCTCCCAACAACTAAATTATTATAAAACAACAAATAAACAGATAAATAAACAAACAAACTAACAAATACATAACAGAGGTAAATTATATTCAAGAAAAGATAAAATCACAAACCAAATAATATTTAATTAATTTTAATTTTTTTAAAACAAACAACCAGTTTTGTTTTAAAGGCCACCTATTATGCAAAATCCCCTTCTCCATGTCTTTATCAACATGTGTCCCCTCTTCTCCATGTCTTTATCAACATGTGTCCCCTCTTCTTCATGTCTCTTCTACATCAACATGTGTCCCCTCTTCTTCATGTCTCTTCTACATCAACATGTGTCCCCTCTTCTTCATGTCTCTTCTACATCAACATGTGTCCCCTCTTCTTCATGTCTCTTCTACATCAACATGTGTCCCCTCTTCTTCATGTCTCTTCTACATCAACATGTGTCCTCTCTTCTTCATGTCTCTTCTACATCAACATGTGTCCCCTCTTCTTCATGTCTCTTCTACATCAACATGTGTCCCCTCTTCTTCATGTCTCTTCTACATCAACATGTGTCCCCTCTTCTTCATGTCTCCTCTACATCAACATGTGTCCCCTCTTCTTCATGTCTCTTCTACATCAACATGTGTCCCCTCTTCTTCATGTCTCTTCCACATCAACATGTGTCCCCTCTTCTCCATGTCTCTTCTACATCAACATGTGTCCCCTCTTCTTCATGTCTCTTCTACATCAACATGTGTCCCCTCTTCTCCATGTCTCTTCTACATCAACATGTGTCCCCTCTTCTTCATGTCTCCTCTACATCAACATGTGTCCCCTCTCCTTCATGTCTCCTCTACATCAACATGTGTCCCCTCTTCTTCATGTCTCCTCTACATCAACATGTGTCCCCTCTCCTTCATGTCTCCTCTACATCAACATGTGTCCCCTCTTCTTCATGTCTCCTCTACATCAACATGTGTCCCCTCTTCTTCATGTCTCCTCTACATCAACATGTGTCCCCTCTCCTTCATGTCTCCTCTACATCAACATGTGTATCCCACATGCTCCACTGAGATCCAACATCTAGTTTCAGGCGGCCTGTGGAACTGCCAGTCAGCTGTTCCTAAGGCTGACTTCATCTCTGGCTACGCTTCCCTGCAGTCCCTGGATTTCCTTGCTCTCACTGAGACGTGGATTACTCCATCCAACACATCCACCCCAGCAGCTCTCTCCACAGCATATTCCTTCTCCCATACACCCAGACCCATTGGCAGAGGAGGTGGCATTGGTCTCCTGCTCTCTCCCAAATGGAGCTTTTCCCTCTTCAAGCTACCTAACTTCACTCCTTCCACCTTTGAATTCCATGCCGTCACAGTAACCCATCCTATACAATTAACCCTTGTTGTTCTCTACCGTCTACCAGGCGCCTTGGGGGACTTCTTGGAGGAATTAGATAATCTCCTCTCACACATCCCTGAAACTGGCCCTCCCGCTGTACTTCTCGGAGACTTCAACCTCCAGACAGGGAAGATAGACGAAATAACATCTCTGTTAACCTCCTTTGCTTTCTCACTGTCTCCGTCCCCACCAACTCATAAAGCTGGCAATGTCCTTGATCTCATATTCTCAAGGAACAGCACTACTTCTAACCTCTCCGTAAACCCGCTCCACACATCCGATCACTTCTTCATTTCACTCTCTCTACCCCTTTCCAAACATAACAAACTAATCTCTTCTCATTCTGCACCTGTCCGCCGTAACCTTCGTTCCCTCTCCCCCTCTACCTTTGCCTCATCGGTGCTCTCAGCCCTCCCTTCCTCTGACTCGTTCCAACTCCTGCCTCCAAACTCTGCTGCAGAAACTCTCCTCTGTACTCTCTCATCCTCTCTGGACTCTCTCTGTCCTCTCACATCTCGGCAGGCTCGTCAGTCCCCTCCTGCTCCCTGGCTAAATGACGCACTGCGTGCTAATAGAACCGTCCTTAGGGCAGCAGAGCGGAAACGGTGGAAATCCAAACACCATGACGACCTCCTAACCTATCAGGCTCTCCTCTCCTCTTTCTCTGCTTCCATCTCTCAGGCAAAAAGCACTTTCTTTCAAGATAAGATCCAATCTTCCTATTCCAATCCCAAAAAACTATTTTCCATCTTCTCCTACCTCCTGGACCCCCCCCAAAGCCCCTTCCCCCTTCCCCCTCCTCCCTTCTGTCAAGCGACTTTGTTAACCACTTTGAAAAAAAGGTTGATGATATTCGCTCTTCTTTTTCTGACTCACCTTTACTCACCGCTGGGTCACCAGACCCTCCTTTCACCCACACACTAACCTCCTTTTCCCCTCTCTCTCCAACTGAGGTTCTTACCCTCATTACCTCTGCCCGCCCTACCACCTGTCCTCTGGACCCTATCCCCTCAAACCTCCTTCAGACTATCGCTCCTGATATTCTACCGTTTCTCACCCATTTCATCAACACTTCTCTAACTTCTAGTCACTTTCCAAACAGTCTCAAGGAGACAAGAGAAAACCCTCTCTTAAAGAAACCCACTCTCAACCCGTCTGATGTTATAAACTACAGGCCTGTCTCTCTCCTCCCGTTCCTTTGTAAAACACTTGAACGCGCTGTCTTTAAACAACTCTCCTGTTATCTCCATCAGAACAACCTTCTGGATCCGCACCAGTCTGGTTTCAAGGCAGGTCACTCCACAGAAACTGCTCTCATTGCTGTCACTGAGGAACTGCACACTGCCAAAGCAGCCTCCCTCTCCTCTGTCATCATCCTTCTGGACCTGTCTGCTGCATTCGACACGGTGAACCATCAGATCCTCCTTCGCACTCTCCAAGAACTTGGAGTTTCAGGCTCTGCACTTTCCCTCCTCACCTCATACCTCAAAGACCATACCTACAGGGTAACTTGGAGAGGGTCCGAGTCCGACCCTTGTCAATTAACTACAGGGGTCCCTCAGGGCTCTGTTCTTGGTCCCCTCCTCTTCTCCCTGTACACAAACTCGCTCGGATCAGTCATTAGCCCGCATGGTTTTTCATACCACTGCTACGCTGACGACACCCAATTAATTCTGTCCTTTCCCCGCTCAGAGACCCAGGTCGTCGCACGCATCTCTGCTTGTCTAGCTGACATCTCAAAGTGGATGTCTGCTCATCACCTCAAGCTCAACCTTGACAAGACTGAACTGCTTTTCCTTCCAGGAAAAGATTGTCCCACTCTTGACCTGACGATCAACATCGGCACCTCTGTTGTTTCCCCGACTCAGACTGCAAGGAATCTGGGTGTGACCCTAGATAACAACCTGTCCTTCACTGCAAACATCGCTGCTACAACCCGCTGCTGCAGATACACGCTTTACAACATCAGGAGGACACGTCCCCAGCTGACCCAGAAAGCCACGCAGGTTCTGGTCCAGGCTCTCGTCACCTCACGCCTAGACTACTGCAACTCCCTCCTGGCTGGTCTACCTGCATGTGCCATCCGACCTCTGCAGCTCATCCAGAATGCAGCGGCTCGTCTGGTCTTCAACCTTCCTAAATGTACCCACACCACGCCGCTCCTCCGCTCCCTTCACTGGCTTCCAGTAACTGCTAGAATCCACTTCAAGACACTGGTACTTGCGTACCATGCTGCGAATGGATCTGGCCCTTCCTACATCCAGGACATGGTTAAACTGTACACCCCAGCACGTGCACTCCGCTCTGCATCAACCAAACGACTCGCTGCACCCGCACTGCGAGGGGGACCCAAGTTCCCATCAGCAAAAACACGTGGGTTTGCTATCCTGGCTCCAAGATGGTGGAATGAGCTCCCCATTGACATCAGGACAGCAGAAAGCTTACACACCTTCCAGACTGAAAACTCATCTCTTTCGACTCCACTTCGAGCAATAGAACTATTAACAAAGCACTTATATACTAATAAAGGGCTGGTTTATCTAAAGCCAGTTGAGTAGCACTTGAAATGTTTGGCTCTATGAAACCTGATGTACTTTATGATTCTGTTTTCTTCAAGGTTGTGTCTTCCTGGTCGAATGTACTTATTGTAAGTCGCGTTGGATAAAAGCGTCAGCTAAATGCAATGTAATGTAAATGTGTCCCCTCTTCTTCATGTCTCTTCTACATCAACATGTGTCCCCTCTTCTTCATGTCTCTTTTACATCAACATGTGTCCCCTCTTCTTCATGTCTCTTCTACATCAACATGTGTCCCCTCTTCTTCATGTCTCTTCTACATCAACATGTGTCCCCTCTTCTTCATGTCTCTTCTACATCAACATGTGTCCCCTCTGTGGAAAGAGACTCTGAAAGTTTCAGGAACAAAGATTCTCTCTCTTTTTGATCCATTTCAATAAAAACCTGTCTGAAAATGAGCTGATCAGATTTTGGACACTTTGTGATGTCATAACGATGTTTTGTCTTGTGTAACCATTAGCCAATCAGCAACAAGGTAACCCCCCCCCCCCCACCTTATCACCTGAATCTCCTCCTAGAGCACCATTGAGTTCTTTGTAACCAAATGTCTCTCAGAGGGGCGTGGGGAGGGGCTCCTTATTTTCATCTAAAGTAACAGACAGAGAATCAGCACTTTGGAAACAGGGCTGAAACAGAGGGGATTATTGGTAATGCTGCAATGATCTGTTTGGTGTTTCAGCCAATCAGAGACAGGCTCTGTATATATCTGAGACCTGTAATATATTGATGACCTTTTAAAATAACTGCCAAGTGTGGAATAAACAAATAAATTAAATATATATACTGTATATAAAGGGCCATATTTAACATGTAAAAGCTACGTGTTCTGTATGTTCACTGAAAATTGAGCTAATGACAAATAGCATATCATTAAAAAAATTCTTTATAAATGAACTGTTTCCTCTAGGGTTGCATTTTTTTGACTGGTTTAATTTTTTGTTATTTTATCTTGTTATAAAACTGCTCACTGTACTGAATGGCATGAAACAATATATATTTATTATTGGATTATAAATACAAAAATATCAAATTATCAATGCAAATAATTACTATAATGTGGGGCTTTTTTCTACCTCTTTTTGAAACTGACAGCATAAAAAAGCTTGAAATACTTCCTTGCTTTTCGTTCTTTAAGCACATTTGATATGACAGTATGTACTTTTGTTTTCCCTTCACGTCCCGCTCCATGTTTGTCCAAGTTTCTGATCCTGGATTCTGTACTCGTGCTCCCCTGTTTTGGTAATGTTAAGTTTGTTTCTTGTTTTCTTTTGTCATCGGCTTTTTGTAAAATAAAGCTTGCTTTTTGTTAATACTGCATTTGGGTTCTACCTTTCCCGAATCGTGACTATAATAAGAAGATGAATCCACGAGGATGTCAACAATCCTGTGGGAGCCATCAGGGAAGTAGTATGATGAGAGTCAGGCAGGACCGCAGAGACAGGTTCAGCCACGACTCGAAGTCCAGGACTCAGATCAGGACTCAGATCAGGACTCAGATCAGGACTCAGATCAGGACTCAGATTAGGATTTAGGACTCAGGATCAGCCACGACTCGAAGTCCAGGACTCAGATCAGGACTCAGATCAGGACTCAGATCAGGACTCAGATCAGGACTCAGATCAGGACTCAGGATCAGGACTCAGATCAGGACTCAGATCAGGACTCAGATCAGGACTCAGATTAGGACTTAGGACTCAGGATCAGCCACGACTCGAAGTCCAGGACTCAGATCAGGACTCAGATCAGGACTCAGATCAGGACTCAGATCAGGACTCAGATTAGGATTTAGGACTCAGGATCAGCCACGACTCGAAGTCCAGGACTCAGATCAGGACTCAGATCAGGACTCAGATCAGGACTCAGATTAGGATTTAGGACTCAGGATCAGCCACGACTCGAAGTCCAGGACTCAGATCAGGACTCAGATCAGGACTCAGATCAGGACTCACATCAGGACTCAGATTAGGATTTAGGACTCAGGATCAGCCACGACTCGAAGTCCAGGACTCAGATCAGGACTCAGATCAGGACTCAGATCAGGACTCAGATCAGGACTCAGATTAGGATTTAGGACTCAGGATCAGCCACGACTCGAAGTCCAGGACTCAGATCAGGACTCAGATCAGGACTCAGATCAGGACTCAGATCAGGACTCAGTCCAGGACTCAGATCAGGACTCAGATCAGGACTCAGATCAGGACTCAGATTAGGACTTAGGACTCAGGATCAGCCACGACTCGAAGTCCAGGACTCAGATCAGGACTCAGATCAGGACTCAGGACTCAGGATCAGCCACGACTCAGGGTCCCAGCGTAGATAGACACCAAAAAGAAATTTGGCGGATGCTTTAAGCTTAGTGCACATTTTAACACATTTTTGCATAAACACGTCTTTATTCTAAACTACAGGAGTGTTTGAAAAGACACTTTTAATTCACATTACCAAACCATCACTCATGTTGTGTCTACTTTCCACTTCCTGTCCATTTCTTTGTACATGTAACAATAACAACTTTAAGGTGTTTTTTTCTCATTAATGGAGACATTAGCTTCAATCTGGCGGCCGCTCGGCTCTAATTAACTCCCCGCTGTAATTAGTACGTGCTTATTCTCCTCACACAACAATAAAGACATGGAACATGTTAATGACTACTGAAGAAAGTCATTACGTTTTAGTGAACAGTGTGCAGACTCTTTACAAAGAATTGAGATGTGTTTGGGTTGTTGTCAGAAAAGGGTTTTAAAACACTTCTCATGTGTCTTAAACAGCCGGAAAAGAGGATATCAAATAATAAGCTTTGATACAAACCGGCTTAATCAGTTTAGGTACAATACATAGAAGTAGAATGAGAGAAAGTAAAGTGCTGTTTCTTTAAAGAGTCCTCTCCTGCTGATGTTCAGGTGTATATCAGTATGTAGTGTCTCTACTTTAAAGAGTCCTCTCCTGCTGATGTTCAGGTGTATATCAGTATGTAGTGTCTCTACTTTAAAGAGTCCTCTCCTGCTGATGTTCAGGTGTATATCAGTATGTAGTGTCTCTACTTTAAAGAGTCCTCTCCTGCTGATGTTCAGGTGTATATCAGTATGTAGTGTCTCTACTTTAAAGAGTCCTCTCCTGCTGATGTTCAGGTGTATATCAGTATGTAGTGTCTCTACTTTAAAGAGTTCTCTCCTGCTGATGTTCAGGTGTATATCAGTATGTAGTGTCTCTACTTTAAAGAGTCCTCTCCTGCTGATGTTCAGGTGTATATCAGTATGTAGTGTCTCTACTTTAAAGAGTCCTTTATTTTTCTCATTCTGCCGGTGCTGCAGCACCTCTTTTCACCCTCTGTCTGAAACCAGAGCCCAGTCTGCTCTGATTGGTTAGCTCGGCGACTCTGTTGTGATTGGTCAACCGCTTACCACGTACAATGTGTTGGAGCGTGTGTGTGGGAGAGATGCACAAACGTATTTATAAAAGGAAAACCACAAACATGCATAATAGGGCCTCTTTAAGACTGTAATAGCAACTGAAGTACAGGTATCAGTGTACTTACACATTTGCCGTCGCCTAGCAACAGTGTTCTCATAACTTAAGGCTGCCGTGTTTACCTGACGCTCACCTGTTGAAAGATCCTATTTATAGTAATTGCCACAGTCTAAAAACTAGGTGATTATTTCCAACATGATATTAAATTAACTGTATGTTTATTTCTTCGTTTGTTTCCATATATATATTCATATCCAATGTTTACCCCGATGACGGCAACGCTGCTCCTTTTGTCGAAACCACACACACACACACACACGCACACACAGCTGTGATGTTTATGAGGGTTCAGTAGAGGGTGGGGGTTAATAGCCTAGCTGTCAGTTTGATCTGCATACCTGTGTGTGTGTGTGTGTGTGTGTGTGTGTGTGTGTGTGTGTGTGTGTGTGTGTGTGTGTGTGTGTGTGTGTGAGTGAGTGTGTGTGTTAATAATAGCTTACTAGCTGTCATTGCAGTTAGGGGTGTGTGTCAAGAGAGCTTTAAATGCTCCTCATCAAACCATTCAACGCACAGAATGACAGGCCTGCGGAGTGTGCGTGTTAGCATGTGTTAGCATTCGTTAGCTGTTCCCATGATGAACATTCGAGTGTGTGTGTGTGTGTGTGTGTCGCCTCTAAGTGGAAAACATTGTGCTGAGCAGAAAAGCAGCCCGTGTCAAACTACCCATCATGCAGCATGAATGGCTCTCCCCGGCGCTATTATGAAAAGAGCGAGCTGAAATATTATTATTCCGCTGTTATTAAGCTGCGCCGACATGTCAAGCTGGCATCATTAGCTTCTCTCACAGAAAAACACCAAAGACTGTATTCACACAAAACACACCGAAATTACGCTTTTCATTTCAGAAACATAATTTGTCTCTGAACAAATGTTGCATATCTTAATTTTTAACCTCAGAGTTGAAGCTTTCTCCCCTCCCTCTTTTCAACATTAATTTATTCGTTTACAATCTTGCTTTTCCTCGTTTTTTTGTTGAAGATACTGCAGGATCATATTCAGTAGAAACACAGCTTACAGTCTCCATGTTTGCTGATCATCCTGTCATTATGTCTTATATACACCATTATTTAATGGCAGCAGACAGGCAGGAGTCAGTCAACATTACAGCCTAGGTTTCCCTGAAAGGCAATGGTTGCTAATCGCACACGTTAAAAGTGATGAGCTTGACTTGAACCGTGCAGTTTTAACATATTTTGGTGTTAAAAGCCGATAAAATAACCACAATCGAAGGCAATGACAAGAGCCGAGTAAATAACAAAAATAGAGATGAAGGGGCAAATCTCTTGGAAACTCAGTCGCTCACATGAGAAGAGGAAGAGCGTAAATAACTAAGTAATATTGCATTTTCTATTCCAAGAAGACGTATCGGTGTCTTGAAATGACGATACGGTATTACCCGATCCATTTTTTAACCAGGATAAGCCTTTTACCCAAAACCCTAACAAGTACACCCCAAGCCCGCCTTAACCTGCCATCAGGCCCTGGGGCTGATAGGTTTTGTAGGCCCCCTATTTAAACAACAAATCAAAGTCATTTATAGCCTCGGCAGGCTCTGTGATCGCACTTCTCCACTCTGCTCCACGCGCGCCTGGTCCTCTCCTCCAGATGAGTGACGTATCGGGCCTCCCTCATGTATTTGTCCGGTTGCCGTTAGCTCCCCTCTACGTAGCAAGTCCTCGTCGTCCTCCCATCTCCTCCAACAGATAATGTCCCTCCTGTCTGTTTTTCCTCTCCCGCTACTCCATCGCTATCAGAACCAGACGGCCTACTTGGCTCCGAGGCCGGCACCGCTGCCGCTCGGTACAGAACTCATCTGTCCTTCCTCCTCATCCTACAGGTTTAAAATAACCTGTAAGCTTCGACATGTTTTGTGATAGCTGCTTGTCTCGAAACTACTTTTCCCTCAACAATTTCCTTTTCCGAGCGCCACTCTCAAACTTTTTCTTCTCAAACTTTTTCTCCTAAACAACCTTCATCTGTCACTCAATCACTCGCAATTTGAATAAGTCACATGTGAAACATATTCTCATTCTGATTGGCTGTTAAGTGGTGCCCACTGACTGTTTCCGAGTCATCTCAGGAATCCATCGATCTGATTGATTAGCGGAGCAAATGATCAAAATACTACGGAGGGAAGATATTTTCGTTTGGATTACTAGTCTGGGGGAAGCTCGCGAGTGTGTGTGTGTGTGTGTGTGTATACGTGTGTGTGTTTGTGTGTTTTTGCGTTTGTGTGTATTGCGTTTGCTTCCCGGGGAAAACACTCACGAGAAACACCGGCTGTTGTTTTGCCTGCTGTGACGTCAAGTTACTCCGTTCTCCGCTTGTAATTATGCCCGAAGCTTCAAAGTTGTATTTATCCTCTGAATTTGCCGAAACAAGTTTAATATTCTGAAAGCCAAGACTTTGTTTATTTGAAACCAGATGAAAACAAACTGTAACGGACTCTGCCGTGTTATCTATGATTACTCTACACCTTACATTCATAATTTCAGCCGGAGGGAGGGGGGGCGGCGTGTGGAAGAGCAGAGTGGCGAGGGAGAGCTGTCATCTTCCCTTTACAAGCTTCAAAAATGTATTTATCGTGTGATTTTGGAAATAAAAGTTTCATATTCTAAAAGCCAAGACTTTGTTTATTTAAAAAAATGTTTTTTTTTATTGGCTCATGATAGGCCTCTGGTCTCCGTAGGCCCCTGGTCTCCGTAGGCCCCTGGTCTCCGTAGGCCCCTGCGCTTCAGCCCAGGTCAGCCTGTGCATTAAGGCGGCCCTGGTAAACCCTCAAATGCATAATCATGATACTAGTCTGCAGGTGAACTCACATACTTTAAAACCAGCATGGTGGAATATTCTGTAACGCTGTATTTCAGTTAGGCTCAAGGTAACTGCGACTAAATATAACACAATCTACCTGATATACCAGCATATAGGTCAACATCTTGCTGTGGATACTCCTGCGCCTCAGAGGATGAATCCAAACGGTTTGGTGCCAACACATTCAACATGTCTTTAGTGGTTTGCCAATACGACTGAATGCTCTACAGAGAATTCACCTTTCCTGTTTTCAAAGTCAACTTTAATGTACATTTTTCTGTGTGTTTGTACAGACAGGGCGATCGATATAACGTTTCCAACAATCCCGAATACAATAATACAAATAAAAAATGTACACATATGCACCCGTTAAGATAAAACACAACAATCGATATATACAAAACAAAAAAGTAACAGTCACTTCAATATCTTAGGGAATATAGTGCATTTTATATTTGGACGTTTAATGAACACAAGTTAAGTCTCTACTTTTAAAACATAACCAGTAGACTAGTTTGAATGTAAACATACTCAACTTTTGTACAAATCAAACCCCTCAGAGGATGAACCCATTCTGCACTATTTCTATTATATTTCATTGTATTTACTTGCACTATTTGTATTGTTGGAGGAGCCTGTGACCTCAGATGTTCATTGTCATAACTACACTCTATGCATGACAATAAAAGCCTTGAATCCATATGATTTCCATGCCTCTAACCACAGCATATTTTGTTAAAAAACATTTGGAATCGTGCACTATTTCATATTTAAATCCTCTCCTACGTTCAAGTCTGAGTACTTCTCCCTCTTCTGATAAGGACACAGAGTTTCTTCGAACAAGTAGAGCTAGTTCTACGAGAAGGAACCACAAACATGTGACCTCCACCAGGACTAATGTTTCCCTGTCAGAGCGTTTGAGAAACAGCTCGTGTAAACCCGCTGTCTTCTTCTGTGGTGCCCCGCGGCGCCGGAGCAGCCGGTGTCAAAGTAAGCCGTCAGCAGCATGAATGGCCTGCAGCCTTTTGTTCTCCCCAGCTATTAAGAAAAGACCAAGCTGAAATATTATTATTCTGCTGCTCCGAAATATGTCAGATTAAATCGTTACCTTCGCTGAGCCACACACAAAAGGCACAAACACTGAAGCACTTTACAGGCCCAGTCCGGGGTTGTTTTTTGAGTTTTCTGAAATATTATTATAAAACCATTGTTAAACTGCTCGGCAACGTGACAGCTTAAATCATCACCTTCGGCGGTGGAAATGTGCTGCAGAGATTTTAAAGTGTAACACCGGAGTGTTGTGAATCACCGCAGATTGAAGGACTACATACGGCGAGTTCTTCATACTTTGCTGGCATTTAACATTCACACACTCCCCTGTCTGAGCATAAACAATAACAGCTTTTGAATGTGTCACACGAGGAAACAGGAGAGGCCTCGGTCTCCAGCCATGACTCAACCCAGGTTAGATCATATAGCTTTTGCAACATGATGTATATCTGACAGCTTTCTGCTGTGTAATGAGCCTCAGCAGAAAGGGGGATGTAGTACTCACCCCTTTGGGCTTTCTTTGGTCCAAGAAACTATTTTCAATCCAGTGGTGCACAGGTTGAGTGTCTGAAAGGAAAATGAAAAGTATTACAGCAGGAAACAAAGTCGCTGAGAGGCTGAGGCCGGGCCTGTTTGCTATTGTGTGACACGCTACAAAAAAGTACTTGCTGACATCAAAAACTCTGTTCACACACACACACACACACACACACACACACACACACACACACACACACACACACACACACACACACACACACACACACACACACACACACACACACACACACACACACACACACACACACACACACACACACACACACACACACACACACACACACACACACACACACACACACACACACACACACACACACACACACACACACACACACACACACACACAGGATTAGAATGAGTGCCGCCCATATCCATGTGACCCAAGCCAACCAATCAATTGTGATCAAACACATATCTTATATTAAAACAAAACGCATCACTGTATACGCGTCATGGCTCCAACAAGTATATTGACTTTAAAAACAGTAAAAACCATTTGTTAGATCATGGAAATCCAAACAGAACTATTTCCTCTATAGTTCTGGTGAACAAGCTTCTTTCAAAAGGCTTTAAGGATCAGAGAAATCAGTGCAAACACAGCTGGAAAGAAGCCAAACAGGAGAACATTGGTTTGCTGGCTCGTGGAAAGTCCGAACACAATTGACCTTAAACTCTTACTGAGCAAAGCATTGTCGGGTTATTCTCCCGAAAAGAGATTTGTTTCGGTGCATGCATTCTCTTAACACACAGAACAAGGATACAAGACACTCGGATACTGCTGAGCAGGGATTATCAGGAGTCTTTTACATAGGAATTACAATGGATGTCTCTGGGCAGCTCCTATGGAAAGGCCTTGAGGAGAGCCACAAAGGAAAAGTGGAAACAGGCGGAAAAAGACAGAAACAACAGTTGGTTTGTTCAAGGACATCCTAACACTTACCTTAAACTAAGCAAACACGTCCAGCTTGTTCTTCAGTGAGAGTATTTGTTTGTGTGCATGCGTATTTAGACATGTATTTACCTTACAGCTAAACGAAGATTATCGCGTGAAAGTGTGTGTTGTATTTATGGATTTCAAGCCCTCATGGATACAAGAAGTAGATAGCGCCAACGTATGTTAGTACTACATCCAATTGATGTTGTTTCTGGATGATTGAAAGCCTGTATTCTGTATGTTGTGTTTTCAGCTGAGTTGATGTGTTACTGCTCAGCAGCAGCATCCAGACACCTTGAGCATGCTTTTTGCAGCAGATATAGACTCAGAACCCAATGAAGCCCCTCAGGGAGCACCAGATATTACCACAGTCTGGCACAGGCGGCATTTCCAATACAGCTGTCTCCGTATGAGCCAAGTTTCTGGTGGGAGCCGTGTGTCCAACTGGCTGCCCAACAATAAACTCTCTGCCGTCAATCAGCGGACCCCTAACAAATGTCACCCTGTTTTCGGCTGCACACGCTCACTTCTCCTCCTCTTCTGGGGTCTCTCACTGTCACTTTGCAGCCTTCACAACTGCCAGAAAGCAGCAATAGCTAGCTTTGTTCTTGAAATGATGAACCATACTGGTGTTTATCTCCTCTTCAGATTGACAAACTGATTTCTGCGTTTACTTTCCAGGTTTCCAGCGGTGTCCTTTGAGTCCAGAGCGGTGTGACAATCAATCATAAAGTAGACACTGAAAAGTTATAACACTGCCGGAGGTGTGAAAAACATTTCATTATAATCGTCTGAGGAGGTAATTATCTACTGCCAGACCACCTCAGCAACTGTACAATATTACTTAAATATGCAGTAAATACTTTATATGTATAGATAAATAAATAATGACATGTACTCATGAGTGTCATTTGCGCTGGGGACAATTTTGTCCCCAGCACTTTTTGAAAATATAACTTATGAATGTTCTGGAAAATAGCGTGCACAAAGAAATTTAATAAACTAGAACTCTGCAGGGGTTCGGTTTGCAAACATGGTTTTCACCAAATGTGAGTCGCTGTGGAGAATAGGCGTGTTCAAGACTCTTAAAAAAGGATAATTGGCTTCCGAGATAATTGTCCCCCCCCCCCCAACTGAACAAAAATATAAACGGAACACTTTTGTTTTTGCTCCCATTTTTCATGAGATGAACTCAAAGATCTAAAACATTTTCTATAAACACAAAATAACCATTTCTCTCAAATATTGTTCACAAATCTGAAAGAATCTGTGATAGTGAGCACTTCTCCTTTGCCGAGATAATCCATCCCACCTCACAGGTGTGGCATATCAAGATGCTGATTAGACAGCATGATTATTGCACAGGTGTGCCTTAGGCTGGCCACAATAAAAGGCCACTCTGAAACGTGCAGTTTTGCTTTATTGGGGGGGTCTGGGGGGGTCCGAAAACCAGGCAGTATCTGGTGTGAGGGGTAGGGGTAGGGTTAGGGTAATGTTGTGAATCGAGTGGCCCATGGTGGTGGTGGGGTTAGGGTATGGGCAGGCGTATGTTATGGACGACGAACACAGGCCACTCGATTCACAACATTACCCTAACCCTAACCCTAACCCTAACCCTAAACCCTAACCCTAACCCTAACCCTCACCCCAGATACTGCCTGGTTTTCGGACCCCCCCAGACCCCCCCAATAAAGCAAAACTGCACGTTTCAGAGTGGCCTTTTATTGTGGCCAGCCTAAGGCACACCTGTGCAATAATCATGCTGTCTAATCAGCATCTTGATATGCCACACCTGTGAGGTGGGATGGATTATCTCGGCAAAGGAGAAGTGCTCACTATCACAGATTCTTTCAGATTTGTGAACAATATTTGAGAGAAATGGTTATTTTGTGTTTATAGAATTTTTTTTAGATCTTTGAGTTCATCTCATGAAAAATGGGAGCAAAAACAAAAGTGTTGCGTTTATATTTTTGTTCAGTGTATAATGGTTCCTAAAAGTGTGTAGCCTGACTCTGTTCATCCGGTCTATACAGGTGTTGCGAATAGTATGGACATAAGTGTGTACAAAAAAAAGGCTGGCGAGTATTAAAGTTTTATCTGAAAAAAGTGTCACCACCACTTTTCAAAACAAAGTGACGCACATGCATTTACTTGTAGTCGAGTGAAAATAAAAAAGTACAATTTTGAGATACTTTACTTGAGTTTTCCATGTTTTGCTACTGTGTACTTCTACTCCTCTACAGTTCAGAGGTACATGGTGTACTTTTCCTCCACTACATGTATTTAATACCTTTGGTTACTTCACAGATCTGGATGAATGATGTGAAATATAATCAAGTGTTGAATCAGACTTTAGTTCCACCTGGAGTAAATCCACCAGCTACCCTGCAGTCTACAAAGCCATTCAGACTAGCTGCACCTTCACCAGCTACCCTGCAGTCTACAAAGCCATTCAAACTAGCTGCACCTTTACCAGCTTTGAGAACACTTTCATGATCAATCATTATAAAACATATATATATATTATTCTGAAATGGACCAATCTGCACAATGACTACTTTTACTGTCTTTCACTATATTTTGATGAGAATACTTTCCTACTTTCACTTGAGGAACATTTTGAATGCAGGACTTTTACTGTGACAGAGTATTCCTACACTCTGGTACTTCTACTTTTACTCAAGTACAAGATCTGAGTACTTCTACTTTTACTCAAGTACCAGATCTGAGTACTTCTACTTTTACTCAATTACAATATCTGAGTACTTCTACTTTTACTCAAGTACAATATCTGAGTACTTCTACTTTTACTCAAGTTCAAGATCTGATTACTTCTACTTTTACCAAGTACCAGATGTGAGTACTTCTACTTTTACTCAAGTACAAGATCTGAGTACTTCTACTTTTACTCAAGTACAGGATCTGAGTACTTCTACTTTTACTCAAGTACAAGATCTGAGTACTTCTACTTTTACTCAATTACAATATCTGAGTACTTCTACTTTTACTCAAGTACCAGATCTGAGTACTTCTACTTTTACTCAAGTACAATATCTGAGTACTTCTACTTTTACTCAAGTTCAAGATCTGATTACTTCTACTTTTACCAAGTACCAGATGTGAGTACTTCTACTTTTACTCAAGTTCAAGATCTGATTACTTCTACTTTTACTCAAGTACAAGATGTGAGTACTTCTACATTTACTCAAGTACCAGATCTGAGTACTTCTACTTTTACTCAAGTACAATATCTGAGTACTTCTACTTTTACTCAAGTACAATATCTGAGTACTTCTACTTTTACTCAAGTTCAAGATCTGATTACTTCTACTTTTACCAAGTACCAGATGTGAGTACTTCTACTTTTACTCAAGTACAAGATCTGAGTACTTCTACTTTTACTCAAGTACAGGATCTGAGTACTTCTACTTTTACTCAAGTACAAGATCTGAGTACTTCTACTTTTACTCAATTACAATATCTGAGTACTTCTACTTTTACTCAAGTACCAGATCTGAGTACTTCTACTTTTACTCAATTACAATATCTGAGTACTTCTACTTTTACTCAAGTACAATATCTGAGTACTTCTACTTTTACTCAAGTTCAAGATCTGATTACTTCTACTTTTACTCAAGTACAAGATGTGAGTACTTCTACATTTACTCAAGTACCAGATCTGAGTACTTCTACTTTTACTCAAGTACAATATCTGAGTACTTCTACTTTTACTCAAGTTCAAGATCTGATTACTTCTACTTTTACCAAGTACCAGATGTGAGTACTTCTACTTTTACTCAAGTACAAGATCTGAGTACTTCTACTTTTACTCAAGTACAGGATCTGAGTACTTCTACTTTTACTCAAGTACAAGATCTGAGTACTTCTACTTTTACTCAAGTACAATATCTGAGTACTTCTACTTTTACTCAAGTACAATATCTGAGTACTTCTACTTTTACTCAAGTTCAAGATCTGATTACTTCTACTTTTACCAAGTACCAGATGTGAGTACTTCTACTTTTACTCAAGTACAAGATCTGAGTACTTCTACTTTTACTCAAGTACAGGATCTGAGTACTTCTACTTTTACTCAAGTACAAGATCTGAGTACTTCTACTTTTACTCAAGTACCAGATGTGAGTACTTCTACTTTGACTAAGTACCAGATCTGAGTACTTCTACTTTGACTAAGTACCAGATCTGAGTACTTCTACTTTTACTCAAGTACCAGATGTGAGTACTTCTACTTTGACTAAGTACCAGATCTGAGTACTTCTACTTTGACTAAGTACCAGATCTGAGTACTTCTACTTTTACTCAAGTACCAGATGTGAGTACTTCTACTACCTCTGCATGAAACAGGAAATGAGAATAGAACCCCTTTTTCTTCAGTCTTCCTCAGAATTAGGTTATATTTCATTTTCTTATGCGATGCGATTTCTTTTCTGCTGCAACAACGGTAAACAAACTAATACAAATATGTAGAAAAACATCACTCAAATCTAACTCCTGATATTTGTCTCATTTCAGACATTAACCGTGAGCACGTCTCTCTCCTCACTCAGCAGTGAAACGGTGAACGTTAGCATCGAGGCTGTCGGCAGATTTAATTAATCAGACTGATTTGGCGCCGCAGAAGTACAGTGATTTGAAAGATTGCGGTGCGTTCGAGGAGTTTTCAAGAGCGAGTTTCTGATGGTGAAAGTAGAGATTTTTGAATTTTTTATTTCTTCTTCCAAATTGCAAGTCGACAGGCGTGCTCACATTTACATTTAACACTTCAATCATTCCAGCTGATAGAGTTATGAAAGGGGGTCAACCGCAGGAGAAATGCTCAGATGAAGGTTTTACCATCAGAGAGAGGGGGTACTAAATGTGTCTGGAAAAAAGGGAAGATGTGGACAGAATTTTACTTTTAAACATGAAATGTATTTATTTAACTGTATTTGTTTATTTGGCAGGGACGTTGCACATTAATGAACACCTGCTAAGCACTGAGCCTGTTTTTCAGGTCTCAGGCTCGAAAATGACATTCCCAGAACAAATGACCATATCTTCTAAAAGGGTTAAATTAATACATATTTTTTCTCGATGAGCCTCACCTGCCATTCTCCAATGTAACGGAAAAAAATAATAATAATACAAATAATAATAATAATAAAATGTCTCCACTGATCTGTGTTGTAAATGTGATTTATGTTTGATTCCAATCGCTTTTTATAGTAAAAATCGGCTAATTTGACGAGCTCCGCTACAACTACGGGGAGCGATGAGATTGAGGAGTGAGGCAGGGACGAGCTCTGCCTCACAGAAGCCCACAGTAACTTGCTGGAGCACGGGCACTAATTTAGCGCGGGCACTTATTTTGTGAGCGCGCTCAAGCCAGTTACTGTGTGGTGAGGTGAGGCACAGATGAGCTCTGCCTCACCTCAGAATGCGTCACCCCACAGAAACTGTCTGGAAAGCGGGCCCTAAGCGCATGCCTGCACCATCTCACTGTATGTCACCAATGTAATGTTTGTAGATCCCTTTATTACATTTATCCTCGCCATCCATAGTCTCTAATTAACTTATTTCACGTATATATGATATTTAAGCCCGCTGGTCTCATCATACAACGGCAATGAAAAAAGCACCAGGGGAGGCAGCCACAACCTCTGCCGCACTGAAGGGGGCGCAAGTGAGCCCACAGGTTCTTGTTGCTACTGTTATTCTACGCAGAGACGGTAGACGCAAACAACAAGCTAGACTTTTGAAACTAGAGGAAGATAAGGAGGACTTTTACAAAAAAGTAATAAAGATTGTTGTCCAGAAGGATAGCATGGACTTCATCTTCAAGTCAAGGTAAGACCACAATTGTAATGAAAATTGGATCTTACTAAGAGAGAACAATCCAATATTTAGATTTAGGGTAGGCTATCCTTTTGTTGAACGGTCTGTTTAAAATGAATCGAAGCATCAGACTAAAAAAGCTTTTGAAAATAACAGAATATTTCGATTAAAGGTGGGGTAGGTAAGTTTGAGAAACCGGCACGATATACACTTTTTGTTATATTCCATGGAATGCTCTTAACATCCCGATAGCAATGAATATCTGAAATGCTTTGACAAAAAATACATAAAAACATTTCATCTGTGGAAGCCGTAGTACTGTAAAAAGCACGACCACTCATTTTAGCCGGCCCGGCTAAAATAACCTGCCTGTCAGCCTTCCATCTGTGCACAAACTTATCTCGTGCCCTCATTGGTCATGTGCGCGTTCGTGTGTGTTGGAGGAGGGGCTGTGTATTTTCAAATTCTAGCGCACTCGAGCTGGTTTCTCTAAAATTACCTACCCCGCCTTTAAGGTCAAAATATATAATATTTGTAAATCTGACTCTGAAAGAGTCAGTGCCTCACCAGCCATGAACCTCACCGCACGTCACTGATAAGTACCCTGTATCAAGATTGATGCAAAACAAGTGAAATTTGACCTTTTTAGAGAGATTTAGCAAAAGAAAAAACACTTCTGGGGTCATTTGGGTGGAAATGTCCGTTTTTACCGTTTTCTCTGAATCGAAGGGGAATTTCCACACACACACACCTTACCATTGAGAAATGAGAGCTATGCGCACACAGTTTTGCATGAGAGCGAATCTGTCTCTCACTCTGACATCTGGAGGGGAGGGGGGGGGCGGTGTAGAACAGGTTAAAACGTGAAATATGCCAAGTGTAAATATGCCAGATTTAGCTTTGAGCTACTTTCCTACTTTCATAAAACATTAAGAAAATGAAAATTACAAACATAGCAGTGCAAAGAAAGAAAAGTGCAAGAGTAGAAGACCCAAGTATTTAGGGCATGGTAATATATATATATATATTAGCAGCAGTAGAATACCCAAATAATATCAACAGAATGAGACAAGTTACACTGTTGAAGTTGTGTCAAGACGTCTTTGTGTTGTGAGATATGTACTGGTATTAGCATGCTAACCAGCTAGCGGTACAACCCCCAGTTTGTGGCAAAGTAAGATGGCATTCATCAACATCCCAACCAACCGTTGAGTAGCTTAAAACTAGCAAGGAAACATGTTAGGCTGCAAGGAGAAGAAGAGATGTATAAAGAAACAAAACAGCAGTAAATATCAGGGTGGCTTTTTACTGCTGGACACAGATTTGATTAAAGAGATAAGGTTTGCACTTTCAACGTTTCTGATAGGAGGCTAAATGACATCTAACGTTGGCTAGCCAAAGTTTTAGCATAGCTTTAAAGCAGGGGTGTCACACTCACGGCCCGTCCACACGGCAGCGTCGCGTGCTTCAACGGAGACGCTTTCCCTTCACTTTGAATGGGGTGACGTTAGGCTTTGCCGAACTGCATTGTGGTTCCGTCGCTTCGCCTCCGTTGCTCTGCCTCCGTTGCTCTGCCTCCGTTGCTCTGCCTCCATTGCTCTGCCTCCGTTGCTCTGCCTCCGTTGCTCGCTTCGAAAGTTGAGAAAAGTTCAACTTTTCAAGCGTCGACGGAAGCGTCAGCCAATCAAATCATATGCCAGTACAAGCTCTAGCCAATCAAACCTCGTGCTTTTGTGTCCGGGGCCGGAGATGAATGTGATTGGTTGTTGGTCGCACGCCAGACACGCCCACCGGCAAGATCCGCCCCGTGACTTCATTTCATGCGGCCCCAACTTCTTATTATACATCCATGGGCCCCACATGCCGATTTACAGAAGCACGTTGTCCACAAACTACATGTCCCACAATGCATCTCAAATTTGACTTTTTTCTCAGATTTTCTTTTTTTTATCAAAATATGCCTTTTTCTCAGAATTTCACTTTTTTTGTATTTCACTTTTTTTTAATGATTTTGACTTTTTCTCCAGAATTTCGCTTTTCTTTTAAAATCATTTTGTGACATTCTCAATGAAGAGACTTGCAGTTATTTGCCCTAGACTTCTGCTTTCAGACTTAATTAATTATGAAGTTATTACCCTATCAGATAATAATCCAATGCAGAGGCAATACTGTAAAATAATAATAATTACAACCGGCCCTTTGAGTGCAACCAGAATGCTAATGTGGCCCGAGATGAAATGACAGATTGGTGTCCTTTTTGTATGTTCTTGCTGAAACTGAGTTTATCGAGCTTTAACTATAGGCAGAAGGAACAAGTGGATTTAAAATGGAAGTGATATTTTGACTGGCTCTCAGTGATTCAACAGTCAGTTATTAGTTGGTAGGTAACTTACTAATTGTTTAATTGATGACTGTAAATGTAGATAGTGTGGATGTAAAAAACAAGTGATATTTTAACTGGGTCGAAGATTACTAGCAGTTTTGTCTAATCCATCATTTTATTTCAGTTGATAGTTGGTATTTAACTATTTTTAATTCTATAACTGTAATTCTGTGTGTGGATAGTGGAGGTGAAATTCTACCTTTTTGTGCAGCATGTGGCAAGGTAACACAGATTGTACCTTTAGAGATACTATCAGTGTGAGGTCAAAGGTCAGAGCAGCCAGATGAGAGATGAAGAGGCGGCAGATGGGAAGATGAAGAACTTGTCATGGTGTCGGTTTGTAGGATCTGTCCTCCTCATATCGACTTCATCCCGCCAAAGAGCTTCATGACAACGTTTGGACGATATTTGAACCTTTTGGAAAACTCTAAAAAGATAATCAGGTATCTTCTGCACATGCTCATGAAATCTGTGCACCCATTTCTCACATTTGGGGTTTCGCCTATGGAGACCATTTACACGCACAACAACCCTATTTGATTCACTGCAGGAAAGGGATTTTCAATGTGCCTTTAACTTATTTAACTAATATTACTACTTTAAAACATCTTCTTGCCACACACACACACACACACACACACACACACACACACACACACACACACACACACACACACACACACACACACACACACACACACACACACACACACACACACACACACACACACACACACACACACACACACACACACACACACACACACACACACACACACACACACACACACACACACACACACACACACACACACACACACACACACACACACACACACACACACACACACACACACACACACACACCCTGAACACCTACTGCCCTCTAGAGGCAGATGACTGACGGGTGGACCAGTGTTCACCTACAGACTGCAAACAAACAAACAGCGAGGCTTTGTTTACTTGTTTACACCATGTTTTTATTTGTTTTTATTGTTATTTGTTATTCAGGAGTCTGAGCAGCTGAGTGACATTTTGACATCAGTCTAACAGCTGGAAGAAAACCCGTTTAATTTGAAAATGTAGTTAAGGAGATTCGTTTGTTGACATGTTTACACTTTGAATTTCACTTGTTTTATTTATTCATGTTTCTAAAACTGTTAACCACTTTTTGACTGTTTGAATAAATGTGTTAGTATTTGGAAAAGAGAGGGGAGACTGAGTTTAGAAATATACATAAGGTTGCTTCCTCTAAAGTGGGTCACAACATAATGACATAACTTAACATGTGAGAAAAATAACAACTTGAAATGGTTAAGCTAGAAGGTGAGGAAGAGGAGGAGAGAGGAGAAGGAGATGAGGAGAGCATACAAGGGAGGAGGAGAGGAAGATGAAGAGGAGAGAGGAGGAAAGGAAGGATGTGGGAAGAGATGAGGAAATAAGACGAAGGAGGAGAAGGACACATAAACAAAGATGGATCTAGGAGAAGGAGGTGAGGGTGAGGAGGAGAGAGGAGAAGGAGGTGAGGAGGAGGAGGAGGAGGAGGTGAGGATGAGGAGGAGAGAGGAGAAGGAGATGAGGAGGAGGAAGAGAGAGGAGAAGGTGGTGAGGGTGAGGAGGAGAGAGGAGAAGGAGGTGAGGAGGAGGAGGAGGAGAGAGGAGAAGGAGGTGAGGAGGAGGAGGAGGAGATAGGAGAAGGAGGTGAGGATGAGGAGGAGAGAGGAGAAGGAGGTGAGGAGGAGAGAGGAGAAGGAGGTGAGGATGAGGAGGAGAGAGGAGAAGGAGGTGAGGGTGAGGAGGAGAGAGGAGAAGGAGGTGAGGAGGAGAGAGGAGAAGGAGAAAGGGTAGAGTAGGGAAGGATGGAAGTGAAGGAAACAAGAAGAGAAAGAGAAGGTGGGAAAAGCAAAGGACACATGAAGGAGAACGATGAAGAAGAGATGAAGAGGAAGCAAGCTGGATGGAAGAGAAGGAGGTGAGGAGGAAGAGGAAGAGTCAGTGAGAAGAGAGGAGGTCAGATGATGAGAGGAAGATGAGGAGTCTAGTTGAGGAGGAAGAGTTAGAAGATGGGCTCTGGCAAAGAGAAGAGAGGAGGAGAGGAAGAGTGGGAAATGAAAAAGGAAGTTGGTATCAAGGATTGAGGAGAGGGGGAGAAGAAACATCTCTCCCCCTCTCCTCCCCCAGATCCTCCCCCTTCTCTCCTCCTCTTATTCAAATGTTTAGTTGTTTTAAGTTTTTTTAACCTCTTCCCTCCTTTCTATCTATCCTCTCCTTTCTCCCCCCTTTCCCCTCCATCACATCCTCCTCTCCCCCTTTTCTTTCCTTCCTTCCTTCCCTTTTCCAGACATATCCTCATTTCCATTTTTCGTCAGATTTTGGGCCGTCTTTCCTCTTTCCTGATTCCTCAAACATCTCTCTCCCCCATTTCTCTCCGTCATCCTCTTATTCTCATATTGAGTTGATTTTAGTTGTTTTAACCTCTTCCCTCCTTTCCATCTATCCTCTCCTTTTCTCCCCCCTCTCCCCTCCATCACATCCTCCTCTCCCCCTTTTTGGTTCTTCCTTCTTTCCTTCCCTTTCCAGACATATCCTCATTTCCATTTTCCGTCCAGTTTCTTTCCTCATTCCTCAAACATGTCTCTCCCCCTCTCCTCCCTCATCTTCTCCCATCCTGTCCCCTCTCCTCTCTCCCCCCTCTCGGTTGGGGGTCTCCATTGTCCCGCTCTGCTCTCTCTGTGGGAACAGCTCCTCTGTTTGTCGGCCAATAGGTCCAATTCAGCCGAGGCCTTTTTAGAAAGACCAGCACCACAAAAGCGAAGGGGAAACGACTCCCCCCTCCTCCCCCCTGCTGCCGATCAACGTCTTCACACTCGTCCGCCTCCCCCCTCCTCCCCCACTGAGGCCCTCTAAGTTTGTTTAAGAGATTGAGGGTCCAAAGAAAGAGACAGAAAGAGAGAAAGCGTCCGCCCATTAAGGTAATTATATAGAGCCTGTGTTCCCGTGAGGGCCCTTAATTGATGTTAATGTTTGTCTAATTGGGGGGGGGATTGAGGGGGAGGAGGGGGGAGGCAGAAAGAAGGAGGTGAAGGTCCTTCCTCACAGGACAAGGAGCACTTTTCAGTCCTCCCTCCCTCCCTCCTCTCTTCTTCTCTTCGTCGTTCACACCTTCCCACAATGGCTGTCACCTCCAGCTTTCTCACATTACCTTTTCTTAACTCCCCCCTTCCTCCCCCCTTCCTCCCCCCTCTGGGCAGCAGACCAGGCTCCAGAGATGGCCAAATAACTCACATCCTTTACTTAAGTAGAAGTACAGATACTCATGTTTAAAAATACTCTGGTAAAAGTAGAAGTACTGACTAAACTTCTTTACTCAAGTAAAAGTAAAGAGGCTTTGAAATGTACTTCAGTAAAAAGTACCCATAACTAGCAGCTGTTTTAAAGAGTACCTGACCTCCCTTTATATTAATAGAACAATAATGTCATTGTTAGCTAATGAATGTTTCCATGCTGAACAACGGCAACATGACAACGTTTCCATTGGTCCCTCTTCTTTAGAGAAGACCAGGAAATGATGGATACACGGATCGTGTTCAAATCAATAGGCACGCAATGACTCTAAAGAATAATGATCACGCCACCAAACACACATTCAGACTAAAGGAACCAGCTGTTTGGGAAATGAGAGAAGAAGAAAGTTCAGGTATTTGGGTTCAACATGTAAGAAGTAGAAAGTACAGGTATTTGAGTTCAACATGTAAGAAGTAGAAAGTACAGGTATTTGAGTTCAACATGTAAGAAGTAAAAAGTACAGGTATTTGGGTTCAACATGTAAGAAGTAGAAAGTACAGGTATTTGGGTTCAACATGTAAGAAGTAGAAAGTACAGGTATTTGGGTTCAACATGTAAGAAGTAGAAAGTACAGGTATTTGAGTTCAACATGTAAGAAGTAGAAAGTACAGGTATTGTGTTCAACATGTAAGAAGTAGAAAGTACAGGTATTTGAGTTCAACATGTAAGAAGTAGAAAGTACAGGTATTTGGGTTCAACATGTAAGAAGTAGAAAGTACAGGTATTTGAGTTCAACATGTAAGAAGTAGAAAGTACAGGTATTTGTGTTCAACATGTAAGAAGTAGAAAGTACAGGTATTTGGGTTCAACATGTAAGAAGTAGAAAGTACAGGTATTTGTGTTCAACATGTAAGAAGTAGAAAGTACAGGTAGTTGGGTTCAACATGTAAGAAGTAGAAAGTACAGGTATTTGGGTTCAACATGTAAGAAGTAAAAGTACAGGTATTTGGGTTCAACATGTAAGAAGTAGAAAGTACAGGTATTTGGGTTCAACATGTAAGAAGTAGAAAGTACAGGTATTTGAGTTCAACATGTAAGAAGTAGAAAGTACAGGTATTTGTGTTCAACATTGTAAGAAGTAGAAAGTACAGGTATTTGAGTTCAACATGTAAGAAGTAGAAAGTACAGGTATTTGGGTTCAACATGTAAGAAGTAGAAAGTACAGGTATTTGAGTTCAACATGTAAGAAGTAGAAAGTACAGGTATTTGTGTTCAACATGTAAGAAGTAGAAAGTACAGGTATTTGTGTTCAACATGTAAGAAGTAGAAAGTACAGGTATTTGTGTTCAAACATGTAAGAAGTAGAAAGTACAGGTAGTTGGGTTCAACATGTAAGAAGTAGAAAGTACAGGTATTGTGTTCAACATGTAAGAAGTAGAAAGTACAGGTATTTGGATTCAACATGTAGAAGTAGAAAGTACAGGTATTTGGGTTCAACATGTAAGAAGTAGAAAGTACAGGTATTTGAGTTCAACATGTAAGAAGTAGAAAGTACAAGGTATTTGTGTTCACATGTAAGAAGTAGAAAAGTACAGGTATTTGTGTTCAACATGTAAGAAGTAGAAAGTACAGGTATTTGTGTTCAACATGTAAGAAGTAGAAAGTACAGGTAGTTGGGTTCAACATGTAAGAAGTAGAAAGTACAGGTATTTGGGTTCAACATGTAAGAAGTAGAAAGTACAGGTATTTGAGTTCAACATGTGAGAAGTAGAAAGTACAGGTATTTGGGTTCAACATGTAAGAAGTAGAAAGTACAGGTATTTGGGTTCAACATGTAAGAAGTAGAAAGTACAGGTATTTGGGTTCAACATGTAAGAAGTAGAACGTACAGGTATTTGAGGTTCAACATGTAAGAAGTAGAAAGTACAGGTATTTGTGTTCAACATGTAAGAAGTAGAAAGTACAGGTATTTGTGTTCAACATGTAAGAAGTAGAAAGTACAGGTATTTGTGTTCAACATGTAAGAAGTAGAAAGTACAGGTATTTGTGTTCAACATGTAAGAAGTAGAAAGTACAGGTATTTGGTTCAACATGTAAGAAGTAGAAAGTACAGGTATTTGGGTTCAACATGTAAGAAGTAGAAGTACAGGTATTTGAGTTCAACATGTAAGAAAGTAGAAAGTACAGGTATTTGTGTTCAACATGTAAGAAGTAGAACGTACAGGTATTTGGGTTCAACATGTAAGAAGTAGAAAGTACAGGTATTTGTGTTCAACATGTAAGAAGTAGAAAGTACAGGTATTTGAGTTCAACATGTAAGAAAGTAGAAAGTACAGGTATTTGTGTTCAACATGTAAGAAGTAGAAAGTACAGGTATTTGGGTTCAACATGTAGAGAAGTAGAAAGTACAGGTATTTGGGTTCAACATGTAAGAAGTAGAAAGTACAGGTATTTGAGTTCAACATGTAAGAAGTAGAAAGTTCAAGTATTTGTGTTCAACATGTAAGAAGTAGAAAGTACAGGTATTTGGGTTCAACATGTAAGAAGTAGAAAGTACAGGTATTTGGGTTCAACATGGTAGAAGTAGAAACGTACAGGTATTTGATGTTCAACTATGTAAGAAGTAGAAAGTACAGGTATTTGGGTTCAACATGTAAGAAGTAGAAAGTACAGGTATTTGGGTTCAACATGTAAGAAGTAGAAAGTACAGGTATTTGAGTTCAACATGTAAGAAGTAGAAAGTACAGGTATTTGGGTTCAACATGTAAGAAGTAGAAAGTACAGGTATTTGTGTTCAACATGTAAGAAGTAGAACGTACAGGTATTTGAGTTCAACATGTAAGAAGTAGAAAGTACAGGTATTTGGGTTCAACATGTAAGAAGTAGAAAGTACAGGTATTTGTGTTCAACATGTAAGAAGTAGAAAGTACAGGTATTTGAGTTCAACATGTAAGAAGTAGAAAGTACAGGTATTTGGGTTCAACATGTAAGAAGTAGAAAGTACAGGTATTTGTGTTCAACATGTAAGAAGTAGAAAGTACAGGTATTTGAGTTCAACATGTAAGAAGTAGAAAGTACAGGTATTTGTGTTCAACATGTAAGAAGTAGAAAGTACAGGTATTTGTGTTCAACATGTAAGAAGTAGAAAGTACAGGTATTTGTGTTCAACATGTAAGAAGTAGAAAGTACAGGTATTTGAGTTCAACATGTAAGAAGTAGAAAGTACAGGTATTTGTGTTCAACATGTAAGAAGTAGAAAGTACAGGTATTTGAGTTCAACATGTAAGAAGTAGAAAGTACAGGTATTTGTGTTCAACATGTAAGAAGTAGAAAGTACAGGTATTTGAGTTCAACATGTAAGAAGTAGAAAGTACAGGTATTTGGGTTCAACATGTGAGAAGTAGAAAGTACAGGTATTTGGGTTCAACATGTAAGAAGTAGAAAGTACAGGTATTTGATGTTCAACATGTAAGGAAGTAGAAAGTTACAGGTATTTGTGTTCAACATGTAAGAAGTAGAAAGTACAGGTATTTGGGTTCAACATGTAAGAAGTAGAAAGTTCAGGTATTTGTGTTCAACATGTAAGAAGTAGAAAGTACAGGTATTTGGGTTCAACATGTAAGAAGTAGAACGTAAAGGTATTTGTGTTCAATATGTAAGAAGTAGAAAGTACAGGTATTTGGGTTCAACATGTAAGAAGTAGAAAGTACAGGTATTTGTGTTCAACATGTAAGAAGTAGAAAGTACAGGTATTTGAGTTCAACATGTAAGAAGTAGAAAGTACAGGTATTTGTGTTCAACATGTAAGAAGTAGAAAGTACAGGTATTTGGGTTCAACATGTAAGAAGTAGAAAGTACAGGTATTTGAGTTCAACATGTGAGAAGTAGAAAGTACAGGTATTTGAGTTCAACATGTAAGAAGTAGAAAGTAGAAAGTAAAAAGTAGTGGAGTAACCTATGGACTAAACAACCAGAAACTGAAGCAAACAGTTAGAGGGGAAGTTTATCCAAAACTATGAACAAGTTTAGAAAAAAACACAGATATTCTGCAAAGTAAAACTTGAAGTGAAAATCCTGCATTCAAAAGTTACTTCAGCAAGAATATGTAATTAGATCTTAGGAATAGAAAGTACTAAAAGATGCCAAAATCTCCACAGAAATGGTATATTATTACTGTAAATGTAGCGTCTGTTAAATGTAATGGTGAACTGTTGATGCTATTATTGAGTATGGGTAGTGTATCATCGGTGTACTTATACACAGTATACACTAATTAAACTTCTATTTACAGCAGGGGTGTCAAACTCAAATACACAGTAGGGCCAACATTAAAAAATGGGTACTAGTGGAGGGCCGGACTGGTTCAATGTTTATTGCAGAACTTATTGAAATGAACTTATTGCACATATTAAACCTGGAACTAACAAAGCTTAAATGATTGCCTATAAAAACAACATTAAACATTAAATAATCAGCTGCATTCATTTCTTATGGCTCTATCTGCAGCTTTTCCAGAGTCATTTCTGATGAGTACATTTTCCCACAGGCCAACAACAGCTTCAACAAAACTATTCCCCTCAAAGAGAAAACCAAACATGCCCTGTTGTCCTGAGAGAGAAAGTGCAGAAGGAAGCATCCATTAAACCCAGTGTGCTGCTCTGTGATGCTAGTTCAGATACTTGGCATCTCATCTTGGGTGCAAGGTCATCAATGTTTGGGCTCAGGCTCTGAGCTGAGGAGACCCTCAGGATGGAGTGAAGGTGTGCGTGCAATATACCGGAGGGCCAGATCTAATAGCAATTAGAAATTATCCTGCGGGCCGAAATTAAATACACCAAGGCCCTGATTTGGCCCCCGGGCCTCGAGTTTGACGCATGTGGTTTACATGTTTTTCGGAAAGTAACTTTTTCAATGCATGATTTTAACTCGTAGTAAGTTGGAGTTTCGTTTCTCGCCCATTTGTGTGAAAGTAACTCAGATATTATTTGAAAAAAATGTCCAGTAAGTGAAACCACATCTGTGTTGTTGCAGTCAAAGTGTTTCTGTGATGCAGATGTGTAAACGAAAAAACTAAAAGTCGAAAACTTTAGTAATATTTCCTCATTCAAATGTCGAGGAAACGACCACGACGTATAGAGTTTGTTGATTCGACTAATCCAAAACGTTTTCATCGATTTTCTAACACAAAACCGTAGAATTATTCGAGGTAATCAACTGACTTTTCTCCAATTTTGTGCCACATTTTTACGATTATGGTAATTGTTTACATTTGACAGGGTTAAAGTCATTTTAAGTTCCTAACAGAGGAACCTGCTAAGCTAACGTTATCAGCAGCTAAACAGCGTTGAAAAGAAACACTGATTTGAGCTCAGCAGATGCACGTATCAACGTTTATGGTGTGTTAATATCTGCTTCAGATCCATTCCTATTTCCAGCGCTTTTTCTTGCGGCCCCAGCGTTTGGTTAGCTAGTGAACCTTTAATCCTGGGTGATTTTAGAGTGTAAAAGGTCGCTAAATAGACACCGTGCATGCACCAAATGAGCCAAATAATCAACAACAAAACAGCCGAGCAACAAACAAACAAATCCGTCTTCTTCCTTAAAACAAACAAAGGAAACTGAGTTGATCCAGATGAACCGGAGCTCACTGACAGCCGCCATTGTGCAGCGCTCTGACACAGACTGACAGCGAGTGTGTGTGTGTGTGTGTGTGTGTGTGTGTGTGTGTGTGTGTGTGTGTGTAGGCCCTGATGATGAAGAAGATGAAGGTGGAGGGTGAAAGCCACTGTCAGCCTCCACATCACTTTGTATTTCTTGCTTTCTTTCTTTTTAATTCAAAATGGACAAAAAGTCGCCGTAGTTACTGAACGCGTACGACTTACAGTACTTACTTCAACACGTTTTAATTTCTTTATCTTCATTTTACTACTGAACATCGACAACAGGTCACTGTTTAGCATGCAGGGTAAGAAGTAGTCCCACTGAACAAACTGAAACGTTGACTTTAATTAAATATACACACCAACAGATTTCACATAACTGTATTAAGCAATAATATTAAGTTGAACCTAATATTAGTTATTTAAACCAAATATTATTGCTTTCAACTAACCCACACAGTCAGAGGTGGGAAGTAGTGAAGTACATTTACTTAAGTAACATTTTGAGGTACTTGTACTTCGGAGTATTTCCATACTTCTACTGCACTGCATTTAAAAGGGAAATCATGTCATTTCAAATGTTTTTTTCAACAGCTTTTTAACAAAATGCATCGCTACAAATTCAACTAGTGAACTCTTTAAGTCACAAAGGACTCAAATCATTTGAATGTGACCTAATGTAGACATATCACATAATGGGCATTTTCTGCACATTGACCTACTTTTTATACTTTAAGTACATTTTGTTCATGTACTTTTACTTAAGTAAATGCAGGACTTGTGCTTGTAATGAAGTATGTTGTGTTCTGAATACCTCTTCCACCTCTGCATACAGTTGTGTGTAATCTGCTGACATAATATATTGATTTAAACTCAACGGTTCAGTTTTTTCTGAGCAGACGGGCCTCAAAAAATGACGTCCCCTCCCTCCCTCCCTGCCTCACCCCTTTTCTCCCCCCACACCTCCCTGCGTCTCCTCACAGCTGGAGGCCGTGTCATTGTGGATGGTATTTGCATGTTACGAGAGAAAAGGGAGCGCTTGGTATTAAACACCGGTGCATGTCTCTCTCTCTCTCTCTGTATATATTTGTGTATGCTAATGAGGGATTTCTGAGCTGCCAGCCATAATGGATCTGAGGATAATAACCCTGCAAACACAAATCATCCGCAAACCAACAAACCAATTATCTCTTGTTTTTTTCTCCCCCCAAGCCCACTGTAATTACTGTACGCGGGGAAGAAGGAGTAGAAGAAGAAGTGGAGTGTGTTTCCATCGTCAGGGAACGTGAGATAAAACGGCTTGACCCAACGGTTTTATTTCATTTATTTCAATAACTTGTTTGGGTGGGTCATGCAACGGGCTTATTTTTAATTCAATTTAAAACGAATATTAACACATTTAAACTAAAATAATGTAATAACACAGTTTCTAGCATGCTTTGTTTGCATTTTAATGGACAACAAAGACACAAATTAAACAGTGAGACTTGTTGTTGGAGTACTTTCGAGTGTTTTACAATTATCTCTGCTGTTTTCCAAGATACTGTACGTGCATGGGAAGAAGGGAGAAGAACAAGAAGAACAAGAAGAACAAGAAGTTTAGTGTGTTTTCACGTCAAAAGAAAATGAGACAGAACCCAACAAAAATCCTAAAAGAATAATCCTGAAAAAGAAATTGCCACATAATTATTTCTCGTAAAAATGATACCGATTGAACTCAAAATTAACTTCAAACACTTTTTATTTCTTTATTTGCTTATTTATTACTGCAAATAGACACAAAGCATGTAAGTAAGTACAAAAAGGAGAAGAAGAAATGACTGCAAATGGACCAAAAAGTCATAAATTAAACAGAAAGCATGGTTGTTTTTTACAGTTCTCTGTAATCACTGTAATCAAAAACAAGAAGAAGATCAGTGTGTTTTAAAAAGCTGGCGTAACCCAACACAAATTATAAAAATGAATCAGCTTTGATTTCATTTTTCCAATCTTAACCACGCTTTTAAATTCACATACACCCCCCCTCAACCTTTTACTAGTCTTTAGTTCAAATATACCCATCATTCCCATGGAGGGGCCTCGACAGACAGACAACGAAACGGGCGTTAAAAAAAATGACAGCGCGACAAATAACCTTCCTCGCTTTCTGCCCACAAATCCGACCAAAGACACAGGAAAAAAAGCCTCTAAACTATGTCCCGCGGCCAAATGAGACACCTGTCCAAACCTCTATAGACCTTTTGTGTCTTTCACAGATTCTTTGCTTTCTAATTGGCCGGCCGGTCCGTGTGTTAGCGTTAGCTCGGCTGCAGGAAGGTAAAAACAGGCAAGACAGGGGGGAGTGGGGGGGGCAGCTGAATAGAAATGTGATTGTGTTGCTGTCAAACTCTCCCACATGAACTCCCCCTTTTTCTTTCTCCACCCGGACAGAGAGGAGAAGTGTGAAGGGAGACGAGGAGGAGGAGGAGGAGGAGGAGGAGGGGGAGGGGGAGGAGGGGGAGTAAAGAAGAAGAAGAAGAGGAAGGGTGAGTGAAAGAGACACACTTCATTTGTCATCCAGCGGCCTGATTGGAGTGGCAAAGCCAATTCACATCTCGAGTGGAGTTCCCATCACACAAACCCCTATACCAACCCTCCTCCCCCCTCCTCCTCACCCCTCCTCACCCCCTGTATCCTGCCAATCAAGCGCAGCCCGTACAAGCTGCCGGTGTTTGGAGCTGAGAGCTTCATCATCATGGATTATGGGAGCGGTAATGACTCGCTCTCAGGCGCTGTAATAGCTGCGGCTAATGGGGAAAGGTGGGGGGAGACGGAGGGAGGAAGGGGGTGAGGGTCATGGGGGAAAGTTGGATGGATGGATTGGAAAAGGAGGGAGAATTCAGAGCTAAACCTGCTCCGGGTAACACTTTTCTTTAAGGTGATTTCTCGAGTTCGTAGCCCTCTCTCTGATTTCTTTTGAGAAGTCTGACGGATTTATCAGACGTCTTTGAGGCGGGGCTGAAACTATAAGAGAAGACTAAAAACATGACGGACTTTTAGCAAACACTTTCCACGGCAGAGTGGAAATCACGGTGCGTACAGACGTGCATTAGACCCTTTCAGAAATAGCCTTTAATAGTTTGCATGCGTGGCGTGTGTGTATTCTAGTTGAGAGGTGTTTTCAGTCTTAGACGGATACATCTTTTGTGATACTTTTAGGACTAGAAGTAAAGCGTCGAACAAGGTTTCTTAACGTGGGAATTAATGCCTGTATTTGGTGTTATTGAGGTGGAAAAATACACTCGGTTACACATTGATTTTAAGATTGTCTAAGAGGTAACAACATAAAAAGCTTAGGCACAGTTTGGTTGAATCAATAAAGTGTATTCTACAGTTTTGTAATGCAGTAGAGCTCAAGTATAAACATTTAAGAAGTACCTGGATGTTAATGTAATTACTTATAAACCTTATTAACTTAAAGTAAATAACACGTCAGTAAGAAAGTACATTTGGCATGTCAGTGATGTTGTAAGTCTTTCAGCAAAGAGAGAGACTGAAATGTTTTCCGACTTGTTTCAGAGAATAACTTTCTGTTTCTGTTTCACGACTTCACAAAAATAGAGAAATAGAAAACAGTTTCAAACCTCTGCAAAGACTCACACCTTCACCCACACAGACAACAGCAGACACAAACAACAACAACAACAACAACTATTACCAGATGATGTGCAGAGCCAGCAGCCATGGCAGAAAAACCCGGAACATGACTCATCGAACATCCAAAGAAACAGAACAAATTCATACGACTGACGGCATCCTTTCGGAGTGAAAACAGAGAGCAGAGAAGGTGACGTATAATAGGAAGAGTAGTTGGAAGGAGATTGGAAAAAAAACAAAAAGTGGAAACAAATCCCTCCGGAAGAAAGAAATCTGAAAGAGGTCGCAGGTCAGACGCTGAATCTCAGAGAATTTCATTTGTGTTGTAAAACACGTTATAATAATCTGCTCCGGAGGTTGACTCTATGAAAAACCTCAAAACTACAAACCAATTGTGATGTATCGACTAACAAGTAGTGTGTGTATGAAAGCCGGATATATCCTGTATTTCTGTCCCAAAGAGCTGAATTGTTTTAACAAAAATATCAAAGAGCTCCATTATTGCATTTGGTGACATGTTCCTTTATTTCCATGATCACACATACGACATCCTGCTGCCCCAAATACTCACGAGAAAACCAAATGTATAATTAAGGACCATTTTAGGAAATCATTTTCAATGGGAAGTCCCAATGTGTTCAGAGGTGGACACACATTTGGTTGTCCTTAAAGAGGACATATTATGCTCATTTCGAGGTGTATATCAGTATTAAGTGTCTTTACTTTAAAGAGTACTCTCCTGCTGATGTTCAGGTGTATATCAGTATGTAGTGTCTCTACTTTAAAGAGTCCTCTCCTGCTGATGTTCAGGTGTATATCAGTATGTAGTGTCTCGACTTTCAATCAATCAATCAATGTTTATTTATATAGCCCAATATCACAAATGTTACATTTGTCTCAGTGGACTTCACAGTTTGTACAAAATATCAGTATGACAATACGACACCCTCTGTCCTTAGACCCTCACATCGTACAAGGAAAAACTTCCGAAGAAAACCCACAGTTTTAAAGGGAAAAATGGGAGAAACCTCAGGGAGAGCAACAGAGGAGGGATCCCTCTCCCAGGAGTCCTTTAAAGAGTCCTCTCCTGCTGATGTTCAGGTGTATATCAGTATGAAGTGTCTCTACTTTAAAGAGTCCTCTCCTGCTGATGTTCAGGTGTATATCAGTATGTAGTGTCTCTACTTTAAAGAGTCCTCTCCTGCTGATGTTCAGGTGTATATCAGTATGTAGTGTCTCTCCTTTAAAGAGTCCTCTCCTGCTGATGTTCAGGTGTATATCAGTATGTAGTGTCTCTACTTTAAAGAGTCCTCTCCTGCTGATGTTCAGGTGTATATCAGTATGAAGTGTCTCTACTTTAAAGAGTCCTCTCCTGCTGATGTTCAGGTGTATATCAGTATGTAGTGTCTCTACTTTAAAGAGTCCTCTCCTGCTGATGTTCAGGTGTATATCAGTATGAAGTGTCTCTACTTTAAAGAGTCCTCTCCTGCTGATGTTCAGGTGTATATCAGTATGTAGTGTCTCAAGAGTCCTCTCCTGCTGATGTTCAGGTGTATATCAGTATCTAGTGTCTCTACTTTAAAGAGTCCCATCCTGCTGATGTTCAGGTGTATATCAGTATGTAGTGTCTCTACTTTAAAGAGTCCTCTCCTGCTGATGTTCAGGTGTATATCAGTATGAAGTGTCTCTACTTTAAAGAGTCCTCTCCTGCTGATGTTCAGGTGTATATCAGTATGAAGTGTCTCTACTTTAAAGAGTCCTCTCCTGCTGATGTCCAGGTGTATATCAGTATGAAGTGTCTCTACTTTAAAGAGTCCTCTCCTGCTGATGTTCAGGTGTATATCAGTATGTAGTGTCTCTACTTTAAAGAGTCCTCTCCTGCTGATGTTCAGGTGTATATCAGTATGTAGTGCCTCTACTTTAAAGAGTCCTCTCCTGCTGATGTTCAGGTGTATATCAGTATCTAGTGTCTCTACTTTAAAGAGTCCCATCCTGCTGATGTTCAGGTGTATATCAGTATGTAGTGTCTCTACTTTAAAGAGTCCTCTCCTGCTGATGTTCAGGTGTATATCAGTATGTAGTGTCTCCACTTTAAAGAGTCCTCTCCTGCTGATGTTCAGGTGTATATCAGTATGAAGTGTCTCTACTTTAAAGAGTCCTCTCCTGCTGATGTTCAGGTGTATATCAGTATGAAGTGTCTCTACTTTAAAGAGTCCTCTCCTGCTGATGTCCAGGTGTATATCAGTATGAAGTGTCTCTACTTTAAAGAGTCCTCTCCTGCTGATGTTCAGGTGTATATCAGTATGTAGTGTCTCTACTTTAAAGAGTCCTCTCCTGCTGATGTTCAGGTGTATATCAGTATGTAGTGCCTCTACTTTAAAGAGTCCTCTCCTGCTGATGTTCAGGTGTATATCAGTATCTAGTGTCTCTTCTTTAAAGAGTCCCATCCTGCTGATGTTCAGGTGTATATCAGTATGTAGTGTCTCTACTTTAAAGAGTCCTCTCCTGCTGATGTTCAGGTGTATATCAGTATGTAGTGTCTCCACTTTAAAGAGTCCTCTCCTGCTGATGTTCAGGTGTATATCAGTATGAAGTGTCTCTACTTTAAAGAGTCCTCTCCTGCTGATGTTCAGGTGTATATCAGTATGAAGTGTCTCTACTTTAAAGAGTCCTCTCCTGCTGATGTTCAGGTGTATATCAGTATGTAGTGTCTCTACTTTAAAGAGTCCTCTCCTGCTGATGTTCAGGTGTATATCAGTATGTAGTGCCTCTACTTTAAAGAGTCCTCTCCTGCTGATGTCCAGGTGTATATCAGTATGTAGTTTCTCTACTTTAAAGAGTCCTCTCCTGCTGATGTTCAGGTGTATATCAGTATGAAGTGTCTCTACTTTAAAGAGTCCTTTCCTGCTGATGTTCAGGTGTATATCAGTATGAAGTGTCTCTACTTTAAAGAGTCCTCTCCTGCTGATGTCCAGGTGTATATCAGTATGAAGTGTCTCTACTTTAAAGAGTCCTCTCCTGCTGATGTTCAGGTGTATATCACTGTATCTACTTTAAAGAGTCCTGTCCTGCTGATGTCCAGGTGTATATCAGTATGTAGTTTCTCTACTTTAAAGAGTCCTCTCCTGCTGATGTTCAGGTGTATATCAGTATGAAGTGTCTCTACTTTAAAGAGTCCTTTCCTGCTGATGTTCAGGTGTATATCAGTATGAAGTGTCTCTACTTTAAAGAGTCCTCTCCTGCTGATGTCCAGGTGTATATCAGTATGAAGTGTCTCTACTTTAAAGAGTCCTCTCCTGCTGATGTTCAGGTGTATATCACTGTATCTACTTTAAAGAGTCCTCTCCTGCTG
The DNA here is from genome assembly GCA_028583405.1 of Pogonophryne albipinna. NCBI lineage: Eukaryota > Metazoa > Chordata > Actinopteri > Perciformes > Artedidraconidae > Pogonophryne > Pogonophryne albipinna. The sequence continues at coordinate 414,344 of JAPTMU010000154.1, forward strand.
ATGTCAGGTGTATATCAGTATGTAGTGTCTCTACTTAAAGAGTCCTCTCCTGCTGATGTTCAGGTGTATATCAGTATGTAGTGTCTCTACTTTAAAGAGTCCTCTCCTGCTGATGTTCAGGTGTATATCACTGTATCTACTTTAAAGAGTCCTCTCCTGCTGATGTTCAGGTGTATATCAGTATGTAGTGTCTCTACTTTAAAGAGTCCTCTCCTGCTGATGTTCAGGTGTATATCAGTATGTAGTGTCTCCACTTTAAAGAGTCCTCTCCTGCTGATGTTCAGGAGTATATCAGTATGTAGTGTCTCTACTTTAAAGAGTCCTCAGAACACACCACAGGAAAGGGAACAGGGCCACTGATGCATTAATGTAAAATCAGCAGGTAATATTAAAGCAACAGAGTAGGACATGTGAATAATTTGAAATTGCACAATTGCATGGGTGAGAACATTTCGACTACAATCAGTTCTGATATTGTCGAAAAACTTCAGCTATAAGTAACAACTGGCAAGAATAAAGCATTCAAGTTAACAAAAGAAGAAACCATTACTCTCACAGCTTACACTAAGACTTGGTGACCTAAGGTGATAGTTATGAGCTGTTATAAAGAGTTCCTTTCTCTTTTCAATAAAATGGATAAAGCTGCCGTTTCTGTCCGTTCTCATCATTTACATTAGTTGACGCCTCTGCCCTTGAGCAAGACACTGAATCCTCTTCAGCATGCTGTCCTGTACCTGACCTCTGACCTTTGACCGCCATGTGAACAGAGAAAGACCTTCTCCAGTGTGGATCAATAGAGTAATTACCAGCTAATGAAGGTCTCATTTACAGGTAAACGTGACCTCAAGATGTTCTCATGTTCGCTGAAGACGACCTGCGGGTTCTTCAGAAGTTTGTTGGTTATTGACGAGGATCTACGTGTCCTTTAAAGGTCACCTATTGTGCAAAATCCTCTTCTTCATGTCTCTTCTACTTCAACATGTGTCCCCTCTTCTTCATGTCTCTTCTACTTCAACATGTGTCCCCTCTTCTTCATGTCTCTTCTACATCAACATGTGTTCCCTCTTCTTCATGTCTCTTCTACATCAACATGTGTCCCCTCTTCTTCATGTCTCTTCTACATCAACATGTGTCCCCTTTCTTCATGTCTCTTCTACTTCAACATGTGTCCCCTCTTCTTCATGTCTCTTCTACTTCAACATGTGTCCCCTCTTCTTCATGTCTCTTCTACATCAACATGTGTCCCCTCTTCTTCATGTCTCTTCTACATCAACATGTGTCCCCTCTTCTTCATGTCTCTTCTACCTCAACATGTGTCCCCTCTTCTTCATGTCTCTTCTTCATCAACATGTGTCCCCTCTTCTTCACGTCTCTTCTACATCAACATGTGTCCCCTCTTCTTCATGTCTCTTCTACATCAACACGTGTCCCCTCTTCTTCATGTCTCTTCTACATCAACATGTGTCCCCTCTTCTTCATGTCTCTTCTACATCAACATGTGTCCCCTCTTCTTCATGTCTCTTCTACATCAACATGTGTCCCTTCTTCTTCATGTCTCTTCTACATCAACATGTGTCCCTCTTCTTCATGTCTCTTCTACATCAACATGTGTCCCCTCTTCTTCATGTCTCTTCTACATCAACATGTGTCCCTTCTTCTTCATGTCTCTTCTACATCAACATGTGTCCCCTCTTCTTCATGTCTCTTCTACATCAACATGTGTCCCCTCTTCTTCATGTCTCTTCTACATCAACATGTGTCCCCTCTTCTTCATGTCTCTTCTACATCAACATGTGTCCCTTCTTCTTCATGTCTCTTCTACATCAACATGTGTCCCCTCTGTGGAAAGAGACTCTGAAAGTTTCAGGAACAAAGATTCTCTCTCTTTTGATCCATTTCTATAAAAACTTGTCTGAAAATGAGCTGATCAGATGTTGGTCACTTTATGATGTCATAGCGATGTGTTGTCTTGTGTAACCATTAGCCAATCAGCAACCAAGGTAACCCCCCACCCCCCCCCTTATCACCTGAATCTCCTCCTAGAGCACCATTGAGTTCTTTGTAACCAAATGTCTCTCAGAGTTGCGTGGGGAGGGGCTCCTTATTTTCATCTAAAGTAACAGACAGAGAATCAGCACTTTGGAAACAGGTCTGAAACAGAGGGGATTATGGGTAATGCTGCAATGATATGTTTGGTGTTTCAGCCAATCAGAGACAGGTTCTGGATATATCTGAGACCTGATGAGAAACAGTATGATGGGGGACCTTTAAGAAGTGGTCATCCAGGAGGATCTGTATGTCCTTTCAGGTGTTCTAGAAATGTTTTAATCAGAATCTGTTCCAGTCCAACCCCTGAGCTGGGAGGCATTTGATTTCCATGAAAAACTAAACTGTTATCGGTCCCCAACTTAACAACCATTGCCAATTTGCCAATTTTCCACCACCAAGTGTCTTCTGGGAAATTACTTTTTATATAAAGTCTGCTTTAATTTCTCCACTAAAATCAAACTATAGAAACATTTCAATGTCACTCTCTCTTCAGATCAGACGAACTGACTACAGCTTGCGTCAGTGACCTTAGTGTATCAATAATAAAATAGTAAAATCAAGTGTACAAATAAATGAACTTCCAGAGAGTTTTCCTTTGAATCTAATGGAGAACATATTGAGGGAAATGAAGATACGATATTATCTCAGGTGATGTGAGAGAGGAACGGCCCCTGCACACGGCGGCGTGCGTTGACTCTTCAACGCTTCTGTCCATTCACTTTGAATGGGGTGACGTCACATTTCGCCGAACTGCATTGTGGGAGCAAAGCGGAGCTTCTCTCGCGGTGCTCGCTGCAAAGGTAGAGCAATGTTCTACTTTTGACGCTTCAACGGAGGCGTCAGCCAATCAAATCCCGCTTATGCAAATCTGCCAGTACAAACGCTAGCCAATCAAACCGCGTGTATGCTGGGAGAGCCAGACCGCAGTTCATTTCCTCATATGCCAAAAAATGGAGGAGAAAATAATCGTAGCGGTAGGGAATCACCCGGTGCTTTATGATCAGTCTCTGTTCATCTACCGGGATACAAACCGGAGGAGCCAGGCATGGAGGGAGGTGGCAGAGACAGTGGGTGAAACTGGTAGGTTTTCGCCTGTTTAGGGAGTTTATATCCAGTGTACTTCGTTTGAATGGACAGCTAGCAGACAGACAGTATTTAGCCAGCATGGAATGTTGCGTAAAATAGCACCATAGATATTAATGTCATAAATGTTCATCATATAAAGTGTGACATGAAAAACCTTTTATGCAATTGACAGGAGAGATTCATGTGATTGGTTGTTGGTCGCGTTGCTCGCGTAAACTCCCCAAGCTCAAGACACGCCCACCGCCAAGCGGCAACGCACGCCGCCGTGTGAGGGGCCGTAACAACCCTGGTATTTAACGCTGTATTTATCTGTTGACGTCCTATCATCAGAGTTGCAGAGATATTCTGGCCTAAAAAAGGGATTCTACAGACCCGACAAAACATATGTGTTTGTTACAGATCCTCCATAGTCAGTTATTATACTAAACAATTGCAATATCCGCCAAAATAATCACAAATAAACTGTCGCTACAGCGAGTTAGCCGTACATGCTAACATAAGCAAACATTGTTTAATCCATTCCTTACAATGTTGCTCTTGTTCTCCTGGTTTTTGAAACGTTAAACAACAACAACAAACTCTGCAAACTAGCATGTTTTGAGCATGTGGAGAAATACAAACACTTGCACACGTAGTTACAGCTGCTAAGCTAATGTTGGACGGGAGAATCGTCACCTTTCTTACTATTTCCTCTGAACAAGTTTGAATGGAGAACTTATTGGGAAAATGAAGCCCAAGATATTATCTCAGGTTTTGTGAGAGGAGGAACAACCCTGTTATTTAACGCTGTATTCCCCAGTGTATGTCCTCCACCATCAGGGCACTGTCTGAAGGGATTGACCAGAGGTGGGAAGTAGTGGAGTACAAATACTTTGTTACTGTACTTAAGTACATGTTTCTGGTATCAGTACTTTACTCCACTACTTATTTTTCTGACGACTTTTCACTTTGACTTCTTACATGTTGAACACAAATACCTGTACTTTCAACTTCTTACATGTTGAACACAAATACCTGTACTTTCTACTTCTTACATGTTGAACCCAAATACCTGTACTTTCTACTTCTTACATGTTGAACACAAATACCTGTACTTTCTACTTCTTACATGTTGAACACAAATACCTGTACTTTCTACTTCTTACATGTTGAACCAAATACCTGTACTTTCTACTTCTTACATGTTGAACCCAAATACCTGTACTTTCTACTTCTCACATGTTGAACTCAAATACCTGTACTTTCTACTTCTCACATGTTGAACTCAAATACCTGTACTTTCTACTTCTACATGTTGAACTCAAATACCTGTACTTTCTACTTCTTACATGTTGAACTCAAATACCTGTACTTTCTACTTCTTACATGTTGAACTCAAATACCTGTACTTTCTACTTCTTACATGTTGAACTCAAATACCTGTACTTTCTACTTCTTACATGTTGAACTCAAATACCTTACTTTCTACTTCTTACATTTAGAACACAAATACCTGTACTTTCTACTTCTTACATGTTGAACTCAAATACCTGTACTTTCTACTTCTTACATGTTGAACTCAAATACCTGTACTTTCTACTTCTTACATGTTGAACTCAAATACCTGTACTTTCTACTTCTTACATGTTGAACTCAAATACCTGTACTTTCTACTTCTTACATGTTGAATCAAATACCTGTACTTTCTACTTCTTACATGTTGAACTCAAATACCTGTACTTTCTACTTCTTACATGTTGAACTCAAATACCTGTACTTTCTACTTCTTACATGTTGAACTCAAATACCTGTACTTTCTACTTCTTACATGTTGAACCCAAATACCTGTACTTTCTACTTCTTACATGTTGAACTCAAATACCTGTACTTTCTACTTCTTACATGTTGAACTCAAATACCTGTACTTTCTACTTCTTACATGTTGAACTCAAATACCTGTACTTTCTACTTCTTACATGTTGAACCCAAATACCTGTACTTTCTACTTCTTACATGTTGAACTCAAATACCTGTACTTTCTACTTCTTACATGTTGAACTCAAATACCTGTACTTTCTACTTCTTACATGTTGAACTCAAATACCTGTACTTTCTACTTCTTACATGTTGAACTCAAATACCTGTACTTTCTACTTCTTACATGTTGAACTCAAATACCTGTACTTTCTACTTCTTACATGTTGAACTCAAATACCTGTACTTTCTACTTCTTACATGTTGAACTCAAATACCTGTACTTTCTACTTCTTACATTTGAACCAAATACCTGTACTTTCTACTTCTTACATGTTGAACTCAAATACCTGTACTTTCTACTTCTTACATGTTGAACTCAAATACCTGTACTTTCTACTTCTTACATGTTGAACTCAAATACCTGTACTTTCTACTTCTTACATGTTGAACCCAAATACCTGTACTTTCTACTTCTTACATGTTGAACTCAAATACCTGTACTTTCTACTTCTTACATGTTGAACTCAAATACCTGTACTTTCTACTTCTTACATGTTGAACTCAAATACCTGTACTTTCTACTTCTTACATGTTGAACCCAAATACCTGTACTTTCTACTTCTTACATGTTGAACCAAATACCTGTACTTTCTACTTCTTACATGTTGAACTCAAATACCTGTACTTTCTACTTCTTACATGTTGAACTCAAATACCTGTACTTTCTACTTCTTACATGTTGAACACAAATACCTGTACTTTCTACTTCTACATGTTGAACCCAAATACCTGTACTTTCTACTTCTTACATGTTGAACCAAATACCTGTACTTTCTACTTCTTACATGTTGAACCCAAATACCTGTACTTTCTACTTCTTACATGTTGAACAAATACCTGTACTTCTACTTCTTACATGTTGAACCCAAATACCTGTACTTTCTACTTCTTACATGTTGAACCCAAATACCTGTACTTTCTACTTCTTACATGTTGAACCCAAATACCTGTACTTTCTACTTCTTACATGTTGAACCCAAATACCTGTACTTTCTACTTCTTACATGTTGAACCCAAATACCTGTACTTTCTACTTCTTACATGTTGAACCAAATACCTGTACTTTCTACTTCTTACATGTTGAACCCAAATACCTGTACTTTCTACTTCTTACATGTTGAACTCAAATACCTGTACTTTCTACTTCTCTACATGTTGAACCAAATACCTGTACTTTCTACTTCTTACATGTTGAACTCAAATCACCTGTACTTGTTCTACCTTCTTACATGTTGAACTCAAATACCTGTACTTTCTACTTCTTACATGTTGAACTCAAATACCTGTACTTTTCTACTTCTTACATGTTGAACTCAAATACCTGTACTTATCTACTTCTTACATGTTGAACTCAAATACTGTACTTTCTACTTCTTACATTTTGAACCAAATACCTGTACTTTCTACTTCTTACATGTTGAACCCAAATACCTGTACTTTCTACTTCTTACATTTTGAACTCAAATACCTGTACTTTCTTACTTCTTACATGTTGAACCCAAATACCTGTACTTTCTACTTCTAAATTGTTGAACTCAAATACCTGTACTTTCTACTTCTTACATGTTGAAACTCAAAATACCTGTACTTTCTACTTCTTACATGTTGAACCCAAATACCTTGTACTTTCTACTTCTTACATGTTGAACCCAAATACCTGTACTTTCTACCTTCTTACATGTTGAACCAAATACCTGTACTTTCTACTTCTTACATGTTGAATCACAAATACCTGTACTTTCTACTTCTTACATGTTTGAACCTCAAATACCTGTACTTTCTACTTCTTACATGTTGAACTCAACTACCTGTACTTTCTACTTCTTACATGTTGAACCTCAAATACCTGTACTTTTCTACTTCTTACATGTTGAACCCAAATACCTGTACTTTTCTACTTCTTACATGTTGAACCAAATACCTGTACTTTCTACTTCTTACATGTTGAACTCAAATACCTGTACTTTCTACTTCTTACATGTTGAACCTCAAATACCTGTACTTTCTACTTCTTACATGTTGAACACAAATACCTGTACTTTCTACTTCTTACATGTTGAACCCAAATACCTTGTACTTTCTACTTCTTACATGTTGAACCCAAATACCTGTACTTTCTACTTCTTACATGTTGAACCCAAATACCTGTACTTTCTACTTCTTACATGTTGAACCCAAATACCTGTACTTTCTACTTCTTACATGTTGAACAAATACCTGTACTTTCTACTTCTTACATGTTGAACACAAATACCTGTACTTTCTACTTCTTACATGTTGAACCCAAATACCTGTACTTTCTACTTCTACATGTTGAACCCAAATACCTGTACTTTCTACTTCTTACATGTTGAACCCAAATACCTGTACTTTCTACTTCTTACATGTTGAACCCAAATACCTGTACTTTCTACTTCTTACATGTTGAACCCAAATACCTGTACTTTCTAATTCTTACATGTTGAACCAAATACCTGTACTTTCTACTTCTTACATGTTGAACACAAATACCTGTACTTTCTACTTCTTACATGTTGAACCAAATACCTGTACTTTCTACTTCTTACATGTTGAACCCAAATACCTGTACTTTCTACTTCTTACATGTTGAACCCAAATACCTGTACTTTCTACTTCTTACATTTGAACACAAATACCTGTACTTTCTACTTCTTACATGTTGAACCAAATACCTGTACTTTCTACTTCTTACATGTTGAACCCAAATACCTGTACTTTCTACTTCTTACATGTTGTACCAAATACCTGTACTTTCTACTTCTTACATGTTGAACACAATACCTGTACTTTCTACTTCTTACATGTTGAACCCAAATACCTGTACTTTCTACTTCTTACATGTTGTACCCAAATACCTGTACTTTCTACTTCTTACATGTTGAACCCAAATACCTGTACTTTCTACTTCTTACATGTTGAACACAAATACCTGTACTTTCTACTTCTTACATGTTGAACACAAATACCTGTACTTTCTACTTCTTACATGTTGAACCCAAATACCTGTACTTTCTACTTCTTACATGTTGAACCCAAATACCTGTACTTTCTACTTCTTACATGTTGAACCAAATACCTGTACTTTCTACTTCTTACATGTTGAACCCAAATACCTGTACTTTCTACTTCTTACATGTTGAACCCAAATACCTGTACTTTCTACTTCTTACATGTTGAACTCAAATACCTGTACTTTCTACTTCTTACATGTTGACCCAAATACCTGTACTTTCTACTTCTTACATGTTGAACCCAAATACCTGTACTTTCTACTTCTTACATGTTGAACCCAAATACCTGTACTTTCTACTTCTTACATGTTGAACCAAATATCCTGTACTTTCTACTTCTTACATGTTGAACCCAAATACCTGTACTTTCTACTTCTTACATGTTGAACCCAAATACCTGTACTTTCCTACTTCTTACATGTTGAACCCAAATACCTGTACTTTCTACTTCTTACATGTTGAACACAAATACCTGTACTTTCTACTTCTTACATGTTGAACTCAAATACCTGTACTTTCTACTTCTACATGTTGAACCCAAATACCTGTACTTTCTACTTCTTACATGTTGAACCCAAATACCTGTACTTTCTACTTCTTACATGTTGAACCCAAATACCTGTACTTTCTACTTCTTACATGTTGAACCCAAATACCTGTACTTTCTACTTCTTACATTTGAACAAATACCTGTACTTTCTACTTCTTACATTTGAACCCAAATACCTGTACTTTCTACTTCTTACATGTTGACCCAAATACCTGTACTTTCTACTTCTTACATGTTGAACCAAATACCTGTACTTTCTACTTCTTACATGTTGAACCCAAATACCTGTACTTTCTACTTCTTACATGTTGTACCCAAATACCTGTACTTTCTACTTCTTACATGTTGAACCCAAATACCTGTACTTTCTACTTCTTACATGTTGAACACAAATACCTGTACTTTCTACTTCTTACATGTTGAACACAAATACCTGTACTTTCTACTTCTTACATGTTGAACACAAATACCTGTACTTTCTACTTCTTACATGTTGAACCCAAATACCTGTACTTTCTACTTCTTACATGTTGAACCCAAATACCTGTACTTTCTACTTCTTACATGTTGAACCCAAATACCTGTACTTTCTACTTCTTACATGTTGAACCCAAATACCTGTACTTTCTACTTCTTACATGTTGAACACAAATACCTGTACTTTCTACTTCTTACATGTTGAACCCAAATACCTGTACTTTCTACTTCTTACATGTTGAACACAAATACCTGTACTTTCTACTTCTTACATGTTGAACACAAATACCTGTACTTTCTACTTCTCACATGTTGAACTCAAATACCTGAACTTTCTACTTCTCTCATTTCCCAAACAGCTGGTTCCTTTAGTCTGAATGTGTGTTTGGTGGCGTGATCATTATTCTTTAGAGTCATAGCGTGCCTATTGATTTGAACACGATCCGTGTATCCATCATTTCCTGGTCTTCTCTAAAGAAGAGGGACCAATGGAAACGTTGTCATGTTGCCGTTGTTCAGCATGGAAACATTCATTAGCTAACAATGACATTATTGTTCTATTGATATAAAGGGAGGTCAGTTACTCTTTAAAACAGCTGGTAGCTATGGGTACTTTTTACTGAATTACATTTCAAAGCCTCTTTACTTTTACTAGGAAAGAAGTTTAGTCAGTACTTCTACTTTTACCATTTTTAAACACGAGTATCTGCACTTCTACTGAGTAAAGGATGTGAGTACTTTCTCTGGAATTGAACCGGTGACCCTGCAGCTCGCTGCCTTGCTCGACCACACAGCAGCTGCAGAGGAAGTCTCAGCGCTAAAGAGTTAAAGCCCTGAAAGGATTACACCACAATATATTTAAAGTGTTTCTATCAAAGCGTGTAATCCTCCTCCAAAGGCCTGCTGGGAGATCTGTGGAGCTCCTCTTCAAAGACTGACCTCTGACCTCTGACCCAGATGTTAAACTCACGTCTGTCTGTTTGTCCATCTGACCTCTTTATCCAAAACAAGGGAAATATTGTACTTTTTACCCGACGACACGATTATCTGAGAGCTGGGGATTACAGTTCACATGAGACGAATGCAGCTGTTGTGACTTCAAGTTAAATTCAATCAATCTGATGTTTCAGTTCTGACAAAAATACTTTCAAACTTTGGAGGTTTATTTTTTCTCAACCTTGAAAGTTTTTTTTTTTTTACCTCATTTGAATTTGTCCTCGTTACTTTAATTTCTTCCTTTCTTTTTTTCACACGTCCTTTCCTTCCTTCCTTCCTTCCTTCCTTCATTCCTTCCTTCCTTCCTTCCTTTCTCCCAATTTCTTGCATTTCTTTCATTCCTAAACTAATTTGTTTCTTCCTTCCTTCCTTTTTCCAATCCAACCCTTCATTCCTTTCCTCCTTCCTTGTCCATATTTCTCTTCCACTTCTTATTTTTTTTCAAACTTTCCTCCCCATTTCCCGTCCATTGTGTCTTTCTTCCAACCTTCCTTATTTATTCCTTTATTCCTTTTGTCCTTCCTTTCCCACATTTATTTTTCTTGTCGTTTACTTTCTTTGTTTCCTTACTCCCTTTCCTCAATTATTTTGTCTTTTCTTTCTTCCTTCCTTCCTTCCTTCCATCCTTCCTTCCTTCCTCACTATTTCTTGCCTCTTTCCTTCCTATAATCCTTTTTTCTTCCCTCCTTCCTTTTTCCTATCCAAACTTTCCTCCTTCCTTGTCCAAATTTCTCTTCCACTTCTTATTTTTTTCCAACCTTCCTTCCTATTTATTTGACATCTTCCTTCAGTCCTTTCCTAATTTATTTTTGTTTTTGTTTCCTAACTCCATTTCCTCAATTTTTTCGTCTTTTATTTTCCTTCCTTCCTTCCTTCTCCATCTTTGCTTTCTTTTGTGTACATCATTTCTTGCCTCCCTCCTTTTCTCACTTCCCTCCCTTCCTTCCTTCCTTCTTAACTTTCCTTTCCTCCTGACCATACTCCTAATTCCTCTCCTCCTTCCTAGTTTCCATCACTTTTTCCTGACCACAGTTTGTATCTTTCTCTCCTTCATCCCTCATCTTCTTTTTCTGTGACCTCTGGCCTCCTACCTCACCTCCTATTAGATCCCTTTACCTGGACACGTCTGTTTCGGCAAAGCGAAAAAAGCCAGTAAAAAGGAACCCAACACTTTCCTCGTTCCCTCCTCCTCCTCCTCCTCCTCCTCCTACTCTTCATCCCTCTCTCCTTTCCTTCCTCCTGTTTCCCTCTCGGAGCAGAACTTGCCTCCTCAGCGGCTGTAATCACTTTACTACTGTTTTTGTTCGCGGTAAGTGGACTAAATATTTGGATGCTCATAAGCAAAGCAGAATAATTGAATGTGTGATTTGTGGCAGCTGGCTCTGAGTCTATGGGCTTGTCTCAGCATAATGAAAACAGCTAGCGAGCCGCTGTAAACAAAAGCAACTTGTTATGTTGCAAACCCCTCGCTGTGCTTTGCTGTGTGTGGGAAACAACTAATTTTCTTGATGGCGTACTGTAATCATGGCGAAGCTTTACCACGCGCTGTGCTGAGTACTGAACTGCTTATTAATACACAGAGAGAGAGAGAGTCCACTCTGACAGAGCTGCTATTACTGTAAACACTTTAAAGAACAAGGAGGCAGAGAACAATGCACAAACCTGAATTATTATAATTATTGGGGGGGGGTCCAGACAGGAGGACCTGAGCCCGTTTGCAACCAATCGAGACCTGGATCTCAGGACAAGTGCTCACAGGCTTATTTAAAAT
>JAPTMU010000154.1:428820-438820 GCA_028583405.1 Pogonophryne albipinna
TTCAAATGTTCAGTTGTACCAACGTCTGGGACAACAAACCCCTGAGGAGACGCAACTGACCTGGAGTCTGTGTGAGGGAACACTCTCTCTGGGCTGTCTGTTGATCCACGCTCAGACATTTCAATTCAACGATCCTTCAATTATCCTGAAACTCAATCTGCCGTCACCTGGGCTCAGCCTGCTAATGCCAAACATTCCCACTACTATGAGGGCTTTCAGGGTTCCCTGTGGACCCCCACCCCTCTTTGTATCTTCTCAGGGTGCTTCAGAAGATAGTTTTTGGTTAATTTGGGTCATAACATGTACTTAAGATGCATCTTTGCAGCATTAAAAGTCAATGTTATATCGGAAAATGGTGAAAAACAATCAGATATGTGGTCACAAAGTAAAGTAGGGCCTATATGACTATTATCTTTGTGTCTTTATCTGTGCGCCATATTCCATTATACTTTTTGAATTAGCTGAGGGCCGATTAGCATTTGGCCCCTGGACCGTAGTTTGGACACCCCTGAGATAAGTACACCATGCAGCTGATGGAGAAAAGACAGAGCGTCCCTGCAGCTCTGCACCCAACTGCCCGAGCCTCTAATGATGAGATCAGTTAATTTAATGATGACCCGGTCGGTCTGGGAGAAGCCCCTCGCTCAGTTTCTCAGACCTCCAGGTCCTGCAGGGATTACAGAGCCGCTGCATGGCCCACAACCACAGCTCATCCCTGGGGAGAGGAGAGAGGCGTTCAGCCGGAGACCCGGAGGAACAGGTTGGAGCGTGGGAACAAGATCTGCTGTTCAGGTAATGAATAACTGCACCAACCTCCCCTGCACATGTGGCTTGTTGCTTCATTAGCAAACACTCGTGTGTTTTGACTCAATATGCTGTCCCACTGCCTCGAATGTGGATTAATACGCCACTGAAAATAGTCCCGGTAAATGCTGTGATTGTTTTTTGTAGGCTAAAGTTAGCGTCTCAACGGCGTCCTCCACAAAAAGCCAATAGCATTTTTCCATTGGAGTTCAGAAATACTGCAGAAAATAAGATCTGTGGCAAACACATGTTTATGATACTAATAGGTTCTGTAAAGCAGAATAATCTCCACGCATAACCACTGCTCAGTTCAAAGCGGCTAATGTTGGGCGTGTTGATGTTCAGTCATCTCATTTAGACACTTGTTAGCAACCACTGTTTTAAATTAACCAGCGGGTTATTTACTGACGTATTTGATGTCGTAGAACAATACTTAAAATATATGAAACTTGTATTAAAGGGGCGTATTATGCCCATTTTCAGGTTGATATTTGTATTTGAGCCTCCACATCAAAAGAACGGCCACAGTGAGTCTTTGCACCGGATTCTTCCGTGGCCAGAGGAGCGTTGTTTGTTTCAGCTGATCACTGTTTACAAAAACACAGAGGAGGCGACTGGAGGAATGAGTCCTTGAACCTAGAAATCATAACTTTTTTGGCAATGTTTTTTTATAGATTTGTTTTTGCTAGATGCCTGCAATCATATGTAAAGAGGCCATATTCTGCTTTTTGTGATTTATATTCCTTGTAGTGTGTTATATAGTTTTTAGTGCATGTAAATGGTCTGCAAAGGCTAAAATCCCAAAGTTCTTGAACATAGTGACATACAAAAAATTGCGCTTCTAAAACATTGTACGTGATAGGCTAAGGGGCGGGACATCTCTAAGCGGTTGACCAATCACAACAGGGCCGGCCAGCTAACCAATCAGAGCAGACTGGGCTCTGGTTTCAGACAGAGGGTGAAAAGAGGTGCTGCAGCACAGAGAAAAATAAAGAGCTTTTTGAACATTAAAGCATGGAGACATGTAAGGCAAGTTTATTTATTTATATAGCACTTTTCAACACAAGGCAATTCAAAGTGCTTTACAAAAAACGAAAGACATTAAGAAAATGGCATTTAAAATCAGTCATTAAAAAGAAAAGATAATAAAAGAAACATTAAAAGATAAAAGTTACAGTGCAGTCTAAGATGTGAATAGTTCAATTAAAAGCAGCGACAAAAAGAAAAGTCTTCTTGCTGGATTTAAAAGTAGTCAGAGTTGCAGCGGACCTGCAGGTTTCTGGGAGTTTGTTCCAGATATTTGGAGCATAATAACTGAACGCTGCTTCTCCATGTTTAGTTCTGACTCTGGGGACAGAAAGCTGACCAGTCCCTGAAGACCTGAGAGATCTGGATGGTTCATCATTTAGCAGGAGGTCACAAATGTATTTTGGGCCTAAACCATTCAGTGCTTTATAAACCAGCAGCAGTATTTTGAATTCTATTCTTTGACACACAGGAAGCCAGTGTAAAGACTTCAGAACAGGAGCGATCCACTTTCTTAGTGTTAGTGAGGACTCGAGCAGCGGCGTTCTGAATCAGCTGCAGCTTTCTAATAGATTTTTTAGTGAGACCTGTGAAGACACCATTGCAGTAGTCCAGTCTACTGAAGATAAAAGCATGGACAAGTGTTTCCAAATCCTGCTGTGACATTAGTCTTTTAATCCTAGATATGTTCTTTAGGTGATAGTAGGCTGATTTAGTAACTGTTTTAATGTGACTGTTGAAACTCAGGTCAGAGTCCATGACTACACCTAGATTTCTGGCTTTATCTGTTGTTTTGAACATTGCAGACTGAAGCTCAGCGCTAACTTTGATACGTTCTGCCTTGGCTCCAAAAACCATTACCTCAGTTTTATCTTTGTTTGATTGGAGAAAGCTCTGACACATCCAGTCATTGATTTGTTCAATGCACTTACTCAGTGTTTGAATTGGAGCATAGTCTCCTGGTGAAATTGTTACGTAAATTTGTGTGTCATCCGCATAGCTATGGTAACTTATTTTGTTGTTCTTCATTATCTGAGCCAGTGGTACCATGTAGACGTTAAAGAGAAGAGGCCCCAAGATGGAGCCTTGAGGTACCCCACATGTCATATTTGTCAACTCAGATGTTTATTTACCTATAGAAACAAAGTGGTTTCTGTCCTTTAAGTAGGATTCAAACCAATTTAGAACTGTTTCCGAAAGTCCCACCCAGTTTTCCAGTCGGTCGAGTAATATGCTGTGGTCAACAGTGTCAAACGCAGCACTGAGATCTAATAATACTAACACTGAAGTTCTGCCACTGTCTGTGTTTAAGTGGATGTCATTAAAGACCTTTACAAGAGCAGTCTCAGTGCTGTGGTTTGGACGAAATCCTAGAGACACTACATACTGATATACACCTGAACATCAGCAGGAGAGGACTCTTTAAAGTAGAGACACTACATACTGATATACACCTGAACATCAGCAGGAGAGGACTCTTTAAAGCAGAGACACTACATACTGATATACACCTGAACATCAGCAGGAGAGGACTCTTTAAAGCAGAGACACTACATACTGATATACACCTGAACATCAGCAGGAGAGGACTCTTTAAAGCAGAGACACTACATACTGATATACACCTGAACATCAGCAGGAGAGGACTCTTTAAAGTAGAGACACTACATACTGATATACACCTGAACATCAGCAGGAGAGGACTCTTTAAAGCAGAGACACTACATACTGATATACACCTGAACATCAGCGGGAGAGGACTCTTCAAAGTGGAGACCCTACATACTGATATACACCTGAACATCAGCAGGAGAGGACTCTTTAAAGTAGAGACACTACATACTGATATACACCTGAACATCAGCAGGAGAGGACTCTTTAAAGCAGAGACACTACATACTGATATACACCTGAACATCAGCAGGAGAGGACTCTTTAAAGTAGAGACTCTACATACTGATATACACCTGAACATCAGCAGGAGAGGACTCTTTAAAGTAGAGACACTACATGCTGATATACACCTGAACATCAGCGGGAGAGGACTCTTCAAAGTGGAGACCCTACATACTGATATACACCTGAACATCAGCAGGAGAGGACTCTTTAAAGTAGAGACACTACATACTGATATACACCTGAACATCAGCAGGAGAGGACTCTTTAAAGTAGAGGCACTACATACTGAGCTGAAACACACTGAGCTGCATCAGGGTTATTACTCCATCCAATTCGAAGTTTGTAAACATTGTTTAACAAACTGTAAGTGATAAATGATAAATGATAAACTAAACATCTAAAGACGAGCGTCAGCTGTTGTTAACATTTTAACTCCTGAGAAACGAGCCGTCTGATTAAATCTTCTTCTGTGGTGTTCGGGCAGTCTGCTGTATTTACCCCACAGAGGAAATGAAATTATCTCAGCTGGAACCGAGCTTGATTGAGATAAGAATGAAAAATAAAAAAAACTGAATGATGAGTATTTTCAGGACGCTCTGATCTAAATACCTCAGGTTTGTGCTGTCGGGGGCGTATAGGGAGACACTTTTTCTTTTATTTCCCACATGTCAATCATCGTCCTTTATATTAAACAATTAGTTAAGAGAAGAGAAACACTGTGATTCTGCGCCGAAGATCTCCAGGAAGCGAGCGGAGGTCTGATTGCCGTCCGAGGCCCTGAATGTGAGTAATCATTTGTCTGATTTTCATACGAGGAGGAATGAAGCGAGCCATCTTGATTAATGCTGATTTGAACGGCTGTATGGATGGATGGATGGACCCCCCCCCTCCTCCTCCTCCATCACCAGTATCACATGCATCCCCCCCTGCTGAGGAGCTGAAGGCCTGCGGGAATATTTTTACACATCGACGGCCTCCAATCAGCTAATGGCTGCCTCAGAGGCGAGGGGTGGAGGATTGTGGGATATCTGACCTACTCTGGAAGAAGAAAGGCCAACACCTGAACGCACCACGGGCCTGTTTGGATCCAAACAGCTGGAACAACTCCATGAAACAAGAGGAAGGAGCTCCAGAGAGTCACTTTGCTACATTTAGACCCATTATCATCTCTATTTCTACTCCAGCAGCTCAGATCCATTCTTTACATATTATTTATTTTTGATGCTAGATTTCATCCGCTTTCAATGCATTGAATTCAACATAACATATTGTTAACATTTAACATAACATATTAGCGCTATAAACAAAAACAAAAAAACAATATAAGTGTACATGTTTTGTTTAAAGGTCCCATGTCATGCTTTTCCTGTTCTGACCCGTCCCCTTGTGTTCTGTAGCTTCTGCATGTAACCGGTCTGCAGAGTCACAAACCCTCAAAGTGCACCCTGTAGGGAGAAACACTCTAACACAGAGAAGACCTGTCTGTGCTGCCCCTGAACGCCTCGTTGGACATTTCTCTTTTTCCATAGTTTGCTTCTTGGGTATAGTGACGTATTTCGGGTATAGTGATGTGCCGTTACGTTACATCCGCTGAACAGTTACGTATGGACCAATCCGCGCGCACGCACGCGCGCGCGCGCGCACGCACGCGCACGCACACACACACACACACACACACACACACACACACACACACACACACACACACACACACACACACACACACACACACACACACACACACACACACACACACACACACACACACACACACACACACACACACACACACACACACACACACACACACACACACACACACACACACACACACACACACACACACACACACACACACACACACACACACACACACACACACACACACACACACACACACACACACACACACACACACACACACACACACACGGCGGGACGTTGCGAGGAGCAGGACACTGTGAGCTGGCTCACTGCTGTGGGGTCGGCGAGACAGCGAGACACCGCAGAACTCAGCCTGGGCACACACACAAACTCCCAGCCAGGCTGCGGGGGGTGTGTGTGTGTGTGTGTGTGTGTGTGTGTGTGTGTGTGTGTGTGTGTGTGTGTGTGTGTGTGTGTGTGTGTGTGTGTGTGTGTGCCAGGCTGAGTTCCGCGGTGTCTCGCAGACGGCCACTGGGCTCACAGGGGGGGGGGGGGGGAGCTCCAACAAGCCGTGTAGGACAGAGAGTGAATACACAGACTCTACAGAGATGCTGTGTGAGAAACCAATGTGAGTTTGGAAAATTGAACAATGTAAATCTATTCTAGTAGACCTCACCAATGGAATTATGATCAGTAGAAATGAGACCTTTAAAATAACTGCCATGTGTGGAATAAACAAATACATAAATAAACATGTATTGCATTTATAAGCATTTGTTGCACTTTTTTTTTTACTCCAGCTGCTCTGATTCAAATCATTATTTTCGCTTTGTATTTATTTTAATACTACAACGCCATGTATGTTGAGGATTGCGGGATATCTGACCTACTCTGGAAGAAGGAAGGCCAACACCTGAACGCACCACGGGCCTGTTTGGATCCAAACAGCCGGGAAAACAAGAGGAAGGAGCTCCAGAAGAGTCTCTGTGCTACGTAGAGCTTTTATCATCAATCATCTATTTCTACTCCTGCAGCTCCGACTCAGATCCATTTCCCTCTAACACCCCCCCTCTATTCCACTTAACTTAGCACTTTTTACTTTTGTTGTTATGTTTCTTCTTTACTTGCTTGTAAAGTACTTTGAGCACCAGGAAAATCGCTATATAAATAACATGTATTATTATTATCATTTTTAACATATTTATTTTTGATGCTACATGCCATCCACTTTCAAGGCAACTTTTAAACAGTTTAAAATGTATTTATTCAGATTTATTTTTTACATTGCATTTATTCAGATGCTACATTTCCTCCGCTTTCAATACATATCATTTAACATGCATTGTATTCATATTTATAAGCATTTCTTTTAAATAATTTGTACTCCAGCAGCTCTGATTCAGATGTAGTCTTTTTCAAATATTTTCACATCTGTTCTACTATAATTAGCATTTTCGGGGGAAAATACGTTTTACTTGAGCAGCTCTGATACAATTGTACTTTATAGATGTATACATATGTGTGTACTACACAATCATTTATGTTAAAGGTGGGGTATGTAATTCACTTCAGAAACACTTGTTATATTCCATGGAATGCTCTTAACATCCCGATAGCAATGAATACATGAAGTGCTTTGACAATAAATCCATAATAAAATATCATCTGTGGAAGCCGTGACGCTGTAAAAAGCACGACCAATCATCTGAGCCGGCTAAAGTAACTGGATGGCCTACCTGCCTGTCAGCCTTCCATCGGGGCACAAACTCATCTCGTGCCCTCATTGGTCATGTGCGCGTTCATGTGTGTTGGAGGAGGGGCTCTGTAAGGAAGTGGCAGATTTCTTCCGGCTGTGTATTTTCAAATTCTAGCGCACTCAAACTGGTTTCTCCAAAATTACATAACCCACCTTTAAATTCCAGTTTCAGGCAACCTTCCTATACTTTTATAAACATTTCTTTCATTTACATTCTTTCATTAGCATTTAAAGAATAATAATTCATAGCAAAAACATGTTGGTTGTTATCTTTAATATACTTGCTTTGCTTTGAGCCATTGAGCTGCTGGTTTGCAGGACGTGGGACATTCATTCAGTTATTTTGCTAAATTAAAATCAAATAAAAATAAAGGCATTATCATTTCTGCAGACTCTTTAAAGGCGACATTTGGGGTAAGAACTTGCTGCTTCATGAGTCTTTTTTTTGGCCTGAAATTCCCATAAATCCATCAGCCGGGTTGCATCAAATCAGCGGTGCTTCTGCTTGTCACACTTCTGTCTCACGTGGATCCATCGCTCGCTCTGAGCCTCCGTCAGCTCCGTGAAAATATAGCGGCTTCATTTTTTATTCAGGAAACAAGTTTGATGAAATGTTCTTCACCCAGTGCATGGTGCTTGAATCAAATCAGAGGGAACACTGAGAGGCCGGCGATGCAGACGATGGAGAAAGACATCTGATCACGAGAAATCAAACTGTGGCTGCCTCTCAGAGGGAGAATACATTCATCCTGGTGATGAGCGACTACAAATATATTCATGGTTCATGTTAGGAGGGAAGGAGCTCCGTCAGAAACGTGACAGAATGCACAACAGATGTTAAATAGCTTTTTTTAAATGTCCGGTCAGACAAGGCGTCTCACTTTGTCCTGAAATTAAGACGCCGTCACTTTAAATCAATCAGACGCTGATTCTGGATCCTGGAGAAAATAACGACATTAAATAAATAATGCAACTGGTTTGTGTTCTGATTGATAAAAGAAAAACTGTGGCATAAGGATTTGCATTACTTCATTAAGATGATGTTGAGTTTCTTTACCAAAGGAGCTGAAACTAAGAAAAAAGCCATATTTTCTATCTGTTACCTGAAATTAAGCAATAAAATAAAAAATAATAATGGCTTTAGTAATAAAACACAATACACTTTGCTGCCTGAGTATGCACAATGTTATGGTCATGATACATCTATTTATTTGAGTCTGCAAAGCTTTGTGTTAGACTGCAACGAGATCCACTGATCTCAGGTCAGGTGGTCTGTTATACATTCATATAAATATATTATTCAGGAGAGTGGATAAAAGTACGTTTTTAAGAAGTGAGTGTCACCCCTTGTTGGCCAATCTGCACAACGACTACTTTTACTGTCGCTACTTTCACTATATTTTGATGAGAATACTTTTCTACTTTTACTTGAGGAACATTTTGAATGCAGGACTTTTACTGTAACAGAATATTCCTACACTCTGGTACTACTACTTTTACTCAAGTACAATAACTGAGTACTTCTACTTGTACTCAAGTACAAGATCTGAGTAGTTCTACTTTTACTGCAGTGCAAGATCTGAGTACTTCTACTTTTACTGCAGTGCAAGATCTGTGCATTTCTACTTTTACTCAAGTCCAAGATCTGAGTACTTCTACTTGTACTCAAGTACAAGATCTGAGTACTTCTACTTTTACTCAAGTACAAGCTCTGAGTACTTCTACTTTTACTGTAGTACAAGATCTACAGTGAGTACTTCTACTTTTACTCAAGTACAATATCTGAGTTCTTCTACTTTTACTCAAGAACAATATCTGAGAACTTCTACTTTTACTAAAGTACAAGATCTGAGTACTTCTACTTTTACTCAAGTACAAGATCTGTGTACTTCTACTTTTACTCAAGTACAATATCTGAGTACTTCTACTTTTACTCAAGAACAAGATCTGAGAACTTCTACTTTTACTAAAGTACAAGATCTGAGTACTTCTACTTTTACTCAAGTACAAGATCTGTGTACTTCTACTTTTACTCAAGTACAAGATCTGAGTACTTCTACTTTTACTCAAGTACAATATCTGAGTTCTTCTACTTTTACTCAAGAACAAGATCCGAGTACTTCTATTTTTACTAAAGTACAAGATCTGAGTACTTCTACTTTTACTCAAGTACAAGATCTGAGTACTTCTACTTTTACTCAAGTACAAGATCTGAGTTCTTCTACTTTTACTCAAGTACAAGATCTGAGTACTTCTTCTTTTACTCAAGTACAAGATCTGAGTACTTCTACTTTTACTCAAGTACTCTTACTTCTGCCACCTATGATCTTCAGTAAATCACCTAATTAACTTGTCTTGAGATAGATTTTGAGGACCTCCTTCATGTCCTTTCTAATTTACACTCTCTAGAAATGTCTTTATGCAAACAAATCCAGTAGGAAATATATTTTCAAAGAAACACACACACTAGTCTGTTAAAGTATTCAGCCCACACTTACAGTACTCTACTTATACAACAAGTTAAGTAAAACAGTGGAGTTGTTGTAATTGTTTTTGTGCAGCTAAACAAGCTTAAAAACACTTCTCCTTGTACTGTTACTTTACAAACAGCTACTTCAGGGTACACATATTGATCATATGCAGTAACATTGATGTACTGATACAGTTAACTCAGTATTTATTGATAATCAGCTTGTTACCTGAATGTGTGTAGCATGTGCTCCCAGCTGTGGAGGTCACACTGTCAAACAGGAGGAGGGCCGGTCCAACTGCAAATAAAGGAGGGGGGACTGGACTGTACTAAATTGGGTGCAGTACAGGAGGGGGATAACTTGTATGGTGAACATACACTGAGTGGCCACTTCATTAAAT
>JAPTMU010000154.1:443820-446320 GCA_028583405.1 Pogonophryne albipinna
CTGTGTCAAGTGTCCATCTTGGGTTGCCGTCCGGAGTTGTCCAATATGACGGACCATCTCGCACATGTACAGTACAGATCGGGCAGGGGGACGGATCGGGTAGTGACATAAGCTAATAAATACTGTATCCTCTGACTGTAGCTACAGACGCTATTCTCCTAAAATGGCCGCCTATGAAAGTACCTTTGTTTTCATTGCCAATATCAATAAAGTTTGATTATAATCGTACCACCTCTGAAATTTGCCTCACATTCAGTCTAATAGATGTTTGCTCAGCTCAGTTATCTATAGCCACGTGGTTAGCTCAGCGCTAACGTAATAAAGACCCTCGTCTGTCAGGTGTCTTCTTTGAGCTCACCTTGGTGGTGTGAAACAGTCCTGACGGCTCGGTACATTAAAGCATGTCTGGTGAAAGCTCCATGTTATAAATCCTCTCAGACTCACCTGGTGTGAGGCTGCCGTCTCACTCCCACGCTCGGCTGTTCTCATGCTCCTTTGATAAGACAAGCATCGATAGTTGTCTCCGAAAAACAGAGAGTTCGAAGGATGTGATGATGATCTTTTTAAAAAAAACAGCTAGTGTAAAAGCAATGGATGTGATTGGGAGGCACATTTTTATTTCACGCTTCAAGATAAAATCATACATGGCTTCCTTTTTACATAATTGTCTGCTTACGTAATACGTTTTTTCGAATACGGGTCCCTTGTATTTTTTTAACCTATAGTCCATCCTGGTTCAACTCGTGTTCAGTTTAGTTTCACCAACAGAGCCTGGTGCTTTGGTTTGATGCAGGTAAGTACTTTACCCAACTTGTTTGTTTGTTTGTATGAGCTCTTGTTAAACTCTTCCACACTGTACTGACACATTGAGAACTGCATGTCCAGGTAATGACACCACGTTGAAGATTACGTTTATTCATACATTCATTTACATGCTGTTTTAAACCTTTGGATAAACTCTTAAAAACACAACTGAATTTTATGTCTTAGAAACATTGATTAGAAAAAACATTTCCTGGAGCCATTCAGCCAATAAAACCAAGTTGAAAGTTAATTCATAACTTCCTTCACATGTCGGTTATTACTGTACATGGATAAAACTGTATTTTACTAAGCTTTGGTTTAACTCTTGAACTTTATTGTATGTCTTCTGATCAAGGCCGTTTGTTTGGGGGCCCTATGCAAGATGCTTTTTGGGGGCCCTTTTTTGTCAAACTACAATGGGGGGATTAATAGAAAATAGATAGATTCAACTTATTGTCATTAAGTTGGTACAGGTACTATGTAACAAAACGGTTTCTCTGCATTTGAACCATCCTAGTGTTAGGAGCAGTGTGCTGCCATTATGTACGGCGCCCGGGGAGCAGTGTCTTGCTCAGGGACACCTCGGTAGCACTTGGTCTTTCCGGGACTTGAACTGGTGACCTTCCAGTTGCCAAGCCAAGTCCCTATGGACTTCTCCACCACCGCCCGATTACAAAGCTTTTAAGATGATCTGTGGAGATGCATCAATCTGTTTAAGAGGAACACCGGCTAAATTCACGAAAACCTCTCTCAAGTTGACCCAAGCAATTGAAACTAATAGACAATTACATTAAAAAGGTAAACAATGAGGCTTCTCTACGTCAATAAATGCAAGAGATGCAGCATTTTCTCAACAATGTTTATTTTACATTTGTCATCTTCCTCAAAACTTCTGCTTCCTGACTTTTTTAGAAGCAAAGTCGTCAATAATGGCATCATATGACAGCTGCTTGCCAATTTAATGGTTGATGCTGATTATGGCAAGACCAGTGAGGCGATCCCGTCCCATGCATGACCTCCTGCAGGTTTGGATGAGCTTCAGCTTTGAGAAGCTCCTCTCTGCTGAGGCCACAGTCACAGGAAGAGTGCAGGCGATTCGCAGGGCAATAGGGATACAGTTCCTTCAGGGTTTTTTGTGGATGAAAGAGAAGAGGTGCTGTACAATAGCTGCCCACTGCTCCTAGTACTAGACTCCTGGTACTAGGATGGGTTAAATGCAGAGAACACATTTCACTGTGTGCTCTGCATGTGTGACCATTACATCACATGTCACTTGTTAGATGCTTTTATCCAAAGCGACTTCCATACTCAATACTGTGGACAATCCCCACAGGAGCAATTTGGGGTGAAGTGTCTCAGGGACACAACGACATGATGACTGCAGTGGGGTTTGAACCTGTGACCCCCTGATCCGAACACCAACGCACAACCCACTGCACCACACACCTCCATTAAAGAGGGTTTCATCCCTCCCAATTCTTCTAAAGGAGCTTCTGATATTAACAGAAACATAAACCTGGCTGAGGAAACAACTATTTCCTGCAGCCATCTTGAAACCCCCCCCAGAATGACTGTTCTGCTAATGAGACCATGTTGGAGATAAACGTAATTCAAAAGAGAAAAGGTTATATTAGATTTCTAATTTAGCAGCGAGCGTCTGTGATTGGTCGGGGGAGTGGAGTCGCCCTGCGATCCG
>JAPTMU010000154.1:463820-511733 GCA_028583405.1 Pogonophryne albipinna
GAAAATCTTAGAATTCTGACTTTTTTTCCTCAAAATTCTGACTTTCTCTAAAAATACTGACTTTTTTCTCAAAATCAAAAAAAGCCTGACTTTTTTCTCTGTATCACAGGAAGGCATTGCAACTGGTATACAGCTGAACATCAGCAGGAGAGGACTCTTTAAAGTAGAGACACTACATACTGATATACACCTGAACATCAGCAGGAGAGGACTCTTTAAAGTAGAGACACTACATACTGATATACACCTGAACATCAGCAGGAGAGGACTCTTTAAAGTAGAGACACTACATACTGATATACACCTGAACATCAGCAGGAGAGGACTCTTTAAAGTAGAGACACTTCATACTGATATACACCTGAACATCAGCAGGAGAGGACTCTTTAAAGTAGAGACACTACATACTGATATACACCTGAACATCAGCAGGAGAGGACTCTTTAAAGTAGAGACACTACATACTGATATACACCTGAACATCAGCAGGAGAGGACTCTTTAAAGTAGAGACAATACATACTGATATACAGCTGAACATCAGCAGGAGAGGACTCTTTAAAGTAGAGACACTACAAACTGATATGAACCATAACATAGCTAAGCATGAGCCTAATATGTCCTCTTGAAGTTTAATGAAGCTTAGTCAGTATTGTGATTGAGCTAAAATGCATATTAATTGTGCAGCTCTACGTGTTGTTTGAGGCTGATGTTGTTTTTCATGCTTTTGAAATATTGTGTGATCATCAACGGGGGGATAAAAACTTAAATGTTCCTGAGACTAAAAATACACCCGACTTGTCTTTATTTTTTAGGCCGATTTTCGTTCTTAACGAGCCACATCTTTCCGGTTTATCATCCACCTCCAGAACGTGCATCAGGTCATGTTCTCCATCTTCAGTAATGTTTAATCTCATCTCGATTTAAACAACAAACAGCCGCTCCGACATGAGACGGCAGGGCGATAATTGTGAGGCTCGATTCATTTGTTTTTACTCGTCTGTTGTCTTTGCCGCTGCTGTGTGTAATCAACATGTGAGCGAGAATGGCGGACAGACGGAAAGGAAGATGAGGGAGGGAGGAGGAGGTGTGGTGCTCATGTTGTCTCGTCTCATTTTGTTTCCTAACAGACACAACTAAATCATTTCGACGTGGGAAAACTGTTGTATTGTGTGTGTGTGTGTGTGTGTCGTCAGCGGGTGATGCTGCTGGTGCCAACACACAGACACACACACACACACACACACACACACACACACACACACACACACACACACACACACACACACACACACACACATACACACACAGAGAGAGAGATTGGATGCTGAATGGAGGAGTTACTACGGCAACAAACCCATCATCCCTCTCCGTCTGCCAGAGAGAGAAAGAGGACGATGAGAGGATGAAGACAAAGGAACGGAGGAAGAGAGAGACGGATAGTGTGAGACGGCGGCAGGAAATAAAAAGCAGGAATAGAAAGAGGTTGAAAGCAGAGATAAAGAGCTGAGCAGGGGAATCGTTTTCCATCCTTTCAGTTGCACATGTTTGGAAAACAATAGGAACTAGGGATGTAACGATACCAAAAACTCACGGTACGATAATATCGCGATCACGGTACGGTATTTATCGCGATATTGAATAATAAAGGGGAAACATTGTTTTTTTGCAATAAAAACTTTTTTTACTGTGAAAATGTTTCTTTATTAAATAATAAATCTGATTTGTTCAGCATTTTAGTCGGATAGCAGTATTTTAAAGGGTCAAAAACAAAGTGACAGTAACAGACTGGAACAAGAAAACCAGTGTTTTTGTACCTATAGTACTACCAAACAAAGTAGGCATTTTCTTTGTGCCACTGCATCTCACAAATAAACAAGGACATTTAATAATCAGACTCTGCAATAAAATAAATCAAGTGTCACTTTAGTTTTTCAAGTAACTCAACTCAAACTCACGAGTCACTCACTCAGCATCATCAGACAGGTTTTTAGGAATATGAGAATGTCCACATTTCCAGGTATTTATAAGCTGGGATGTTTGGGCATTTACAATATCCCCTGCTCTGGAAAAAACTCTCTCGCTTGGTACTGATGTTGCTGGTACTGATGTTGCTGGTACTGATGTTGCTGGTACTGATGTTGCTGGTACTGATGTTGCTGGTACTGATGTTGCTGGGACAGCAGTGGTCCCGTTAACCGAATATTTTATTTAACAATGACGGAAAAATCTGAAAGCAGTCATTTTGACAGATTAGAACAAACTCGGAACAGCGCCAACGTTTCCCCGCAGCGAGGCTCTGGTGTTATGCCGTGTTATGCATGCCCTCCAAAAGGAAATGATATAGTTTCCAAACCGTACTTTGCCGTACAGATCAACACATGTCTGGGAGGTTTTGCTTTACGCTGTGTGCGCTCCCGCGAGGTGCATGCACACACGGCATAACACCGCCCCCCCCCCGTTGACAGTTCATGAGCGTGCTCTCTTGTGAACAGTTCAGACCCGACGGGTAATAAGGGATTATGACGGACATTTTACGATCCTGTCTGTCAAAATGACGGACAGCGAAAAAGTCTAACGCCACCTCAGTGGGACGGAGAGATATGCTTTGGCCATGGGTGACAGCAGTAGGTCAAACTGTGCATTGTCTCTCCACCACTTCAAACACAATACAGTGTTTGCCAAGAAGGTGAGGCTTATTGACAGAGATATACATATACTGTTGGTACTTGTCAATGTCTCTAGGTGTGTACATGTAGCCCTGTAAATACATGTCCTTTTGTGTTCTGTTGTTTTATGTTCATGTTGTAACCTACTTGCTGCCATGTTGGACAGGTCTCTCTTGAAAAAGAGATTGATGATCTCAATGGGACCACCTGGTTCAATAAAGGTTTAAAACAAAAAAAAGTGTTTAAAAAAAATAATATTTTTTTTAAAAATTAATGTTTTTTAAAAATCGCGGTAGATTTTGTCAGTCTCACGACGGTATTGGGACGTTTATTTACCGCGATATTCGGTATATCGTTACATCTCTAATAGGAACACATATTTAAAACCCTAATTCCTCATTTGTTATGTATTACAAATGTGTGTGTAATTGTTTGACTGCTTTCATACTGGACTTTGATTCACCTCTACCTGTCTTTGCTTTTGTCCAGTTTTCACAAGACTTGCTTCCATATTGGAGAAAGTATTCGGTCGTTTAAGAAAAGATGAGACTTTATTTATCCCGGAGGAAATTGTTGTGCCAGAGTTAGAAAAATACAATAAACACAGCAGCTTAATAGTAAAACTGTACACTAACAGTGCAGTAAAAAGAGCAATTCAATAACTACAGGAAACACCGGTCACATAATGTTACGTTGAAAGATGGAGAATAAGTGTTTGGAAGTCCAACGATGGAAGTTTGCGTCGTTTATTTGCAGTTTCAATTAAAATATGTTAAAGGTTTTGTTGATTTTGTTGTTTGGTTTGCTTGTTTCTTGGTTTCTTTCCAAGGGCCAAAGACGAACCCAGTGTGTTTTGGAAGCAACAACAAGAACATGTTTTACTTTTCTGTTTTGTCCCCTCACTTGTTACCCATGATGCCTTTGTTTGTGTGAACCTGCACAGATGTTGGACTAAACCCAACATACTTGCAGTTTGGTCCTCCTCAATTTTCTTCAGAGCCCATTCACTTCAATGAAGATTGCAACCAAGTGAATTTCTTCTGCACTTACCCCTGCCTTACAAGAATACAATAATAACCCACCAATTGCAAAATAATGGACAAACCGTGGCATCTTTTTCTCGACCTTACCATAACCACACTTTAGGAGCAAAGAAATTCAGGTAATAACTGGTATTACAGTAGTTTTACTAGAGTGTCCGAGAACTGAGGGAGCCCTAAGGTAAACACAATATCTCTCAATGCCTCAGTGGTGTTTTCCCTCTCCTGTAGTATAGGTTTTTGTGCATGTAAATGGTCTGCAAAGGATAAAATCCCAAAGTGCCGGAACATAATGATATCGCTAAGTGACACTGGCGGTCGACCAATCACAACAGAGCTGGCCAGCTAACCAATCAGAGCAGACTGGGCTCTGGTTTCAGACAGAGGGTGAAAAGAGGTGCTGCAGCACAGAGAAAAATAAAGAGCTTTTTGAATATTAAAGCATGGAGACATGTAGAGACACTACATACTGATATACACCTGAACATCAGCTGGAGAGGACTCTTTAAAGTAGAGACACTACATACTGATATACACCTGAACATCAGCTGGAGAGGACTCTTTAAAGTAGAGACACTACATACTGATATACACCTGAACATCAGCAGGAGAGGACTCTTTAAAGTAGAGACACTACATACTGATATACACCTGGACATCAGCAGGAGAGGACTCTTTAAAGTAGAGACACTACATACTGATATACACCTGGACATCAGCTGGAGAGGACTCTTTAAAGTAGAGACACTACATACTGATATACACCTGAACATCAGCAGGAGAGGACTCTTTAAAGTAGAGACACTACATACTGATATACACCTGGACATCAGCAGGAGAGGACTCTTTAAAGTAGAGACACTACATACTGATATACACCTGGACATCAGCAGGAGAGGACTCTTTAAAGTAGAGACACTACATACTGATATACACCTGGACATCAGCAGGAGAGGACTCTTTAAAGTAGAGACACTACATACTGATATACACCTGGACATCAGCAGGAGAGGACTCTTTAAAGTAGAGACACTACATACTGATATACACCTGGACATCAGCAGGAGAGGACTCTTTAAAGTAGAGACACTACATACTGATATACACCTGAACATCAGCAGGAGAGGACTCTTTAAAGTAGAGACACTACATACTGATATACACCTGAACATCAGCTGGAGAGGACTCTTTAAAGTAGAGACACTACATACTGATATACACCTGAACATCAGCAGGAGAGGACTCTTTAAAGTAGAGACACTACATACTGATATACACCTGGACATCAGCAGGAGAGGACTCTTTAAAGTAGAGACACTACATACTGATATACACCTGGACATCAGCAGGAGAGGACTCTTTAAAGTAGAGACACTACATACTGATATACACCTGGACATCAGCAGGAGAGGACTCTTTAAAGTAGAGACACTACATACTGATATACACCTGAACATCAGCAGGAGAGGACTCTTTAAAGTAGAGACACTACATACTGATATACACCTGAACATCAGCAGGGAGGACTCTTTAAAGTAGAGACACTACATACTGATATACACCTGAACATCAGCAGGAGAGGACTCTTTAAAGTAGAGACACTACATACTGATATACACCTGAACATCAGCAGGAGAGGACTCTTTAAAGTAGAGACTACACACTGATATACACCTGAACATCAGCAGGAGAGGACTCTTTAAAGTAGAGACACTACATACTGATATACACCTGAACATCAGCAGGAGAGGACTCTTTAAAGTAGAGACATTACATACTGATATACACCTGAATATCAGCAGGAGAGGACTCTTTAAAGTAGAGACACTACATACTGATGTACACCTGAACATCAGCAGGAGAGGACTCTTTAAAGTAGAGACACTACATACTGATATACACCTGAACATCAGCAGGAGAGGACTCTTTAAAGTAGAGACACTACATACTGATATACACCTGAACATCAGCAGGAGAGGACTCTTTAAAGTAGAGACACTACATACTGATATACACCTGAACATCAGCAGGAGAGGACTCTTTAAAGTAGAGACACTACATACTGATATACACCTGAACATCAGCAGGAGAGGACTCTTTAAAGTAGAGACACTACATACTGATGTACACCTGAACATCAGCAGGAGAGGACTCTTTAAAGTAGAGACACTACATACTGATATACACCTGAACATCAGCAGGAGAGGACTCTTTAAAGTAGAGACACTACATACTGATATACACCTGAACATCAGCAGGAGAGGACTCTTTAAAGTAGAGACACTACATACTGATATACACCTGAACATCAGCAGGAGAGGACTCTTTAAAGTAGAGACACTACATACTGATATACACCTGAACATCAGCAGGGAGGACTCTTTAAAGTAGAGATACTACATACTGATATACACCTGAACATCAGCAGGAGAGGACTCTTTAAAGTAGAGACACTACATACTGATATACACCTGAACATCAGCAGGAGAGGACTCTTTAAAGTAGAGACACTACATACTGATATACACCTGAACATCAGCAGGACAGGACTCTTTAAAGTAGAGACACAACATACTGATATACACCTGAACATCAGCAGGAGAGGACTCTTTAAAGTAGAGAACATATATCAGGTACAACATACTTGTTACTACATGTACTGTTGGTTTGTGACTGAAAATGTGACCAAACTTTTAATGTAATATACTGTAAGTTTAATTTTGGCCCAGTAATATGGCAACATGTTCTCCAAAGAACATTTCAGAATTTGAGAGGCAGAGAAAGTGGAGATTAAACGATCATAGAGGGAGAAATAAATCAATACAGCAACAAGGACGGAGAAACAGAGAAAGGGATTGAAAAGACACCGAGAGAGAGAGAGAGTAATGAAGCGAGAAACGAGGCAGAGCGAGAGACATATGGCGGCGGGTGCTTTGCAGATTTTTCTGCCTCGCGGCGTCGAACTGACAGCTCGCCTCTCTGCTCTGAGTAACACCGCAGCATAACAAGTGGAAATACAAATAAAAAGGTAGAAACAAAGGAAAAAGGAAAAGCAGGAGCAAAGAAAAGTGGGAAATATACATCATGTTGTGCAAGAAGAGCAGTCAGAGATAAAGAGAAAGTGGATTAAATCAAATATTGTAATAAACGGTAACAGGAATTCAGTTGAAATGCAGCTGAGGTTGATCAGAGATAAACTGGATCTCATGTTTATATGTATGGATGGACAGAGAATTGTAATCGCTCGCAGATTAAAAAGGATTAACGAAAAGCCACAGCAAGAGGATTTCATACAGGAAACAGATAGAATGTAGAAGCTGTCATTTTAATTGTGTATTCAATATTTCTGTGGCAAAATAAAATGCATGTTAGAATAAAATCTGAATTAAATAAATTGACAAAACGATAAATAACCTTTTAATGTTTAAGTTTAAACCTGTGGACATTAGAAATAATAATAATAATAATAGAATACATATCAATAATAATAATAATAATAATAGAATACATATCAATAATAATAATAATAATAATAGAATACATATCAATAATAATAATAATAATAATAATCAAAGTAGTTTTGTGTTGTGGTCTTCTTCCTATAATAATGAACATTAGCAAAAAGTTAAATTAAAATAAATGAATACAATAATTAGAGGTTAAGCAGCAGCAGCAGAAGTGAGATTAAAACATGTAATCAAATCAATAATCAGGATGGATTGATGAATAAAAAGGTACATATACATTGGATTTTGTTGCATTATGAGTTAATGGAGTATTTAGTTGAAACACTTCATTCATAAATCAGGTGATATTTTACCTCTGTATTAAAAATATCTGCTAGCTCTCATACAATAATCCTCTTTAATTCTAACTGTGATATTTAAAACATTACACATAGTAAATATGTGAATTCTTCTTGTTGTTTGCTAATTAAAGTATTTAAAGGACACCTCTGTTAATCCGTGACGGTTCTCATGCGTGCAGCTTCACTTCCCCGTCGAGCGCTCATTCTACATGCTATAGAATAATTGACGAGGTGTTATATGTAGGTTTCTTTATGGTTTGCTTGCTGCCTCAGCAGGCGGACGCTTAACGAGAGTCTCAACACAAAGAATGTGTGTGTGTGTGTGTGTGTGTGTGTGTGTGTGTGTGTGTGTGTGTGTGTGTGTGTGTGTGTGTGTGTGTGTGTGTGTGTGTGTGTGTGTGTGTTTATTCCTGCAGCTGAACAGACTGAGGCTGAAGGACGGGGAGAAACGAAGAGCCGAGCCGAAGACTAAATGTGAGGATAAAAGTGTCAAAAATGACAAAATTAAAAATGTGAAATTGTACAAAACAAGATTATAGTGTGTGTTTGTACAAAATTACAAGAAGTGGAAAAACAATTAAATAAACCCACAGTTTTATGCTTATTGTCCTTTTTAGTTGAAGGTCTTACTGCAGTTTCAAAGCTGTTTTCACACCGGGTTTATTCTGAAGCTCATTATCGTATTTTATTATTATTTATCATCCCAAGAGTTTAAACATTTAAAGTCTGAGAAATACTGAAATGATCTCTTAAACTGTAGCTTTACAACAAACAGGGTTATTCAAACCTCCACATTTACAAAAACATGTCAATAAAAAAACAACTAATGGATTAATGTATTTTAAAATTGTTATAATAATCATATTACGGTTAGAAATGGAATCCTTTGTCATTTTAAATCACAACCATTTGTATTATTCTTTAAACATGTTTTTATTGACTTCCTACACTGTGTTGTTATTGTTTGTTTTTTAAATCATAAACAACCAGTGAAACATTAATATCAGAAGTTGTTATAATAGGTTTTACATATTATTATATATATGTTTGAACACTTACATGTAAAGTAATGTTATTAGAATTGTGTATTGCTTGTATTGATATTTAATGTGTATTTATTTAGCAATTTGGACTTCCACATATTTGATAATTCAGTCCCACGTACGTACCGTCTGCAAAGTACACAAAGAAAATACATGGCTTTACTGAAGTACAAACAACAAGGCGAAGCAATTTACATCAACACCAGCAAACAAACAACATTCAATCTGATAGAAAAACAACAATAAACAAATACAAATGCACACACAAGTGCCTATAGCATGGAACTGTATGTATTTATTATATAACCATATTATTATTATAACGGATTATTAGAATACAGTATTTGAAGATGTACAGCAAAGACGACCAGCAGCTGCTTTGGTCTCATTTACACACATTGGTTTGTGTGCGTGTGTGTGCGTGTGTGTGTGTGTGTGTGTGTGTGTAAGTGTGTGTGTGTGTGTGTGTGTGTGTGTGTGTGTGTGTGTGTGTGTGTGTGTGTAAGTGTGGGTACCACCGTGCACCTGTGTGAGGACATGGTACTCTTGTAAAGGACGTGTGTTTTGCTCCACCAGCGCAACAAACTGTTTGTGTTTTGCACTTTGGTGAAGTTTCTTCCTCTGTGGTGGTTTGTCATGTTTGTGATTCGGAGTTAAATTTAGGAGGACTTACGAAGACGTTCACTTCTACCAATCGTTGTTTTTTCTTGAATCGCTCGTTCCGAGTCTCTAAAATAAATCAGTTTTTTGTCTTAAACCCGCCTCTCTGCCTCTCTCTGTTTTTTTAATTGGCATATAGGGAGGCTTGTTTGTTTTTGTTGTCTGCTGTTTCTTAAATGTGTGTGTTCGTGTTCATGTGGCCCCCGGTGTCCCAACAAGCACCGCGGTAGGTGTTGGGAGGCGCTTTCTGCGGCACAAACACGCACAACAAAACAACACACACACACACACACACACGGAAATACACGAGACAAAAAAATATGACAAAGACAGAAAATACACACAGGGACAGAAACACACACACACACTTACACAAAGACTCATACCACGGGTAATCACACACACATAGACATATATAGCAGCAACCGTTAAAACACACACACACACACACACACACACACACACACACACACACACACACACACACACACACACACACACACACACACACACACTCAGATGAAACCAGTTGCCTCTCATGGAGCGCCATCTTGTGGCGACATCGACCATCAGAGAAAACACACCTGCAGAAAGAAGTGGTTGTATTTTATGTTTCTTTTAATGTAAAATAAATAAATGTATTAATTCAATTTGATTACATAAACAAATATATTGATTTTTCTTTTATTTCTTTGATTAAATATCTGTGTGAGTCAATGTAATGCAAATGTTTTTTATTGTAACGACACGAGGAACATGATTGAATGTATTTTTAAAGGCATATTTTTTAAGGGTATTTTTTGTGTTTTATTCGAAAAACTATGCAACATACTGTAATGCTATATTCTGTGTACAAAATAATGAATAAAACAGACAAACTAAGACTAAAGCATAATGTTATAGTATTAAAATACTTTGTTGAGAATTGTATGAACAGAAATACATGAAAGTCGTGGTTTTGCAAAAATATTGATTCACTTGATATCCATAGAGTTGTTGAAAATATTATAATTGTATAAGACATATTCCTTAAGGGTAACAGTATTATTGTGCATTCACATTGACATACTAATGAAGTTGTAGCAGTGATTGTGTAATAGCATATTTGTCCAACTTAAAGCTGTAGTAGTATTATTTAAATAACTCTTGGAGTTGTATCAGCAATATTAATATCAGTTAGAGTTTCAGCAGTAGCAGTAGTTCTTAGCAGTAGTACTTGCAGTATTTAAATAATTCTTGCAGTACTTGCAGAAGCAGCAACAAACTTAGTTCTTGATAGTACTAATGTTTGTAGTTCAATGTTATTAGCAGTATCACTGTACTATTATCAGTAGAAGCAGTCTTTTGCACTTCAGCATAAATAATAGTAAATGAGTGGTACCAACATTAGCATCAGTAATATAGCTTGAGAACAATATGTACTGCTGTTTTTTCAGATTGTTAGCATTTCTACCTCAGTGTCTCCTAACAACACGAACATATTTCACATTTTTACATCTTGAAATATGTTAAATATGAATATCTGATGATGAAAAGACAGTGTTTCCTGTCAGGAGGGATCATTCGGCTGTAATCCGTCAGTCTGTGTTGTTAACTCTCTGCACTTGTCTCTCTAAAGAGCTGCTTTCGCCTCGTCCCCCCCGAGGCCTTTCCTCCGTCGCCCTGCATTACCATCACCCTGAACACGGAGATAAAATAGAAAGCTATCAACGAGCGCTGACATGGAGCTCTCCCTGCAGGCTGCACGCACAGGAACTACACACATGGTCGTACTTTTAAGAAAATGACAGACCCAGAACAAATGACCATATCTTCTAAAAGGGTTACATTCATAATCTTTTTTCTCAAAGTAAGGTTACATCTGTGAGTTGGATGTAGAAGTGTCAGAATCAATATAGATGTTTTTATTTTAAAGTAAATTCAGATTGAAAACAGTAAAAACATGTAAATTATTGTGTCCGTCCACTTATAGTGAAAACCACCCTTGAATGATGGGATGGTAGACTAAAAGCTTTAGGAATCCAAAGTACAACATATCATAAGTACCCTGTATCAAGATTGATGCAACACAAGTGATATTTGACCTTTTTAGAGAGGTTTAGCAAAAAAAAAAAACTTCTGGGGTCATTTGGGTGGATTTGACCTATCTCTGCCCCCCTTGGTCGATTTTGCTGATTGACATCTCTTTCTAACCGTCAGAGCCAATGGAATCGAGGGGAACTCCCACATAGTCCTTATTTGGTCATGTGTGCGTGTGAGACTGACACATAGCCAAAACCGGAAGCTGTGATAACTCTGGTGGCTACCATTAGCAGCTAACTTTTACTCTCCGATTTTTACATAAAAATTGAATTATGGATTATGAATTAAAAGAAATATTACCAGGAAACATTATCAACCTATGGATCAACAGATTCAGCCCCGCTTTTTCTCGTTTTAATGCCATTGAACACGTCTTTTGATCAGATTGACAGCTACGGTGAGACGATCTCCCGTAAAAGCGCCGTAAAGGTACGTGTTGTGATGTCTGTGTTTGCTTCCCCTGTCAAGAGTTGGGATCACTCAGTGATGATACTATATACCTAAATAATCTGTGGAACCTCTGCTTTAATCTGATATCTTGTATGTGCAGCTACGATAAGTAATACGGGTATCTTTTATCTTGAGTTCTGTGCCAAAGTGCCTTAGCATTTTTCGCTCAGGGGTCATTTAGAGCAGGGGTTCCCAACCTTTATCGTGCCAAGAACCGGCAGATACATGAAAACAAATTCGGGGACCGGTTGTCAATTTTGACTGATTTTAATATTTCCTCACCACCAGCAGGTAGCATCAGAGGCTAATTGTATGTAACAGCCTGAACAAATACTAGAACAATACGTTTAAAAAAGAACCGGTGTCGTTTTTTGGTTGTTCGGAAAAACGGTAAAACAAAAAAAACGACGTTATTCCGTTTTTAAACCAAAACGGGAAAACAGATAAATCAACGTTTTGGTTTTGTTTGTATGATTTACGGATAATCCAGTGAATGCTGGGAAAACGAGGAGAAGGCGCATTATGAACGGTGTGTGTGTGTGTGTGTGTGTGTG
Source organism: Pogonophryne albipinna (assembly GCA_028583405.1). NCBI lineage: Eukaryota > Metazoa > Chordata > Actinopteri > Perciformes > Artedidraconidae > Pogonophryne > Pogonophryne albipinna. Next base: position 476,126 of record JAPTMU010000154.1, read on the forward strand.
TGTGTGTGTGTGTGTGTGTGTGTGTGTGTGTATGTGTGTGTGTGTGTGGAGAAGATATTATGATAGTGACGTTCGTTCCGGTGCACGTCCGACAGCATTTAGCACTACATCGAGATTAAGATTAAACTAATTTATTTTGGGAACACCTGCATACAGGCTACCTATGGAGTTAGCCAGATGTGTGTACATTACTGTTCATGGTCATTTGAAAACAAAGGCACAAACACACCGAACACACAGAGATGAGCTGAGCACACACACACATACACACACACACACACACACACACACACACACACACACACACACACACACACACACACACACACACACACACACACACACACACACACACACACACACATCATGCGCCTTGGTGACTGGACATCTCCTTCATAAAAATAATAAAAGGAGGAGTAATCGGGCAGTTCGATGTGTGTAGAGGTGTGTGTGGTTAACACGTAGCAGCCTGCAGGTTACCTTGGTTGCTGATTGGCTAATGGTTACACAAGAAAAAACATCGTTATGACATCACAAAGTGGCCAAAATCAGGAGACACATAGAGAGAATCTTTTTTCCTGAAACTTTGTCTCTTTACAGGGACACATGTTTACGTAGAAGAGACATGAAGAAGAGGGGACACATGTTGATGTAGAAGAGACATGGAGAAGAGGGGACACATGTTGATGTAGAAGAGACATGGAGAAGAGGGGACACATGTTGATGTAGAAGAGACGTGAAGAAGAGGGGACACATGTTGATGTAGAAGAAACATGAAGAAGAGGGGACACATGTTGATGTAGAAGAGACATGAAGAAGAGGGGACACATGTTGATGTAGAAGAGACATGGAGAAGAGGGGACACATGTTGATGTAGAAGAGACATGGAGAAGAGGGGACACATGTTGATGTAGAAGAGACATGAAGAAGAGGGGACACATGTTGATGTCGGAGAGACATGAAGAAGAGGGGACACATGTTGATGTAGAAGAGACATGAAGAAGAGGGGACACATGTTGATGTAGAAGAGACATGAAGAAGAGGGGACACGTGTTGATGTAGAAGAGACATGAAGAAGAGGGGACACGTGTTGATGTAGAAGAGACATGAAGAAGAGGGGACACATGTTGATGTAGGAGAGACATGAAGAAGAGGGGACACATGTTGATGTAGAAGAGACATGGAGAAGAGGGGACACATGTTGATGTAGAAGAGACATGAAGAAGAGGGAACACGTGTTGATGTAGAGGAGACATGAAGAAGAGGGGACACATGTTGATGTAAAAGAGACATGAAGAAGAGGGAACACGTGTTGATGTAGAGGAGACATGAAGAAGAGGGGACACATGTTGATGTAAAAGAGACATGAAGAAGAGGGGACACATGTTGATGTAGAAGAGACATGGAGAAGAGGGGACACATGTTGATGTAAAAGAGACATGAAGAAGAGGGGACACGTGTTGATGTAGAGGAGACATGAAGAAGAGGGGACACGTGTTGATGTAGAAGAGACATGAAGAAGAGGGGACACGTGTTGATGTAGAAGAGACATGAAGAAGAGGGGACACGTGTTGATGTAGAAGAGACATGAAGAAGAGGGGACACGTGTTGATGTAGAAGAGACATGAAGAAGAGGGGACACATGTTGATGTAGAAGAGACATGAAGAAGAGGGGACACATGTTGATGTAGAAGAGACATGAAGAAGAGGGGACACATGTTGATGTAGAAGAGACATGAAGAAGAGGGGACACATGTTGATGTAAAAGAGACATGAAGAAGAGGGGACACGTGTTGATGTAGAGGAGACATGAAGAAGAGGGGACACATGTTGATGTGAAAGAGACATGAAGAAGAGGGGACACGTGTTGATGTAGAAGAGACATGAAGAAGAGGGGACACATGTTGATGTGAAAGAGACATGAAGAAGAGGGGACACATGTTGATGTAGAAGAGACATGAAGAAGAGGGGACACATGTTGATGTAGAAGAGACATGAAGAAGAGGGGACACATGTTGATGTAGAAGAGACATGAAGAAGAGGGGACACATGTTGATGTAGAAGAGACATGAAGAAGAGGGGACACATGTTGATGTCGGAGAGACATGAAGAAGAGGGGACACGTGTTGATGTAGAAGAGACATGAAGAAGAGGGGACACATGTTGATGTAGAAGAGACATGAAGAAGAGGGGACACGTGTTGATGTAGAAGAGACATGAAGAAGAGGGGACACGTGTTGATGTAGAAGAGACATGAAGAAGAGGGGACACATGTTGATGTAGGAGAGACATGAAGAAGAGGGGACACATGTTGATGTAGAAGAGACATGGAGAAGAGGGGACACATGTTGATGTAGAAGAGACATGGAGAAGAGGGGACACATGTTGATGTAGAAGAGACATGAAGAAGAGGGAACACGTGTTGATGTAGAGGAGACATGAAGAAGAGGGGACACATGTTGATGTAAAAGAGACATGAAGAAGAGGGAACACGTGTTGATGTAGAGGAGACATGAAGAAGAGGGGACACATGTTGATGTAAAAGAGACATGAAGAAGAGGGGACACATGTTGATGTAGAAGAGACATGGAGAAGAGGGGACACATGTTGATGTAGAAGAGACATGGAGAAGAGGGGACACATGTTGATGTAAAAGAGACATGAAGAAGAGGGGACACGTGTTGATGTAGAGGAGACATGAAGAAGAGGGGACACGTGTTGATGTAGAAGAGACATGAAGAAGAGGGGACACGTGTTGATGTAGAAGAGACATGAAGAAGAGGGGACACGTGTTGATGTAGAAGAGACATGAAGAAGAGGGGACACATGTTGATGTAGAAGAGACATGAAGAAGAGGGGACACATGTTGATGTAGAAGAGACATGAAGAAGAGGGGACACATGTTGATGTAGAAGAGACATGAAGAAGAGGGGACACATGTTGATGTAGAAGAGACATGAAGAAGAGGGGACACATGTTGATGTAAAAGAGACATGAAGAAGAGGGGACACGTGTTGATGTAGAAGAGACATGAAGAAGAGGGGACACATGTTGATGTGAAAGAGACATGAAGAAGAGGGGACACATGTTGATGTAGAAGAGACATGAAGAAGAGGGGACACATGTTGATGTAGAAGAGACATGAAGAAGAGGGGACACATGTTGATGTAGAAGAGACATGAAGAAGAGGGGACACATGTTGATGTAGAAGAGACATGAAGAAGAGGGGACACATGTTGATGTAGAAGAGACATGAAGAAGAGGGGACACGTGTTGATGTAGAAGAGACATGAAGAAGAGGGGACACATGTTGATGTAGAAGAGACATGGAGAAGAGGGGACACATGTTGATGTAGAAGAGACATGGAGAAGAGGGGACACGTGTTGATGTAGAAGAGACATGAAGCAGAGGGGACACATGTTGATGTAGAAGAGACATGGAGAAGAGGGGACACGTGTTGATGTAGAAGAGACATGACAAAGTGGATTTTCATAATAGGTGACCTTTTAATTGAATTGAACTTTTTTGTTGTTGTTTTTTCCGATCCTGGGTTTATTGACTTCTTTTGGTGTTTTTATTGAGCAAAATGATATGTGTTGCTCTTTTTAAGAACTGGGAGGGGGGTTCGTGTTTGACTGCTTTTTATTTCGGTCTCTGAAGCACTTTTTGTTAACTTTTGTGAACGAAAGTGCTACGTACTACATTACATGTCATTTGTTAGATGCTTTTATCAATTCGCTTATAAGTAATTCAATACTGTGGACAATCCCCACAGGAGCAATTTGGGGTTAAGTGTCTCAGGGACACAACGACATGCTGACTGCAGTGGGGCTTGAACTTGGTACCCCCTGATTTGAAGTCCAGCACTCTATCCAATGAGCCACAGCCACCCTAAATACATAAATAACGTTTGAAACAGTTTGGAAACTCTGGAGAAGACAAGATACCACATCAGCAAGATGGTTAGCCCAGCTTAGCATATTCACTTAAAGGTGGGGTCGGTCATTTTGGAGAAACCAGCTCCAGTGCGCTAGAATTTGAAAATACACAACCGGAACAAATCTGCCACTTCCTCACAGAGCCCCTCCTCCAACACACAGGAACGCCACATGACCAATGAGGGCACGAGATGAGTTTGTGCCCAGATGGAAGGCTGACAGGCAGGTAGGCCATCCAGTTACTTTAGCCGGCTCAGATGATTGGTCGTGCTTTTTACAGAGCCACGGCTTCCACAGATGACATGTTTTTTAATGGATTTATTGTCAAAGCACTTCAGATATTCATTGCTATCGGGATGTTAAGAGCATTCCATGGAATATAACAACAAGTGTATCTTGAGCCGGTTTCTCAAACTTACCTACCCCACCTTTAAGTACTGTACTTCTGACTAATTCAAAGGACTTGTTTAGTTATTAATTACGTTTATGCAGAATTAGTGTATGATACAGAGTACTATTATACTACTAATTTACCCAGTGGTACATAAAGTAACTAGAATTGGGTCTAAACTGATGCCTTACTACTTTATATTTAAGCAATAGCTCACGACAGGCCGTGGTATATGCTCATTATATCACAGCTAAGGGGCGTGGTTCGGCCCGACGCGAAGCGGAGGGTCGACAACCCCCTTAGCTGTGATATAATGAGCATATATCACGGCCTGAAGTGAGCTATTGCTTTTATAAAACGGTTACCAAGTGTGGCAATATGAAAGAAAAATACACACTCTAATTTAAATAGTTTTTATTAGTAAATAATGATGTTCAAAATAAAATAGTCCCTCCGTTGCCTTCTGCACAAAACATAGTGCGAGGTGGTTGCTATGCAACAACACTAACAGCTAGCGAACATATTAGACAGAGAGCGTTGATCCATTATTTGGCTATTTATTTACATTCATTTGTATGTTGCCGTTTATTGTGCACCCACTGAAAAACTGTCCAGCATCAGTAGCATGGCTTACGAGGTTACTTGTATAGGTTGAGGTTGTTCTAGGCTGTTGCTTGGCGTGGTGAGAATATTGCTCCACTTTCTCCGGTCCCCGAGATTCGGCTTCCAGTAGCTCTGGAGAGAGCTTTCGCACCTGTGGCCACTAACGGTCATCATTTCTCTGCTTTGTTTCAAGACCCGCATCAGAAAGCTTTTGAATGGTGGTACTTTTCCAGTTGGTCTACCTGCTCTTCACGTAGCTCTGCTTGTCGTCGTTTAGGTGCTTTTTTTTTCGGGAGATAGGCACTGCTCAATCCACTCCTCCATAGTAAGACCCCCCCGGAGGTCGAAGTTAATCTTAAATGTTTCTATTTTATGCTTTGTAAGTTTGTTTTGTAACGGAAGAAATGTAAATATATTTATAAAACTGACAAGTCAAATCAAGCAATCTGATTGGTCGATAGTGTTTTTGCGGACCTCTTTGATTACAGATTTGAAAACATCGTTGCTTGCTTTAAAAGTAGCACAATTCATTATGTCAAACCTTGGAAAGTATCTAGATATCCCTGCCCTAATGCCAAAGGAACTGCACACTGAATATGTTTTGCCGTTTGATGTCTATGTCTGGACCGCTGCGTAAAAAGGAGGGTTTCTGCCCCGTTACTTCTCCGCTGCTTTCTTGTTCCAGTATGAAAAGCAAACCAGTTTGCTTTTCAGCCCAACGATATACTGTTTTTCTCAGACGCGGAGGGATACTGATTTGTTGTGAAAAGTAACTTACAATTCTACCCGTGGTATACGCTCAGTATATCACGGCTAAGAACCAATCAGATTGCTTGATTTGACTTGTCCGTTTTATAATTGTCCGTAATGGATATAAACTAAATAATATATGACTTTATAATGATATAACCCTTGGAAATTAAGCTATCAAAATAACTTATGCATGCCGGCTCTGTTGTGATTGGTCAACCGCTTAGAGATGTCCCGCCCCTTAGCCTATCACGTACTGTCGAGGTGCTAGCTAATAGATGAGAGTAACACCTACGTCACTTCCGGGCGTAAATTACGGCCCCGCCCACTTTTGGGGGTCATTTGAATGACGGTCAATACAAATTCTGAAGTTTTTGCCAATCCGATGAGACATTTTTGAAAACCGTGGATTTGTGGATCTTCAAAGAGCTCGATTACGATGGCCAGTCAGGCAAACAATTCCATTAAATCATTGGAAATCGACAATCGGGCTCGACATATGGGTTAAATTAAAATCAGTAGGCGAGGCTGTAATTTCGCCAGCTGTTTCTCTCATGAGCGAGGCGGAAAGCTGCTGTGTCGTTTATTGCTCCTCAAACATTAAAACAAATCCAGAGTTCAGTGTTTCTGAACTTCCTCTAAGAACAAAGGACAGTAACAGAAGAGCTCTGTGGCTTCAGGCTTGATTGCCGTTCAAATGATAGCGTTGGTTTCCCCCAAAAGTGGGCGGGCCGTAAAGTGACGTAGATGTTACTCTCATCTATGGACACCGATCGCTTACTGCCATATTTAACCATATATCGAGGCCGATCGTCGATTGTCTGGCCATCGTAACCGGGCTCTTTGAAGATCCACAAATCCACGGTTTTCTTAAATTTCTGATGGGATTGGCAAAAACTTCTGAATTTGTATCGACCGCCATTCAAATGACAGCTTTGTTTTCCCCCAAAAGTGGGCGGAGCCGTACTTTTTGCCCAGAAGTGACGTATGTGTTACTCTCATGTATAGAAGCGCGTTTGTAACATAGTGATGTCACTAGTTACCGGAAGAACAGGATTTAATTGATTTTATCCTTTCCAGACCGTTTACATGCAATAAAACCTATATAGCACACTAGAGTAATGACATTTAGCTTGACACAGTTATCCGTATTATCTGTCAAACTTACGTCGTATGAGGATATTTCTGTAAGACAAAACAAACAAGTTGATTTTAAAATATTTTTATTTAAAGATGATCCAGAAAAAAATACATGTGTAAAGTTCCTGCAGGTAGCAAACACTTTGTGAGCACTTTAGGCAGAGGAGAGAAGCCACGTAGAAAACAGTCAAACATTCAGCAACAAGGATTCAGAGGAGTCTCCACTAACACTGAGCTGAAGGACGCAGCAAACTGGTCATGTGGCACTTCTTAAAGACCAGGAATTAGCACTCACACAGAGGGGTTACAGGCAGTTTGTACATGAGGATATACACAGCTTTGAACCTGTGACCTTTCACCTTTCACACACCTGACATCAACCCTAACCCTAACTCAACTTCAAATAACCAAACCTTCAGTTGTGTCCATTGATGGTGGATTGTCTGGAGAAAACCTAAATTATAAAAATATAACTAGATTAAGTCATAGAAGTAGAAAGAAGTATAGATTCACAACATATCAGTATTTCTCAGAGGTAAATATGGCATATGTTCAAAAGGTTCTACATTCCCAAATTCAATATCCTTATAAAACGTAACATTTTGGAGACCATTAAAAGGGTTTTTATATTCTTAGCAATGTTTTTTTCTTGGGTCACTCTGATGTTACCTGAAAGCTTCGCCCTAAAATGTGAAGCCAAGACTTTGATTTCACGACAGTTGCTGGATGTTTTTTGACCAATTAAACCTAGATTAGAAACGTCCATCTGCATTTATCTTTTAGCAATAGATCTTCGAGGGTAGCCCTTACCAATCTTTAACAATGCTAGTTTCTATTAAAGGACAAACATGCCCAAAACTCAACACAAGGCTAGATCAACTGAAGATAACAACGTTGAGAGGACGTAGCTCTAGACCAGGGGTGTCAAACTCAAGGCCCGTGACTTCATTTTCTGTGGCCCACAAGAGCTCTGAAAGAATATAATATGTTTATTATACGGTTACATTTCGATTTACAGAAGCATGTTGCCCATAAACTACATGTCCCACAATGCATCTCAAATTTGACTTTTTTCTCAGAATTTGACTTTTTATTTTTCAAAATGTTACTTTTTTTGGGGATTTTGACTTTTTTTCCAGAATTTGGCTTTTCTTTTTAAATCATTGTGTGACATTCTCACTGAAGAGACTTGCAGTTATTTGCCCTAGACTTCTGCTTTCAGACGTAGTTAATTATGAAGTTATTATTACCTGAGCAAGTTAGATGCTGCGTATCACAGTGCACTGAGATTTGTGACAAACTGTAAAGCACTTACGCATCACTGTACCCTGTATACCAAGGCGGTTATGCCATCACTTACTGTACGGAGGCTCAGTCACTGGTACTTTTTCATTTACAAAGCCATGTTGGATAAACTACCATCTTATATCTGCTCCCTGATCTCTCTGCGAATTGAAAGTACTTATTGCCTGAGATCGCATGCTGTGGTTTTATTAAATGTGCCAAGTGCTAGGACTGTCTTAGGGAAGAAAGCTTTTAGATGTGCAGCTCCACTAACATGGAACAGTCTGCAAAAAGAATGGAAAATTACCAAGCTAGTACCACTACATGTTTTTAAAGCTCGGTTGGATGCTAACCAATCAGATGCTGTTGGTACCTGTACATGTGGTTAATATGTAAATTGTAATCCCTGTACATTTTGCTGTATGATGTCCTTTTGTTGTTCTGTTGTTTATGTTTTGATGTCTTCTTGTGGAACCTACTGCTGCAGGTCTCCCTTGAAAAAGAGATCATTGATCTCAATGGGATTTCACCTGGATAAATAAAGGTTTTGAATTGAATTGAATTACCCTATCCGATAATAATCCAATGCAGAGGCAATCATGTAATATAATACATTATTTTATATATATTATCTATTTATATATGTATTTTTATATAGTCTTAAAGTTACAACCGGCCCTTTGAGTGCAACCATAATTCTGATGTAGCCCCTGATGAAAGTGAGTTTGACCCCCCTGCTCTAGACGGTAATATCGTAAGGTTCAGCTTTCCGTGATAATGTGAATCTCTTCTTTTTAAACCATAACTAAGGACACTGTGACCATTAGTAACATTATAGGAAAACAAGGTGGACCACAGATTGGATTTAAAAGTAAACTCATGCTGAAAGTAAATTATGAACTTTCTTGCTGAGAATAAGATGAGATAATCAATATAGCTGTCGTTGCTTGAATAGAAGCTGACTGAGACCGGGGGAAAGCGCCAGGCTTCGTGCTATAGTTATGGGAAAAAGTACAACTATTTTCTTCTGACCTGTTCAAAAAGTTTAAATTGTCAAGTTGCGTGGGACTATTTCTTGATTTGTGAATCATTACTTCCTGAAGTTTTGTCCTAATGTTAAGGTTTCCAGTTCGTCAAGACCGTCAAATGTTTTCAGAGACACAAAGACCTGATAGCTTTCTGTTTGGTTGTCATCCCTGGTGTGAACAATCTAATCTAAGAAGCCCTTTATGTATTCACTGGTGGTTCTGATGTCTCCGGAGCATTTAAACATGACTTTTTGTACAATAAATAACTCAAAATATAATAATTTCTGCTGCCAAACTAGTTTGTCTGAAGTTAAACCATCAGCATTTCTGTCTTCACGTAGATCTGGCTCCTCATATATACAGATTTTGCCACAACAAATGTAATAAATATATAAATATATATCAATACAATCAAGCATTCGCAGTGGGATCTATCATATTTGATTTTGTATATTATAAATATACATTGCAATGAGGATAACAGGTGTTTCGGCTGATAAAGTTCTCATGGCAAAGGGAGTTTCCTGCATCTTCTGAGTTCATCTTGCAGTTCGAATGCCCAAGAAATCAAAACTTTTCATGCTCTTTTTTCAGAAAGGCTTATTGTTCGTGGAAAAACGAGTAGTACCATCACCTGGTGGCCGATTATAACCCCGTCATTTCCCTTTTTTAGTGTTTTATCATCCTGTTTACACCTTCATTAACAGACCATGTGTAAACAGCTCTTGTACTTGTCTTCTTTACAATAGATAACACACACATACACAAGGTTGGACCATTTGTACACACAATTACAATTTCAACAAATGCCTAAAAGTTACCTGTTTACAAAGAAACTTATGTGACATTTCATTTCCAGTTGATTCTGGAAATTCAGATTCAGAGAAGACAGAAGCAGTTATCAGCGAGAGAGGCACAAAGAAGACAAGGCCCTGAAGGCTTCAGAGAAACAGCCCTTGTTTGTCAGATCTATGGCGGTACGATAGAGCGGTGCCGGGATGACGTATTTACCCAGAAGGAAGCTGCTGGTTCCCTCGACAAAAAAGCAACAGGATTTCTCCATAGGATTTATGAAAATAGCTTGAAATAAGATCTGTGGAAAACAAACCTGTTTGATAAATGTTTTGTTCAGCTGGATAATCTCCACATGTCTGCCCTACTTTTAAAATGTTCGAATCATAACTCTAGTCTCCGGAAGCTAAATGCTAACGTGATGCTATAAAGGAACTACAGTTGAGTCCAGCAGCACGACTTCAACGTCACGCCAACTTCAGATCCATATTCAAACACACAGATTCTAAATGGAACGAGTTGAAGCGTTTGTTTGAACACTTTGCAGGAGGCAGGGACTTGCTTTCAAGCAGAACAGAAACTAACTTAGAGGAGTGTTTACGTGTTCGGCGTAATGACGTTCAACGGCCTCCACGACTTCTGTAGTCCTATTCAGCCACTTGGTAACAACCATCGTTTCTCAGACACGTCAACTCTTCAGAAATCATCAGTGGGGTCACTGCTGATCGATTTAATGTCGTGGAACAAAACGTGATCCGTCTCTTCAATGTGTCTCAACCACAGACCTTATTCAGCTATTTTCCTAAACCCCACGGAGAGATCCCATTGGCTCTGAGACAGGGAACAGGAAGTGGAGAAATGCTGACTCACTTCCGGGTTTTAGGACTCATTCCTGCACCACTCTATAACAATAAAATAACCCGTATACATGCTGTTCTTCTTTGTCTCTGTATGGGAGTGGCTCAAAATGTGGCAGTTCAACTTGTTTATCGGTAAACAGACGTCTTGCAGAGCGTGACGGAGGCCTTTTGTTAACCATTACCGTCCACTAAGCAGCACAAAGGCCAATAAACTATACATTTTTCAAATGAATCTGCAGTGATCATTACAGCCGCCCACACTGTGCTCTGGTGGAAAATGACTGTGGGAGGAACATGGACAAATTAAATACATTTTAAATGCTCAAGTGCCAAAGTATCAAATGATTTGGACAACATCTTGACGTCATGGTTTATGATGCAAATCCAGACTAAAAAAACCTTTCAAATGTTCAGTTTCTACTGCATGGATGTTTCCTTCTGAACTTAACAAGCCTCAATTCCCATTTCTTATTAAATATTTGTTCTGCGATTCCTTTAAAAGTTGCAAACCTCCAATTATTTATGTCTAAATATTTATATTTGTACTCATTTCTGTCGTTTTGCTGTTGCAACATTTGCATTTCCACTCTGGGGATCAGATATCTTAATAACCATATGATTACAAAATAACTAGCTTATTCCATTTTGGACAACTGAGCTTCCTATTTTTTTTTAAAGTCTGTCCTGTCAATTTTGAGTCTACGTGATATTTAGCATTAACATCTACTTTGCCTCTATAAGCAGATCCAATGATGGCCAAGTTTGAAATTGGTAGCATTTTGATTAACTTTGCAATTCAAATGCAAAAGTTAAGTTATGACCTTTTACGGCCCGTCCACACGGCGGCGTGCGTTGAAGCTTCAACGCTTCACTTTGAATGGGGTGACGTCACGCTTTGCCGAACTGCATCGTGGTTCCGTCGCTTCGCTTTGCTCGCTTCAAAAGTTGAGCAATGTTCAACTTTTGAAGCTTTGACGGAAGCGTCAGCCAATCAAATCATATGCCAGTACAAGCTCTAGCCAATCAAACTGCGTGCTTGTGTGTCCGGGGCGGGAGATTCATGCGATTGGTTGTTGGTCGAGTTTCAGACACGCCCACCGGCAAGCTTCAACGCACGCCGCCGTGTGGACGCTGCGTTAAAGTTCTGATATCTATTTGCCGCTGTTAGCTAGCAGACTGCTAAACTGACCCGATACAATTAACAGTGGCTTCTTTTTTAAACCAATCAAAGGTGAACGTAACTTAAATAGTTTTATTTGTATAGTGCAGTGTCCACCGCACCTGCAACCACTTCTGGTCCCGCAACGTTTGCTACTAAGTTAAGATGTCCATTGGTAAATGTGAGAAGTTTCCAATTGCATACTAAACATTTTGAACATTATGCACCCAAAACAATGCAAATCTAAGTACATGCAGATTGAGACACAGCAAGACAGCATGTTGAAAAAACATGCTATTTAGCTAGCATTAGCTTAAAAAATGTATACTGATAAATGGTAGTCACTTGATGTTCAACCGAAAGCCATTTAAGATATCCAACATCCAAAAGGCTGAATTTTGGAATAAAGACTACGGTAATCTCGAGGTGAGACTTTGACCTTGAAGCGACATCCCATACAAAGACAGAACAGTGTGTATTTGGGCTTTTTGTACAGTAAATGTGCTGAGAAACAACATGTATTCACAGAGGCTACGTAGCATTCAGGCTAACTTCCTGTCCAACTGAAAATAACACGCACACAATGCCGTATGTTTTTTTTTTTAAAGCACATGTTTTCCACTTTTTCTCAAACTGATGGTAGTAACCGTTTGGTAACCGTGGAATAATCCAAACTGTGTGAAAGGCAGCTATTTTGTTGTTAAGCCACAGTTGGCAACACCCACAGAAAAGAGAGCAATAGACGGCCGTAAAACGAAATATCCGTATTTGCTGGCACTGTTGTTTTTCTTTGTTTTTAAGCAATTAAGGATTTTAATTCCAAAATGCTACAAATACGTTTTGATAGACACAAAAAAATACATGAAAAATTCAATACTTGTAAAGAAAACACATTTATAGCTTTGAGTCATACATGACATCAAAAAATTAAGGAAACCTCGCTTTTTTTAATCTATAAGAAGCCCAATTATGGTTTTCGGACTGGCAAACTATTAAAAAGTGTCATTGGACATCGAAGATCTGCGATGATTTATAGTTTGATTTAAATACAGCAGACTGAAACTGAGTTTATTTGACTGTCCTTTTTTCTGTAGAGGAAGAAAAGGAACCGTAACTCTGGATTTATTTATTGCTGGTAGTTCAGCAGCTTAAAGACATGAAGAAACTATTATTTTTACAAGTCGGTGGGGCCGTAATTTCGCCAGGTAGTGACGTTTGTGTTACTCTCGTCTATATTCTATATAAGCACACCACCGCCGCAGACGGGGGGGGGGGGTGCTAGTGGAGTACTTGGGTGAGCGTGCCGTGAACGTTGTGATTAGCTGATTTTGCGCAGTTCTCCAGTGTGTGCGCGGGGCACAGAACGTGTGCCGGTTGACGTAGTTTTGGCACAATTCCGTCGTACAGACCGACGTTAACAGCAGCCCCGTCTGTACACAACGGAGACCGAGGCCGTTTCTCAATCTCGAGGATACTGGCTTCCAAGCCAATATTTCAAGGACGCTATGTCATCGAGTGCCGCCGAATAACTGTTCCAATCTCCAGCATACTTGGAATTCCACCGAGGCCGCTTCCTTGGTTTGGGGGAAATTTCGAGGCTGCACATGGGTAGACTTTATGTCCTTAAAATCCCCACAATGCTTTGCGCACGGACCAATTTCAAAAACCCTTGCGGAGAATGCTGAACCGACGCAGCACACATTTAAATGTAAGTATAGTGGCGTAGAACATGTGTTGGTAAATGTGTTACTTTGTTACATTTGTTATCACCAAAAATGTGTTCCTGAAAGTAAAGCAAGTTCATAATTAGATAGACATCGTGAGGTATTTATTTTCGATACAGTTTATGTTGAAACCGTTAGAGAGAGTGGCACACTTGTTAGTCTGTTCCATTCTTCTTCGTTTTCCGAAGCCGTGGCTTGGAAGCATACTTGCTTCGTTTCTGAAGGAAGTGACTTGGAAGTACGCGACTACCAAGCCAGCATCCTTGCGATTGAGAAACACCCCGAGGCCGTTTCTCCATGTCGAGTAAACCTGCTGCAGAGCCACTATTTCAAGTACGTCATTGAGTGGCGCCGAATGCTGGGCATTTAACATGCATTCAAACAGTCCTTCGGCGCCACTCGATGACGTACTTGAAATAGTGGCTCTGCAGCAGGTGTACTCGACACGGAGAAACGGCCCGTCTCTGGAAAAGCTTCACAAGTGACGGTACGCATTTCAGATTTTTGCCGCGCATGCGTACCAGTTATGTGCACCCCTATATATAAGGTCATATCTTCTTGTCCTTATTCTAAGAAAGCTGTACGATGGCAGAGACTTCTATAAATGATTTATCTCATTTAAAGCTGTGTTTTCATTATCATCAGTGCAAGGTCTGTAGAAAAGTGATGATTTTATAAGAGGCGTAAACTAGAAAGTTTCTCCAATCTATGTCAAAGCTGCTTCATAACAGCATCATTATTTGTGATTGTCTAAAAGAAGTGCAGATTTCAGGGTTTTCTGATCAATAAGTAATGAATCAGGTCTGGAAACTATATACGAGCATTGCAATCAGAAAAGACAGATAATATGTTTTAATTTGTAATTATGACTCAGCATTTCTTAGGAGATGAAATCCTCGTTTTTTTATTACAAAGTAAGGATGTTTTTTTATGTTATATTATGTTGTTAGTATGAGATAATTGTCTTATTGGTACTTTTTATTATCTTCAATAAATGAGATATTAAGACTATCCTCAAAACAAGATTCCTATCTCATTCTTAAATAACAAAGATCTTGTAACTTAAAGACCAAATATTCAAATGATAATCCTTTTTCATTAATATAAATCAGAACATTATTAATAGAAGTTTTGGTGATAATAATATGGGATGAAAACAATTTAAATCACAAATTGGGATTAATAAAGTACATTTCATAAATACTTTAGTTACGAATTAATTTCCTATTTATGATAAAATTACCTTGAAAGGACAAGAAGTTCGTATTTACAAAATAAAAATAAAATTGTAATTACTAAAAGAGGATGACATAATAACAACACAATTGTCAAAATGACAATACTTTAATGTTGTGAAGGCAAAACAAGAGATATCTGATTATAAAATGCTTGGTCATAATTACCTGATGTTTTAGTTTGTAGTGAACACAATGTGAGTTAGTTATTTTATCAATTCAACTGATCTTTAAAGGTCTCCTATCAAGCACAATGCACTTACTTAATAGCATTATAGGAGATCTTTAAAGTATGGAGACATGTTCCAGTAGAGACACTACATACTGATATACGCCTGAACATCAGCAGGAGAGGACTCTTTAAAGTAGAGACACTACATACTGATATACGCCTGAACATCAGCAGGAGAGGACTCTTTAAAGTAGAGACACTACATACTGATATACACCTGAACATCAGCAGGAGAGGACTCTTTAAAGTAGAGACACTACATACTGATATACACCTGAACATCAGCAGGAGAGGACTCTTTAAAGTAGAGACACTACATACTGATATACACCTGAACATCAGCAGGAGAGGACTCTTTAAAGTAGAGACACTACATACTGATATACACCTGAACATCAGCAGGAGAGGACTCTTTAAAGTAGAGACACTACATACTGATATACACCTGAACATCAGCAGGAGAGGACTCTTTAAAGTAGAGACACTACATACTGATATACACCTGAACATCAGCAGGAGAGGACTCTTTAAAGTAGAGACACTACATACGGATACACACCTGAACATCAGCAGGAGAGGACTCTTTAAAGTAGAGACACTACATACTGATATACACCTGAACATCAGCAGGAGAGGACTCTTTAAAGTAGAGACACTACATACTGATATACACCTGAACATCAGCAGGAGAGGACTCTTTAAAGTAGAGACACTAGTACACACTAATATACACCTGAACATCAGCAGGAGAGGACTCTTTAAAGTAGAGACACTACATACTGATATACACCTGAACATCAGCAGGAGAGGACTCTTTAAAGTAGAGACACTACACACTGATATACACCTGAACATCAGCAGGAGAGGACTCTTTAAAGTAGAGACACTACATACTGATATACACCTGAACATCAGCAGGAGAGGACTCTTTAAAGTAGAGACACTACATACTGATATACACCTGAACATCAGCAGGAGAGGACTCTTTAAAGTAGAGACACGACATACTGATATACACCTGAACATCAGCAGGAGAGGACTCTTTAAAGTAGAGACACTACATACTGATATACACCTGAACATCAGCAGGACAGGACTCTTTAAAGTAGAGACACTACATACTGATATACACCTGAACATCAGCAAGAGAGGACTCTTTAAAGTAGAGACACTAAATACTGATATATACCTGAACATCAGCAGGAGAGGACTCTTTAAAGTAGAGACACTACATACTGATATACACCTGAACATCAGCAGGAGAGGACTCTTTAAAGTAGAGACACTACATACTGATATACACCTGAACATCAGCAGGAGAGGACTCTTTAAAGTAGAGACCTGAACATCAGCCATAATGCGTAATAATAGCATGATAGGAGATCTTTAATGTTGTGCTTTTTTTGTTGTTTTGTTGTTGTTTTGTTGATGTTTCTTCTCTCAGATGGGACCCCCCCTCTCAGAGTTCACTGACCCTCTCGCTCAGGGTCTCCAGCTCTTCCTCCTGGTGGTCCTGGTACCGCTCCAGCTTCTGAGCGCCCTCACTGCGGGGCCCATTCAGCAGGTGGGGGGGGTAGTCCAGGCCGCTCAGCTGGGCGTGGTGGTGCCAGCGCAGGTCGTCACTCTCGTGGGTCACGTAGCGCTCGTTCATCCGCGACTCCAGACTCCTCACGTCCAGCCACATCTGGTAGTCCTGGAGGGGAAGTATTGGGACATTTACATGTCTGGATATGTGTCTTTTTGATTTAAAATGTGTTAAAGGTCACCCTAGGGGACCTTTAAAGTATGCAGTGTCAACTGGTGCTTCCATCTGTCCAATGTTTTGGTTTAATTTTTGTTGAACAACAATCTTTGAGCAGATTTTTAACAGGTGGAGCAGTTTTGAATTTTAAAGCTGTGGACAAACATTTGTACCAGGTAGTATTGCAATACTGTAGAATAGACAAAATCACAGATGTAAATAACTAAATACAATCTATACACCACCCAAAACCTCCATCCTCAGACCCTTGATTTAAAGGAAGGAGATTTGGGGCAAACATATTGACAAAAGGCTAACTGATCATACAAGTAACTTCATATTGTTTGTGTTTGCTCAGGTCCGGCCACATCTGGTAGTCCTGGGGGGGGACACACATTTAAAATGTGTTAATGTTTGCAGTGTGAACTCATCCATCCATCTGTCCAATGCTTTGGTTTAATTTATGAGAGGATGAACCATAATGATTTCCTGTAGTACCACCTTCAGGGAATTGTCGTCCTAAAAAAACCAAGATGTGATCATGTGACCCAAGTATGGACGATCAGTCATGTGATAAGAGGTGGTGTTGTGTTGGGCGAGGAAACATCGAAACCTCAAATTCTGTTTTCAAAACCAGGAATGAACAGAAACTCAAGAATATCTGTTTGGTTAATTTGGACTTCAATCAAAAGCACACATTCAGACAAACCTTTATAAAAACTGCTAAAATCAAACAATCAAAATGTTAAATTGTTTAAAGATAGGCCTTAGTCTACTGTCACATCGCTTATCTTTTCCGTAACACTTCCTGTATCCTTACATTTAGTACAAACACAAATATATAGTTCTTACCATTGTGTTAAAATGAGTTAGCTGATTTAGCTTCATCGTGATACTGGGGCAATGGACAGTTTTCATATATCTCTCTCTATGTTGTTTTTCTTCCTTTTCACATAATAAACATATTAATAAACTCCTAATAAGTAATCAAAGTCCTACCTGTAACCAGGGGTGACTGAGGGTCTTGTCCACACTGTACCTCTTCCTCATCTTCACCTGCAGAAGGTTGTTAATCAGGTCAATCGCTGTAAAAAAGAATAGAAAAGAAGCACGTAAGAAGGAGTGATGAGTGAGAAAACGTTGAGTTGAAGTGGAGAAGGAGGAGGAAGAGGAGAAGCAAAGAAGGAAGGGAAGTTTAGGAACTTTGCGGTTAAAAAAAGGGGGACAAAGTTTGCAAACGTACGCCTTTTTGGACCCTGGAAGTTCATCTACCTTTTGTACAGAAAGTTTAATGAGGAGGCTCAAACTTACAGGACAAAGGAACTATTTTGAACACTTGGTGGCGGGGTTTAGCTGCACCGGGTGTATACAAGGGGTTATAGGTGACAGGAGAGGACGAGGACACAGGAGGGAGAGCACACCGAAGTTTTTAGGAAGAGAAAGAATGGAGGAAAGAAGGAGGAAGAGCAGAGGGAATAAAAATAAGAGGAGGAGGAGAAGCAAAGAAGAAAGGGAAGTTTAGGAACTTTGCCGTTAAGTTTTTAGGATGGAGGAAAGAAGTATGAGAAGTACAGAAGAAGAGATGGAGCAATGTGTGCAGCAAACAAAGTGAAAGTATGAGAAACAGAGAAGAAGAAGAAGAAGAAGAAGAAGAGAAGCATGAGGATATGAAAAAGAGACGAAGACAAGACGAGGAGGAGGAGGAGGAGGAGGAGGAGGAGAAGCAAAGAAGAAAGGGAAGTTTAGGAACTTTGCCGTTAAAAAAACAGTTTTTTAGGACGAGAAAGAATGGAAGAAAGAAGTAGAAGAAGAAGAAGAAGAGGAGGAGGAGGAGGAGGAGGAGGAGGAGGAGGAGGAGGAGGAGGAGGAGGAGGATGTGGGGTCGGAGCTCACGCTGCGAGGGGCCGTTCGGGGCTAATGAGCAAAGCTAACATGATGTTAACATTGTTTCAGGGTCAGCGGTCTGAACAGCTCGGGGTCTCGGGGCCCCTCAGGTCTACGTCCTCCATCTTCTGCCATTATGCACATGAATGGAGCTGCAAACCCCCCGCCTGTCCATCAGAAACTCTCTAGAACTCTCTAGAACTCTCTGGAACTCTATAGAACTCTCTGAGACTCTCTGGGACTCTCTGGGACTCTCTAGAACTCTCTGGAACTCTCTGGAACTCTCTCGAACTCTCTCGAACTCTCTGGAACTCTCTGGAACTCTCTGGAACTCTCTAGAACTCTCTGGAACTCTCTGAGACTCTCTGGGACTCTCTGGGACTCTCTAGAACTCTCTGGAACTCTCTGGAACTCTCTGGAACTCTCTGGAACTCTCTGGAACTCTCTAGAACTCTCTGGAACTCTCTCGAACTCTCTGGAACTCTCTGGAACTCTCTGGAACTCTCTGGAACTCTCTGGAACTCTCTAGAACTCTCTGGAACTCTATAGAACTCTCTGGAACTCTCTGGAACTCTCTGGAACTCTATAGAACTCTCTGGAACTCTCTGGAACTCTATAGAACTCTATAGAACTCTCTGGAACTCTCTGGAACTCTCTGGAACTCTCTGAAACTCACTGAAACTCTCTGAAACTCTCTAGAACTCTCAAGAACTCTCTGAATCTCTCTAGAACTCTCAAGAACTCTCTGAAACTCTCCAGAACTCTCTGAAACTCTCCAGAACTCTCTTTCCCAAGAAGTACCCACCGCTTCTCAAGGGGTTTTTCTCTCAGATATTCCTCCCCTCTCTCATTAGGCAAGGCAAGGCACGTTTATTAATTTATATAGCACCTTGCAACACAAGGCAATTCAAAGTGCTTTAC
This sequence comes from Pogonophryne albipinna, assembly GCA_028583405.1. Classification (NCBI taxonomy): domain Eukaryota; kingdom Metazoa; phylum Chordata; class Actinopteri; order Perciformes; family Artedidraconidae; genus Pogonophryne; species Pogonophryne albipinna. Next base: position 495,809 of record JAPTMU010000154.1, read on the forward strand.
AAAAATGAAAGACATCAAGACAATTAATTTCTCTTTTCAGACGTGTCACATGACCAACCAATAATACTAAAGCAGCGGCCGAGGGGTGGCTTTCAGACTCAGATTTCATGGGGATTATGACAATTTTTTATTGATGCATTTTGTATTGTTGGAAAGTAGTCAAGCAGATTCATTCAAGTACAATTATTTACTTGATTATTTACAATTAAGGTCAAACTTTACACTTCTACTCCAAAACATTTACAAGGGCCACCATTTATTTGTTCTCCTTCCACAGCTTTAGCTACTTTTCTAGTTCAAGTTTTGCATTAAAACATGATTAACTTTTCAGGCTATCCAACTCTTGTCTGCTTGTCAGTTTTTTTTTTACAGTTTTTTTATTCTAATTATTTGACATCTATGTTTCTTGTAGTTATTTAACTGCTCTTTTTACTTACTGTACGTCCACACAGCAACTTTGGAAAAAGCTTGCCGGCGGGCGTGTCTGAAGCTCGACCAACAACCAATCACATGAATCTCCCGCCCCTGACACATCAGCAGCGGTTTGATTGGATAGAGCTTGTACTGGCATATGATTTGATTGGCTGACGCTTCCACCGAAAGCTTCAGAAGATTCAAAAGTTGAACATTGCTCAACTTTTGAATCCTGAGATGCCTGGAAATCTCTGCTTTGCTTCCCACAAAGCATGATATGATAACTCTAAACTCATTTTCAGTCATTATTGAGGTTTGAAAAAGAGCTTTTTCCTAATGCTACATATTGTGTATTAATTCCAGTTTATTAGAGGCATTACTGTGCATTTGACGCTGAAACCGAAACCACTTCCTGTTTGAATCTGAACACAATTTCTCTCACGAATGACTGGTGATTTAAGCTATTCTTATTAAACCATTCCTCAAAAGGATTCTGGTCTCTTTCTGCCTTTTCAAATCTCAGTTTGGTTGAACCATTGTTGAGCTCGTCATACAGAACACCACCGTTTATAAAGAGGACTTTGTCCCACCTAAAAGCATGAAAGACCATTCAATCGTTTAGAGTCATGTGGTTTAATGCAATCAAGCTTTGAGCATTAGATTCAAAATGTTCTACTCAGTATATTGAATCATAAACTTGGATAAAAACAACATAATTGACTGACTATTCTATTCTCTGCCAAAACTGCCTCATGTTACATATTTTTGTGATAATATTCCATCTATGATCATGGTATCTTTGCAGCATCGTGATCATAAACCAGACGTCTTTATTCAAGTGTTCCCTTTATGAAACTTCCTGTTACGAGTCGTGTTTGTGGGCAGAAGGAAACATGAGTTCTGTGACAGAATCCATTTAAAGTGTCTTCTCTCTGAGCGATCTTTGAAAATGCAGATTTGTTGACGCACAAAGAGTTTATCCTCTGACATTTATTCACAGGAAACGTCTTTCTTTCAATGTTTATTCTGAAGTTGCTATAGTGGGATGAGGAGGTGGACGAAAGGTTAACGGCACTTCGGGAGAAACGAGCCGAGGAGAGTGAGTCAGGCGGATTTAAATCTGTCTCGTAGTCAACGGGGCCATTCCAGACAGCATTTATAGACAATGACGAAAACAGAATGAGTCACGAAACACCAGAGAGACTTCAGAGAAAACCTGAAGGAGGAGGAAATAATAACCTGATGATAGAAGATGAGAAATAAACACCAAATCACACAGAGAGGTGAAACAAACCGTTACACCGCTGATAACCATATGCAGCAACTCAATGTGTGTTTTTACAGAAACATAAATGTACCAGAGTTATCTGCTTGAAAACGCCAACTTGGGAAGACGCAGTTTATAGTTATATCTTTCCAAAATGTTCTTTTTGTATTTTGAGGTGGGAAAAGTACTCAGATCTGGTACTTGAGTACAAGTAGAAGTACTTAGATCTGGTACCTGAGTACAAGTAGAAGTACTTAGATCTGGTACCTGAGTACAAGTAGAAGTACTTAGATCTGGTACCTGAGTACAAGTAGAAGTACTTAGATCTGGTACCTGAGTACAAGTAGAAGTACTCAGATCTTGTACTTGAGTAAAAGTAGAAGTACTCAGATCTTGTACTTGAGTAAAAGTAGAAGCACTCAGATCTTGTACTTGAGTAAAAGTAGAAGTACTCAGATCTTGTACTTGAGTAAAAGTAGAAGTACTCAGATGTTCTACTTGAGTAAAAGTAGAAGTACTCAGATATTGAGTAAAAGTAGAAGTACTCAGATCTTGTACTTCAGTAAAAATAGAAGTACCAGAGTGTAGGAATACTCTGTTACAGTACAATTCCTGCATTCTGTTACCCAAGTAAAAGTAGAAAAGTATTATCATCAAAATATAGTGAAAGTACCAAAAGTAACTGGACTGAATTTAAGATCCACTTGTCAGCTGATTGGTCTTAAATGTGAAATACCTTCCTGGGAGACTTTATTCCACGGGTGAGGAGGGTACATGAAGGCAGCGTTCTGGATCTGATCGTTGATATCTTCATCTTCGTTGAAAGGGAACGTCCCACTGAGACTGCCAAAGCAGAGAAATATGGAAACATGTGAAATATATGTTATGTAAATAAGTTATTGAGCATTTTTCTTATCAACTTAGATTTGTTATAAAATGTGGGCTTATTAACACTATGGCCCACCATATTGTCGGCCATGTTTCATTATACTTTATAAATTAGCTGAGGGCCGGTTCAAAATGGCCCGCGGGCTGTGAGGCACAAACAAAAGTGGGGGGAGGCGGGTAGAGGCGGGGCTATCGTTATTTTTTCAGGAAATGATCGTATAGAGGCGATTACACGGAGCCGTTGGACCCCCCAGAGCGTTTCGTTTGCAAATCTATCCACCTTGGGACCCGTTATCGTTTGTGGGGTCCGTTTCTATCGTTTTGTTACGGCCTCGTGTAAATGAAAGGGTTATACACAAGAGAAACTATGCGGATCCAACCCGTTTTGTTCTCGTGTAAAGGGGTCTGAGTGTTCTCTTGAGGTGTCTTTCACTTATGTGAAACCCGTGCCTATTGCAAAGCATTGATCTTATATCTTTATATTTTAGGCCAAGCTCAAAGTAAAAATCGATGAACCGCTCCATTGTTGTGGTTTCTGTGTCGCCGAACTGACCCGGAAGTACATTGAGCTAAATTAAAAATGTTCGAGATATCGCAAAGGTTTTGCGAAAAGGTTTTCTTTCTCCTTGTCACCTAGGGGGCTCCGTATGTTTATGGGTGTTCTTTCAAAAGTGCATGTGTTTATTAGTCTTATGGCCTGTTGGGATGACACTGTCTCTGAGTCCCGTGGTTTTAGACCTGATGTAAAAGAACGGAAATCCTGTTTGTGTCCTACCTGACGTAGATGATGACTCCGACCGACCACATGTCCAGGGAGCGGTTGTATCCTTTGTTCCTCAGGACCTCCGGGGCGAGGTACGCCGGCGTGCCGACCACCGAACGCCTGAACGACTTTTCACCGATAATCCTCGCAAAGCCAAAATCACACAGCTTTACCTGTAACATGGAAAACATAAAAAAACAATGCTAACATGTTACGTTGTTTTGTGGATCATTAGTCAATCTTTATTGCGTTAATCACTTTAGAGACTGTGTCAATTTGTTCGGGTCTGGCCCAACATTTTTAGCTTAAACACTTTAAATGCAAGAAAAAGCACAAGTATCATTTGGCTAGGTGTGAGATGATTTGGTCATTGACGTGATTTCTGATATTTCAACTGTTGCTAATTGGATCGTTAACCAGAAAGGTCTAGCCCAACATGTTGGAGTATGATGCTCTAAGACTTTCACAATATCTAATAAATATTCTATCTGTTTACTTTACCAAGGATTCAAGTTCTTTAGTTTTATAATATCTACTTATCTTTAAAGCTAACGGTTTAGCTGAAATGTTGCTGGCTCTATAAACAAATACCTGCACGAATGGAAATAAGTAGTCCCCAACATATGAAGAACATATTTGGCCAAAATGACATTTCTGAATCCAATCTAAAGATGGTTTAGCTTTTTAGTAGCTTTAAAATGTGAAAAGCACAAGTATTAATTAGCTAGGTATGAGATGATTTGGTCCTTGAAGTAATTTCTGATATCCAACTGTTGCTAATTGGATCGTTAACAATAATTGGCACATTCGAGTAGATCTTTGGGTTCCTCTTTGTTTTCACACTACCTCTTCGGGACATTTAGTTTTATAATTCACGCCTAGACTACTGCAACTCCCTCCTGGCTGGTCTACCTGCATGTGCCATCCGACCTCTGCAGCTCATCCAGAATGCAGCGGCTCGTCTGGTCTTCAACCTTCCTAAATGTTCCCACACCACTCCGCTCCTCCGCTCCCTTCACTGGCTTCCGGTAACTGCTAGAATCCACTTCAAGACACTGGTACTTGCGTACCATGCTGCAAATGGATCTGGCCCTTCCTACATCCAGGACATGGTTAAACCGTACACCCCAGCACATGCACTACGCTCTGCATCAACCAAACGACTCGCTGCACCCTCGCTGCGAAGGGGACCCAAGTTCCCATCAGCAAAAACACGTGGGTTTGCTATCCTGGCTCCAAAATGGTGGAATGAGCTCCCCATTGACATCAGGACAGCAGAAAGCTTACACATCTTCCGGCGCAGACTGAAAACTCATCTCTTTCGACTCCACCTCGAGCAATAGAACTATTAACAAAGCACTTATATACTAATAAAGGACTGGCTTATCTATAGCCAGTTGAGTAGCACTTGAAATGTTTGGCTCTATGAAACCTGATGTACTTTATGATTCTGTTTTCTTCAAGGTTGTGTCTTCCTGGTCGAATGTACTTATTGTAAGTCGCTTTGGATAAAAGCGTCAGCTAAATGCAATGTAATGTAATGTAATAATTCGGAGTAGCAGGTTTGGTGATGATACACAGAAAGTAAAGTGTGTTGCATCATCACAACAGATAACAGTCTGTCTGACACTAACAGCTTTTTCTGGAGAGGAGAAAACTGCAGAAAGCTCATAAAAGCTAATGGACTGTCTGCGTCTGCTTTTGTTTTCCTGCCTGTTGCACCTCGGCCCTCTATGTGTATTTATACACTGTAGACTTATAGACGTATGTTTGGTCCCTCTCTTTGTGTCACCTCCGAATATAATGCAGCATGGTTCGAAACAGCTCTTAACCTTTTTCTGGTACATTATTGTATGTTTCAGCTCCGTACCTGAGATGCTTTCAGTGTTTTTTTAATACGTTTGAAATGTAAGTGTGGAGTTTTTGTCGGTAGACTCCATGTTTCACATCAAGTTTCTTCTCCTGTCATACAGAGATGGCAAAAGTACACACATCCTTTACTCAAGTAGAAGTACAGATACTGGTGTTTAAAAATAGCCTGGTAAAAGTAGAAGTACTGACTAAACTTCTTTACTCAAGTCAAAGTAAAGAGGCTTTGAAATGTACTTCAGTAAAAAGTAAGGAACCAGCCTATTTGGAAAATGTAAGAAGTAGAAAGTACAGGTATTTGTGTTCAACATGTAAGTAGTAGAAAGTACAGGTATTTGTGTTCAACATGTGAGAAGTAGAAAGTACAGGTATTTGTGTTCAACATGTAAGAAGTAGAAAGTACAGGTATTTGTGTGTAAGAAGTAGAAAGTACAGGTATTTGTGTTCAACATGTAAGAAGTAGAAAGTACAGGTATTTGTGTTCAACATGTAAGAAGTAGAAAGTACAGGTATTTGTGTTCAACATGTAAGAAGTAGAAAGTACAGGTATTTGGGTTCAAAATGTAAGAAGTAGAAAGTACAGGTATTTGGGTTCAACATGTAAGAAGTAGAAAGTAAAAAGTAGTTTCTGATACCAGAAACATGTACTGAAGTACAGTAACAAAGTATTTGTACTCCACTACTTCTAGCCCCTGCTGGCATGTATGTTCTTTGTGTGTCCTAACACTCTCACCTGCCCTACATACCTGTAATTTACTCCCAATCATATAACCAGTTCATTCTGTGGCCACTTTTCCCACTTCACAATCAGACCAGTGGAAAATGTACTGACACACTTCCATTTATGTTCCTCCCCGGCTCATCCAATGGGCAGCTGCCTTAGGGATCTCCTCATTTTGAGTTTGGCTTTTCAGTTCAAACCTGTTTTTACTGAGCCTTTATACTGTCCATATCTTGCCTATATGCATTTCACAAAATATCCCAAACTTAAAGACGTCTGCACAAAAAGTTAGAACGGTTTGTATGAATGAATTATAACACATACAAATGTGGTACCCTAAGTCCAGCACTATAAATAAATCAAATAACTAGCTACACACACACACACACACACACACACACACACACACACACACACACACACACACACACACACACACACACACACACACACACACACACACACACACACACACACACACACACACACACACACACACACACACACACACACACACACACACACACACCATGTATACATCACTTCAGGGGACATTACATTGACTTACATGCATTTCCTGGAGACTTATCCTGACCTTAACCAACACATGCCTAACCCTAACCCTTACCCTAACCCTTACCCTAACCCTGACCAAGTCTTCACCCTAAAATTAATGATCCCCCTCATGGGGACCTCCAATTTGTTCCCATAAGGGAGGCGAGTCCCCACACATGACTGTGTAAACAGATTTAGGTCCCCACAAGTATAGTAATGCTAGGCCACACACACACACACACACACACACACACACACACACACACACACACACACACACACACACACACACACACACACACACACACACACACACACACACACACACACACACACACACACACACACACACACACACACACGCACACGCACACGCACACGCACACACACACAGTACCTGTGGAAATGCATCTGCAGAAGCCAGAAGGACGTTTTCAGGTTTCAGATCACAGTGGACGATGTTCTTGAAGTGAAGATGACGCAAAGCCACCAGGATCTGAAGTTGAAATAAAAAAAGGGTCACAGTTTCAGGATTACAAGCCTCTCTGTTCATTTGACGCTGCTGTGAGGGAGAGGATTGGAGGCGGGGCTTAGGGGAAATGCTAGTTGGCTCAACTAAGGGCCAACTGGATGCTGAATATCACCTAAGGAAGATCTGGGTTTTCTCTTGTTCTAGATAGAATATCAATTTTCTTAATATTCAGACTTTTCTCTCAGAATTCCAACTTTTTTCTCAATATTCAGACATTTTGTTCAATATTCCACATTATTTTCTTATAAAGATTTCAGACTCTCTTCTCACTTTTCCTATTTTTTTCTCTCAATATTTCGACTTTTATCTGATCATAAAAAAATGTTTTCCTTTCAATATTCCGACAGTTTTCTCAGAATTTCTCAGAATTATTTACATAATCTGAGAAATCAACTAGCAACTTCATAAATCAAATAATTGTATTGAAGTAAAAAAAGGGAAGATCTGGGTTTTTCTCTTGTTCTGGATAAAAGATCAATTTCCGACTATTTTTCTCAATATTCCAATTTTTTCCTCATAAAGATTTTAGTTTTTTTTCTCAGAATTCAGACTTTTTCTCCCAATATTCCGACTTTTCTCTCAAAACAAAACAAAAATTGGCCCTTATTTTCTCCCGTACATATTTACATAATCAGAATCTGTAAATCAACTAGCAACTTTTCTCTTGTTGTAGATAGAAGATACATTTTCCGAAAATGTTTCTCAATATTCAAAAAAAGTTCTCATAAAGAATTCTTTCAATATTCCGACTGTTTTCTCAGAATTCTGACTTTTTTCTCAATATTACATTTTTTTCCTTTCAACATTCCGACTTTTTGCTCAAAATATAACAAAAATTATAAAATATATAACATTTACAGAATCTATAAATCAACTAGCAACTTCATAAATCAAATAATTGTATTGAAGTAAAAAAAAAAGTTATGGGTTTTTCTCTTGTTCTGGATAGAAGATCAATTTCCGACTTTTTTTCTCAATAGTCCGTCTTTTTTCTCCGAATTAAGACTATTTTTCTCAATATTCTTAATTTTTTCCTCATAAAGATTTTAGACTTTTTTCTCAATATTCCAACTTTTTTTCTCAATATTTAAACATTTTTCTCATAAAGATTTCAGACTATTTTCTCAACATTTTCTTTCAATATTCCGACATATTTGTATGTTACTTGTTAGACGCTTTTATCCAAAGCAATTTACATACATTCAATACTGTGGGCACTCCCCACAGGAGCAATTTGGGGTGAAGTGTCTTGCCCAGGGACACAACCAGTGGCGGCGCTAGGGAGGGGCTTCTGGGGCTCAAGCCCCGGATGTTTTCTGAAAAGCCCCGAATGTTTCACTGAGAAACGTCTCGTCAGTAATGCGCAGTACCGGAGTCCAACAGAGAGGCAGCAGCTGCGGGACAGTAGCCTGCGTACTACCCCCGCTGCGAGACTCCGGCGAGTCCACAGTTCCCTGTCCCCCCCGCTCGCTCAACAACTTCAAAATTGTGGCTAAGCCCCGGATCTCCTACAATCCTAAATCCTCCACAACGACATGCTGACAGCAGTGGGGTTTGAACCTGTGCTCCCCTGTTCCGAACACCAACACAATACCCACTGCGCCACACGCCTCCTTTTTTTATTATATTTCTCAGAATTGCGACTCTGTACCTGAGTGACCATGAACTTGGTGATCCTCTCCGGCAGCCGTCCCTTCTCACTGGACAGGATCATCTCCAGCATGTCTCCGTGGAGCTTCTCCATGACGACAAACACTCTCTCCGGAGTCTCAAACATGCAGTCCAGGTTCACCACGCCGGGGTGGTGCAAACTCTACAGAGAGAGGAGAGGGGGGAGAAACTATCTTCATCTAAGTCAGGGGTGTCCAAACGTTTTTCACGAGGGCCACATACAGAACAACATACGAAGGGCTGGGCCGCTCACTAGAGGAATATCGCCTCAGAAGTTCAGTTATAAGTTAGCAAAATCAATCCAATGTAGGTAAATGATGCTCGTGGGTGTTGGCAGCTCATTCCTTAAAACAGACGCTTCAGATTGATTATAATAAGGAGAAATATGAAGGTTGTATTTCAAGATTGTTATGTGAATAAGTTGACCCCACATTTGACCCCCGGGCCGTAGTTTGGACACCCCTGTTCTAAATGCTTTGCTGCTTGCTTGATGTCGTGTCAAATTATCATATAATCATTAAAAACATATAGTCTTATACTCTGATTGCCTTTTACTCTGTTAAACTTGATTTGTAGTCTTGTGTGTGTTTAACAGAGACATATGTTAAGGATTTACATTTCTGGAGGGCAAAGGAAGTGTAAAAGGTGGATTTGCAAATGGTTAAAGGACTGGGGGGTTTTATGGTTTAATGATGGGATGTTTAGATGATGACTAAGATCATTTAAGGGTGGGACCAGTTGGCTATTCTCTCTACCATAGTGTGACTGTTAGCTGTGTTCCGGGTCTCTGAGGAAGAAGTTGCTCTGTTCCTACCAGTCTATGGTTCCTACATTAATCATTTATCAGTGTCTCTGAAGAATTTCCTCCACACTTGCTATTTGCTGTTGCTGCGCATCGCTCTATAACTATTGCAATTTAAGTCAGACAACCAACAAACCAGCGTTTTTAACATCCCTGATTTTTTAGGGAATTCTGAGGTTCCACTTAACTTAAAAAAAAGGACTGCTGGCTTTTGATTTACCGTCATTATTATTTACATAATTATGACTCTTTTATTTGATTGACTTTTGTCTATCGCTTTTGTTTCCCTTCATTAACGACATGTTCTGGAGCGACAATAAATCATCCATATCATGACCATTAATGTTTGATAAATGGATAATGGTAATTATCAATCAGTCCTGATAAAGACAATCAGAAAAACATTGATTTCTTCTCATAAAGTATAACAACCTGCAAATACTTCTTGATTATATTAAGTGTTTTTCACTACTCATGCCATATTATGTTAAAATAATTGAAATTGAAGTGCATTACAGTAATGTTCCCATCACTCTTTCTTGAGAAGTGAAGTGAGCAGTGTGTTCTGTGTGTGTGTGTGTGTGTGTGTGTGTGTGTGTGTGTGTGTGTGTGTGTGTGTGTGTGTGTGTGTGTGTGTGTGTGTGTCAGCAGCAGCTTCTGCAGGTTGAGCAGCACTGGAGAAATTACAGGATATCACACCCCTACAGTGTTGCCACGGTAATGAAGGCGTTCACGACAGGAAGTCTCATTCACTGCTAACAGCACTGCTGTGTGTGTGTGTGTGTGTGTGTGTGTGTGTGTGTGTGTGTGTGTGTGTGTGTGTGTGTGTGTGTGTGTGTGTGTGTGTGTGTGTGTGTGTGTGTGTGTACCTGCAGGATGGCCACCTCGTTCCTCAGCTGGCTCTCCTGTTTCGTGGGGAAACGGAGTTTGTCGATAATCTTGATGGCGACGTCTCGACCGGACTTCCTGTGTTTCCCTGTGTAAAAACAAATGAAAATCTGCATTAGTATTATCCATATAACCTATTATGTTGTGACAATTTAATCAAGAGGAACAATTCAGAGTTAACTGCTTCCAAATATGGCAACCTTATTCTCCTAATACCTAGAAAGAAATATGAAATTCAGAGTGAAGATGATAACAATGACTTTTCTACCAATTTACAACTTTAATTTTCTTGTAAATCTTGAACTTTATTTTCTAAACGAGACTTCTCAACATTATACTTCTTATATGTTGTCAAAAAGCAGGTATCTAATTTTAAACGTATTATCGGTTTTACCTCCATAGACGATGCCAAACTGTCCTGAGCCAAGAACCTCATCAGGGAAGATCTGGTACACAGAGTTGATATCCTAACAAAAGAGAGAAAATGTGTCAGATATCCAACATAGTTGAAGTGAAGAGTAAAATGAATGCTCATACATCTGGAGACGTTGCATCCTCTAGATGGGTTCCTGATTTTTTTTTAATTGAAGCTATTTGGAAAATTGGCGACACAAATGTGGAAACAAATCTAGACATGAAGAAAAAGTCGGAATTATTTTTCGATATTCTGACTTTTTTCTCAATATTAATATTTTTTCTTCTCAGAATTCCGACTTTTTCTAAATATTACATATTTTTTCTCAGAACTCCGACTTTTTCTCAATATTCCCAATTTCTTTTTCAATATTCCGACTTTTTTTCTCAATATTCCGACTTTTTTTATCCTGAGAATTCAGTCTTTTTTTCACAATATATAGATTATTTTCTCAATATTACATATTTTTTCTCATAATTCGGACTTTTTCTCAATATTCCCAATTTATTTTTCAATATTCCGACTTTTTCCCAATTTTTTTTCTCAATATTCCCAATTGTTTTCTCAATATTACGACTTTTTCAATATTACATATTTTTCTCAGAATTCCGACTTCTTTTCAATATTCCCAATTTGTTTTTCGATATTCCGAATTTTGTTCTCAATATTCCGACTATTTTTATCCTGAGAATTTAGTATTTTTTTATCCTGAGAATTCAATATTTTTACAATATTCCGACTTTTTTTCTGAATATTCCGAATTTTTTTGTGAACATTCAGACTTTTTTTCTCAATAGTGCTAAAGCAGTTCTTGACGAAATGTACATTCTACGTGGGAACCTACGAGTGCATCTGAAGCTTGAAATCTTTCATAGTTATGAAAGCTGGGAAGTTATTTTGATGGAAGCTGAAGAAGCGGAACGAGAGCCAGAAAGTGGGTTCAACAGAAACTATGAATGTCATCAGTTCCTCACCTGATGGAGGAGTTTTTAAGAGCAGTCAGGGATCTGCCACAGCGTTGACACCAAAACTGTTTGTTTTCTCAGAATTCGTTCCAATATTCCGACTTTTTTCTCAATATTCCGACTTTTTTATCCTCAGATTTCAGTCTGTTTTTCTCAATATTCCGACTTTTGCATCCTCAGATTTCAGTCTGTTTTTCTCAATATTCCAACTTTTTTCTCAATATTCCGGCTTTTTTCCTCAATATTCCGACTTTTTTCCTCAATATTCCGACTTTTTTCTCAATATTCCGACTTTTTTCTCAATATTCCGACTTTGTTCTCAATATTCCAACTTTTTTCTCAATATTCCGGCTTTTTTCCTCAATATTCCAAATGTTTTCTCCTCAGAATTCCGACTTTTTTCTCAGAATTCCGACTTTTTTCTCAAAACATCTGTAAATGACCTCGCAACAGAAAGTGGGTTCAACAGAAACGATGTATTGCATCAGTTCCTCACCTGATGGAGGAGTTTTTAAGAGCAGCTTTTGCCCACTGAGTGTAACAACATGGCGTCAGGGATCTGCCACAGCTTTGACACCAAAACTGCTAAATATTTTCTCCTTGTCTGCAATCACATCTTGCTTTTTCTCCCACGTTAGCTGACAGCCTAATATCACACCTCGAGGCAATGAGGACAGAAATACAATATTATAAACCTCCTCCTCCCTACTTCCCCCGAGCAGCGCTGCCTAATTACCGATCCGTCACCATGGAAACCGTTTGGCTGAGTGAGTAATCACAGTAATCTCCATTTGAGGTGCTCGAAGACGACGTGCTCACCTTGGAGACGAAGGTGCACGTCTGCATGAAAATGGGGCTCTGCGTTCTCTGCGGTTTCATTTGCAGACACTCGAGCCTCATGAACATCTGTGTCATGTAAATGTGTTTAATGTAGTGTTCGTTCTGTCTGCCATTATTCATTTAGTCTTAGTCCTACCATTTTTATTTATTTTGTTTATTCCACACATGGCAGTTATTTTAAATAAAACATGTACACTACACATTCCAGGAGTGGGAACCTATGAGCGCATCTAAAGCTGGAAATCTTTAATAGTTACAGATCTAAAGAGTGAGAAAAGAAAGTCGGAATATTGAGAACATAATTTTTTTAAATTTGAAAATCTCAGAGTTCAGACTCATGGTGGAAAGGAGCCGGGAGAAGAACATATTATTTTACCTGCCTCTTCTTAAAAAACGACTTGATCTGACCATTAAAGTATTATCGTATCGTATTGTGGCATAAGCCATTTACTACAGGCACATTCTACCGGCGTATTTTTCATTATGATTTTACATGTGTAGCCCATGTACTGATTTCACCTGATGGCCGATATAATAAAAACCAAGTGTGTGGTCGCGTTCTAGTCACTTTGCTCAGCCTCCGACGTAAGCGTGATATATTTGGCTCTTGATTTCTGGACGGGCAGTCGAATGGGGCCAGACCACGCCCCCAGGAAATGCTCCGGACTCTGAGGAAAATATTTATAATGGCCAAACGGCGGTACTACAATTTCCGTAACAGTCCGTGACATCACTGGGACCAGAAATACTTCCATTGACTGCTGGGAGAAATAGCCTCAGGAGGAGAAAGAAAAGGTCCCTACAGACACGTCTATAAATCTGCGGATAATTTTTTTTACCTAAATAAACTACCCAGCATGAACACTATTAGAATCATTAGGTCCTTAAAGTTGTAAAAAGCACAAAGCTGAATCCAGATTTATTTTCTCTCTTCATTTATTCTAGCCGAGAGTGGGCGGGGCTTAAGGGGAAACAAACTGCGCATGATGGGTAATTTGTGACGTTTTGCTCTCGAAATGTTGTCTTCATGCGCCAATGAGCAGCTCTCATAGGAAAGAATGAGACCCCGACGCTGTATCCAGTTCATATTATACATCCATGGGCCGGATAAGACCTCATTTCAGGTATGTGGTAAATATCCATGCCCAGAGAAGTACAAATATTTTCCAATCTTCTTTATTTTTTATTTCCTACCTATTTAGGGTTAGAAAAACATCTTTCAATTTAGACTTCTTTAATTTAATTTTAAAATGTTACAGTATGTCCACTGTAGAGGAGGTCAAGACCATTTTAGTTTGAAAAGACAGCCACAATTAACAGATAGACTATGTATTATGGTTATAGAGTGATATTAATATAAGAATGCATTCACCTTTATTTAAAACATAAATAAGTAATTGATCTGAACATTGCTGTTTATTTGGTCACTAAAAAACTAGTTTGGGTTTTGGTGAATCTTTCCAGATCTTCAAAGACCTGGAAAGATTCAGCCCATTGGACTCCAGTCTGCACGGGCTGTAGGGTCATCTTGGATGTGGTCTCCACTTGACCATCATTATACCTTTTGTGTGTGTGTGTGTGTGTGTGTGTGTGTGTGTGTGTGTGTGTGTGTGTGTGTGTGTGTGTGTGTGTGTGCGTGTGTGTGTGTGTGTGTGTATGTGTGTGTGTGTGTGTTGTTCTTACCACATTCTCCTGGATCTGGCAGTTAGAGACAGAAATACTGATGGAGATCTCCTCTGTTGATGACACACAAACAAAGAAAGAGTGAATCATTGTTATAAAGAAATATATATATTAAAGGTGGGGTAGGTAAGTTTCAGAAACCGGCTCGAGATACACTTTTTGTTATATTCCATGGAATGCTCTTAACATCCCGATAGCAATGAATATCTGAAGTGCTTTGACAACAAATCCATAAAAAAATGTCATCTGTGGAAGCCGTGGTACTGTAAAAAGCACGACCAATCCAATCCGTTTAGCGCTAAACGGATTGGATTGCCGCCCTGTCTGTCAGCCTTCCATCTCGTGCACGTACAAATGTATCTCGTGCCGTCATTGGGCGTGCATTGCAGCAGTACTTCAATGACTCGCCAGCAACAGGCGGCCACTTTCACCAGTCTGCTGACGTCATGTTTGCGTTCATGTGTGTTGGAGGAGGTGCTCTGGAAGGAAGTCTGAAGGAAGGGGCGGATTCTTTTCGGCTGTGTACTTTCAAATGTTAGTGCACTCGAGCCGGTTTTTGAAACTTACCTACCCCACCTTTAAAACCACAGGTAATCGATGAGAGTTCGACTCCAGAGGACGTGCAACTTTTAAAAGACAGCACAACTCAACTTTTACGGAGATACTTTTGAATAGAATATACCTTTATTGTCATCATACAAAGTACAACGACCTATGTGGCAACTCTCACTGCAGTACACTTTTGTTTCCAGTGGCTTCTGTTAAGGTTTAATCTGTCAAAGCATTATACGTTTTATACATCTTTAGCATTTGGCCTTCTGGAGGTTTTATTTAGACACAGTATTATTTCTCTGTTCTCTCAGGTGAGCACAGAGTCAGAGGAGTCATCGAGTCCAAACTGAAGTGTTAGTCATGAGTAGCTTGACGTCAGAGAAGCTCTGAAATATCTCTGATGGATTTTGTGTGGGTGTCAACGGCCCTGAGGAGAACTCAGTGAACATTAATACCTGAGCTGAAAATGTCTCCTTTCAAAAGGCAGGATAATAACAGCAGAATGACATTTACATTTACATTCAACCAATTTCATTTCAAAGAGATTCTCTGCTCTGCTGACGGCTGGCGTTAAAGAAAGAAATGCATGTCCTGTGCTCATTTTAAAGAAGACAGAACCGTGGATTTAACGTCTTCACGTGCAGTATTCCCATTTCTTATGTTATACGTACATTAAAGGTTGGATTAAAGCTCTCAATTGAAGCTTTACGAGGTTCCTCGGAGAATAAATGAAATATTAAAACCAAAGATGCATTATTTTGTTGGCTGCACCCTAATCCTAATTCTCATTTCCCCAACAATGAACTTGACATATTATTTTACCTCAAAACCATTTTGGGCTTTAACCCTGTGTATTAGAACAAAACTTGATTCGATTTTAAACTTCAGGATCTTCAATAACATTTCAAATATGATAGTTTGGATTGACTGCATTTCAGTCAGACAACTCACGTGTTTCTTAATATGTTTATTAGAAGCAGTATATAGTTTGAGTTTGGCGTCTAGGCTCGGGCCTCATCACTCCACAGATTTACAAAGAACATTGAGTGATGATGAGATAACTATCCCCCGAGCCTACAGGTGGAAGCTGGGGTGGAAGC